>OZ018394.1:33255567-33793992 GCA_963969525.1 Ontholestes murinus
TCATGTTATTCTCCACACAACGTACAAAAGCATTTCTTTTAGATGTTATAAGTTTTAAGCTTTCTCCTAGCGTCTTTATAATTAATTTTAATTATATTATTCTTGTTTCGAAAGAACGTGGACCTCAACATTTCTTTCCTTTTCACTTCACGTCTCAGTGAACTATCAAATCAGGGTGGGAAAACATTGTCGTTACTTGAACATCTGTATTTATGTTAAAAATATCGTATAACTATGCATATAGGAAATCACATGCATAATAAACGTTCTTCAATTCGTACAAGACATTCCAGTCAATCTTTGACAAATCATTGTATAAGTTTACAAGATTAGCTCTCTTAAAATTGTATTTATAATCATTGGACGCAGATAATGTCGGTCTTACTGGGCTGTTTAATTGAACTGAGAAGATTACTGCGTTAATCTTCTCAGTGATGAGTGTCCTCTGATACAAGCGGTTCGCAATCTCGTTGAAGTTCATATTTGAATTCACGTAATACATTGACAAGATACAAAATTTTATTCAGATCATTTTGAATATTATTATGTCAGTTTGAAAATTTTACAAAACGTATCCCGAAATCAAGGGAAAAATAAGCATCTAAATGCTTAAAAATATGTATCCAATGCTTGACCGTTTGGGACAGCGGAGGAGAGGAGACATGGGTCTGAATGGAAGAACATTTAATGCAAGTGAATTCCGCCCGTCAGCATGCTGACAAAATTTGTATTTTTTACATGTGTATACTTTTTTGTGACAATTTTTGTTAATATTTTATAAAAGCATGTATGATAAAGACAAATATGATATAATAATATTGATTTGTACTAAATCGTGGTAATCCAAAAAATTGTTTACGGCTGTCGGAAAGTTTGATGATGAGAGCGTTTGGTTACAATACTGATTAAAGGAATATTAAAGTCACCCAAAATCAATACGTTGTAGTAGTGGAGGATTAGAGAATCGAGTGCATCAAAAAACTCATGATTTCAAGGCTAGGTGTTGGGATATAAACACATAAAATTTTAACTAATTTAACTGCAACCGTTTCTAATGATGCTGGTTTATTTGGTAAAGTAATTTCCTCAGAAGAAAATATATTTCTCACAAGTAACACACCAACAGCTATTTTATTAGGTCGGTCACAACGAAACGCATTGTATTGATTCGGAAATAGTTCAGAATTAAAAACAACTTGCTTCAGCCAACTCTCAGTAAGGAATATCAAATCGTGATTAGACGAACTTACATTATTATAAAATTGTATTGTTTTAGTGCTCAATCCTCTGACATTATGATAACAAAATATGTCTAATAAAAGACTAAAATAAGTTTTATTCAAGTATTGCAAATATAAAAAAGATACTCCAGAGTATTCTGGAGCGGTATTGATGGCATAGAATCATGGGTTTGAGTGGAATATCCTTCAGTGAAGAGAACTCCGCCCGTCCTCCTTTCGCCTAAAATTTTAATTGTTTTTACATATTTTATATTATAAATTTTGTGTGTTTTGTTAGAAAGGAGTACAAAGATGTTGATAAATAAATAAATAAAAAATAAGTAAATAATTTGTTATCGACATTCTCCTGGCCCATTATGTTTTTTTTGGGTACTAGAGGCTCGAGAAGCAATTATTGGTTGATTAATAACATATCGAATAAATAAATTAGGATCATTCCGAGATTTTAGATCGCTTTGAATTCAGTTCCTTGTAAAACAGTTCTATCAGCTTAAATAGTAACCTAATATAATTGTTATTCCTCTATATACAAATTCAAGATTATACTTAAAAAAAACTGTTTAAAAAATTATGAATGCTTTCAATTACTTTAAAATAAAAAATGGTGATGTGGTCATCATAATACTTTCCCTATATTTTTCTCGAAAACCATGAGGTTATTTATTCACTATTTGTTTTGAGTTATTCAATAATGAAAATGAGCACATGGTGCTAGAAATGTACATTTAACGTGTAAAAATAAATTAGTGAAGAAAGGAAATCAAATCGTGTTTTATTCATGAGGTTATCCTTAATAATTTGCTAAATTTTGAATTCTTTACAATTAGCTCCTATAGTTTATTAGCAATAAGCAAAAACATTTTTAAATTAAGAACTTTTGTTTGAAAAGTTTTGTCTTATTTTTCAAAATTTCTCAAATTTCAAAATTTGTTTGAATAAATATATTAAATTTTGCAATAATGTTATGTTTATTTATGTTTTTAATTAAAACCCTCGCTTATGATTTACTAATTGGAGGGTGGTAGGGCCTCGCGGTTTTCAATAACTTTAATTACAAAATTGAAATAATGAATTTGAATAAAAGAAAATTGCTTGGTAATCCATATCAAAGAAGGAGAAGGAATTATTAGAATTTTTTTAAACGATTTTTTTTTTAATTTAGAGCTTCCAATAAAATTGTAACAATTTAGAAAGCGGGTAGAATTAAACAATCTTGAAACCTAGAGAAGAACCCTCAAGAAACGATTTCTACAAACAAATTTTCTAAAACGTTCTAGAGCCTTCAAGAAAATCTTTGCAATTTAAAAAATAAGAAGGTAACCTTAAAATCTGAAGGAGAAATTTCTGTAAATTTCCTGAACCCTTGGAAAAAAGTCTACATTTCCAAATGAAAATTTTCTAAAAATTCTAGAGCATCCTAGAAATTTAGAACACCAGTTGAAGAAATAACTTGAAATCGGGACAGAAATTAGTGAAAATTCCTTAAACTTTCTTGAAAATAAGAATAGATTTCTAGGGAAACATTTTCTAAAAAATTCTAGACCATCCAAGAAAAAACCCGCAATTTAGAACTATCTACATAATTTTATAGCCTCTAGTTGAAACAAAATGTGGAATTCTAGAGAAAAAAAGAAATTATTTGGAAAAGAAGTTATTGGCCAAATTCTAAACTCTAAACTATAAGAATATTTTTTTAGAAAATCCTAAGGCTTCAAAGAAAATCTTAGCAATTTAAGACGACTTGAAAAAAAAAACATGAACTCTAGAGAATAAATTTCTAGACTCTCCTGAATCCTCGAGAAAATAATCTAGATATCCAGAGGAAAATTCTATAAATTCAAGCTCCTAAAAAACTCTGCAATTTAGAAGACAAGTTGAAAAAAAACTTGAAATTACTAGAAATTTCCTGAACTCTCGAAAAAAAGTGAAGATTTTTAAAAACAAATTTTCTAAAAAATGCCTTAATTTAAATCTTTGCAATTTACTGGAAATTTCCGGTTTTCTACAAAAAAAAATTAGATTTCTAGAAAAAAAATTCTAAAAACGCAATTTAAAAGACAGCTTAAAAAAACAATCTTGATATCTGGAGGAGAAATAACTGAAAAGAGTCTAGATTTCTAGGAACAGATTCTCTATAGCCTCCAAATCTGAATAAAAATTACTGGAAATTTCTGAACTCTCCAAAAAAAGTCTAAAATTCTGGAAAAGATTTTTTTTTTAATTTTTGAGCAGTGAAGGAAATCTTTGTAATTTATAAGACAATATTAAAATCTGGAAGAGAAATTACTGGAAACAGCCTCAAAGAAAATTCTATAAATATTGAAACGAACTAAAAAATCTAGAACCTCCGAAAAAGACCTTTGCTAAAAATTCTGGAAATGTGAAGAAGAAGTAAACTTCTAGAATTTTCCAAAAAAAGCTCTAGAAATCTACAAAGAAAACTTGTGAAAAATTCTAGAATCCTCGATCCAATTCTTTGGAAAGGAAGATGAAAAAGACTGAAAATATGGAGGAGGAATTTCTGAAACTTCTAGAAGCCTCTAAGTAAGTTCTAGAAATTTTGAAGAAAATATCCTAATAAATTGTAAAGTTAAACAAAATCATGGGAGAACTTTCTGAATAATCTAGAACGCTCGAATAAAATCTTTGCTAAAAATTCTGGAAATATCTATTTATTAGATAAGAAAAAGAAATTAATGTACACTTTTAGAATTTTCAAAAAAAGTTTTATAAATCTAAAATGAAATCTTGTGAAAAATTCTAGAAACCTCAATGTAAAAAAAAAACTAAAATTATGGATCATCTGAGAAAATTATAGAAATTTAGAAGAAAATTTTTTAATAGAAAAAGTTGAACAAAATCTTGTATAGAAACCACGAAGTAATTTCTATAAATAAATATAAATAATGATTTTCTGAAAAATTTTGAAAGTCTTGAATAAAATCTTTGCTAAACTTGAAATGAAAATTCTTTGGAAAGGATGTTGCAATAAAAAATAAAAGTGTGGAGGAGAAATTACTAAAATTTAAAGAAAAATCTAAAACATTTTCTGAAAAAGTCCAAAGTTCTAAACTAAAATTGTTCAGTTTCTCATTCCCTTTAACCTTTGTTTGAAAAGTTATGTAATATTTTTCAAATTTAGAAAAATAATAATAAACGCCACGAGTAAACATCCACTTCCGGTTTATGAATGTCTACCAAAATCTTTTCAATTCTAGTACTTAATTATAAAACCTTAAATTTAAAGTTTCATCTCAAACGGATCATTCGTTTTTAAGATACAGCGCCCACAGACATTTTCCTGTACGAAAACAATACTTTCCTATATATTCTGTATAGGGAAAGTAAAAAAAGGTTAACCATAAACATATATTCAAAGATACAGTACGGTTTGCATTATAAAATTTACAGTTGTTTATAAATTGACAATGTTTAAATATATTTTAATTTCTGCAAGGCGCAATAAGAATGTTTTTAATATTTTTGTTTTTCTCTATAAAACCGTTTTACGACTCGTAAATTACGAGTATTAAGAAATTTAGTTTCAGCAAATAATGTAAAGTTCAAATTTTTGAATTAGTATTGATTAATAACTTACAGTGTATTCAGCAGCAATTTTTTAAAGGATTTTTTTGTAATTGTACTTCAATCAAAAGAAGGGTTACTCAACGTAATGATTTTATAAGAAATTTTAACGATCAGTTTGTATTATTTGTATGCGGTGTTTTCAAACGCTCACAGATGTATAGTCCTTGTGTAAACCTGGCTTTAGGATTTAATAAATTCGTAATATCTATCAACCATTAAATCATAGCTTGGATTTATGTGTATCACATAATTTCCTTTCAGCAATAAACGGCACGAAATCATGTGGCATAAAGAGACGACATTTTATCTCTTTCGGGTGATATTAAATGGCACCCCGACAAACGAGCGATTATTTTAACAGAGCAAACATTTTCGCTGAAGCAGCCAGGACTGCATCGGGGGTATAGTGCACTGCAAAATGCGCATGTCTCCAATATATATCGACAGTGGGATGGTGGGCTATCACCTTGTTGCATTCATTGCTTTGCAAATGCTGGTCGGGACGTAGATTCGCCGGCGAATCTGTAAATAACATCTCCTTCGCTTACTCCAGGCGCCAAGTCTGGACGACCAGTCACAGATCCTAGACTTAGCGGCGCCGTTGGAAAATCATTGCGACCACCCCCGCGCTTCGCTCGCGGATCTAGCGAGCAACTGGAAGAGATTTTCGCACAGCAGAAACGTGCGTCCCTCCAAGCACGTTTAAATAACACGTGTTTCGTATATTAAAAGAGTCAAAATGACATTTCAAAAATGCCTGTGCTTCGATCTTCGGATAGGCGTTCTCATATATGCTTGTTTTTCTTTGGTAAGTTATTTTTTTTTAATTTTTGTGTTTGTCTTAAATGTATTAATTATATACGTTCAATTTATTTCCCTTCCTAATTTATATTCATAAACGTATCTATAAATTTCATTTCCTTATATCTGCAAGAAACTACAGTCAATATTGATTTGCGAGGGCACATTAATTATTAATCTAAAATGAAAATATTAAATATAATAATTATTTCATTAATTAATATTTTATATATATATACATTTTAACTTTAAATGCAGAAATACTAGAGGATAAAAAATATTTATCCTTTATATAAAAATCATCAAATCAAAAAGATATGAATAACGTTATTGTGGGGAAATATATTTTTAAAATTCTAATCTAAAATCAACAAAGATTTCCTGCTTTCCTAGTAACGGTTGCTGGGGATATGCGACCCTTATCAATACCACAAACCTTACTTACCTTTCTATACTACGCCAATTTTATTTTTAAATTTCACCACAATCTTTTAAAACCACATATTGATTTCTCAATTATTATTAACTTTTATAAGCACGTATTAATAAATAAGGTTTTGCTATTAAAATTTAACATTGCCAAAGTACGTAATAAAACTTCCGTTATTAAATGAAACGTTGTAATAATAAACGTATATGTTTACTTAATCCAGAAATAACCGTTACTTACATTAAATCACGCTTGTAAAATTACTATCAAAACTTTCCTCTACACAATCGCATCAACTACATCTAGAATAGATTATCGTCAATCAATAAAATATATAAATAATTTTCTTAAGTACATAATTTGTAATATAATAATTTTTAATAATTTTCTTCCTGTAATTAATGTGTGTATACAGCGTGAGTTTTTTTAGATGTTCTCTATGGGGATCTCGGAAACTATAAGAGATAGAGAAACTGTTAAATAGGGAAAGAAGTGTAGATTTACTAGACGAATAAAATTCCACTTTCAGAGTTTTCAAAAAAGACAAGGGTGACCAGATATTTTGAAAAAAGTAAAGTGTCAATTTTTTCAAATCAATATATCTCTGTTATTATAACAGATTGAAAAAAACTGTAAAGGACAAAGTTTTAGATAATTTTATGCAGATTAATAAAAAATAATCAGAAAATTTGTATCGCCATTATTTTCCGAGATATGACGCAAACTTACATTTTTTAAATGGAAACCATAGTTGGCTGTCATCTCATTTAAAAGGTAATTTTTTTCTCTTTAATCCAATATGGCATACGACATAGTTATTTCTAAAAGTAAGTGAGTTATAGTCATTTTAAATTTTATTATAAATAAAAAATGGGTAGCCATGAAAAAGGTGAAAGTAAAACAATTGCAGTTGTTTATAATAATAACAATATTGTAATTATTAGTTTACAGAGATAAACCAAAATGAAACAACAGCATAAAGTAATTCTGTAATTATCAATATATCAATGGGAGAAAAATTTTAATATTAAAAAAATATGGTCAAAGAGTCCACTACCACTATTATGACATAAATTGTGTCTTTTTAAAATTGAATTTATGGCTTTTTTGACTATTCTCATGTAAATTGAATTAAATGTTTCAATAACAACTAGTTTATGATCCTCCATTGATTGATATATACTTTGTTTTTTACATAACCCCACAGAAAAAATTCTAAAACGCGCAGGTCTGGAGATCTAGGTGGCCTTGCGATTGGTTTATTTCTTCCCACTTATGAGTTAGGAAAAGCATCATTTAAATAATTTGTAAAACCAACATGTTATGAGGTGGAGCACCGTCATATTGGAACCATTTCAATCTTGCTTGTAATGATAAATTTAAACAATCGAGCGTATCTTCAAATGTTTTCTGAAGAAAACGAAAGTAATCATTTTCACTTAGTGAGCTTTCAAAAATATATGGACCGAGAATTATTAATCCAAACACTCCATGGATTAAACCCAAATTTAATTTATAGTTTTCTCTGTGAAACTTCTCGTGGATTATCTTGAGTCCATCTATGTTCATTGTGGCGATTAAAAATACCACAATTAGTGAATCGCGATTCATCTGTTCATAATATTTTTGTAAGAAACGTATTATCCTCTTGACAAATGGGTTTATACCACATACAGAAGGCCATTTGATAATTGCAAAATTATTATTCTTATGCTGGTTTTTCATTTTTGTTTAACTTTGTAGAACTAATAATTACAATATTGCTATAATTATAAACAACTGCAATTGTTTTACTTTCATCTTTTTCATGGCTACCCATTTTTTATTTATAATAAAACTTAAAATGACTATAACTCACTTATTTTTAGAAATAACTATGTCGTATGTCATATTGAATTAAAGAGAAAAAAATTACCTTTTGAATGAGGCCATAGCCAACTATGGTTTTCATTTAAAAAATGTAACTTTGCGTCATATATCGGAAAATAATGGCGATAAAAATTTTCTGATTATTTTTTATTAATCTGCATAAAATTATTTAAAACTTTGTCCTTTGTAGTTTTTTTTTCTATCTGTTATAATAATCGAGATATATTGATTTGAAAAAATTCACACTTTTTACTTTTTTTCAAAATATCTAGTTACCCTTACCTTTTTTGAAAACTTTGAAAGTTGAATTTTATTCGTCTCATAAATCTACACTTCTTTCCCCATTTAACCGTTTTTCTATCTCTTATAGTTTCCGAGATCCCCATAGACAACATCTAAAAAAACTAAATTCTTAATTATTTACCCAATTTTGAATTCTTATTCTTATTAAAACACGTTTTTCATCAAGTTCTTAACTTGCGAGAAAAAAAAAATTAATAATTTTAACAGTGTTTGCCTATTGCTAATAAACTATATCAGTTAAATGAAATTTTTTGTGCTAACCTCATAGTTTTCGAGAAAAATATAGTATTATGATAGCCACATCACCATTTTTAATGATATTTACTGATTGGCGGGTGGGATAGAAGCCACCCACCTACCCTACATATACATACAAACATTTAAGTCCTTATCATCGCTGTATCCAATGAAATTAATTACAATTTTTTTTTGAATAAAATTGAATGGAAAAGGTAAAATTTTTGAGCGAGTAAATTAATAAAAAATTTGATGCATGATGGGTGGACAAACTCTAAATCTAAATTAAATACCATTAGCTATAGAAAGTCATTTATATTTAAACTTAAATTTTGATTTTGTTTAATTTTTTATTACATAAGGGGTTTTATTGTTATTAGCAGCAAAATCATCAACGATTAACAATTAATGTTAACATGTATGTGTAGGGTGGGTGGGGGGCCTCTATCCCACCCTAAAATCAGTAAAACATAAACGAGGGTTTTAGTTAAAACTTGTAAAATGTAAACAAACACAAAATAATTGCATTTTTTAATTGATTATGTATTTATACAAATATTTCAAATAAGTTTTGATGATGTTTTACTGACTGGAGGGTGGGATAGAGGCCACCCACCCACCCTACATATACATATTAACTTTAATTACTGATCGCCTCATTGTTTGCAGTAACTTTAATTACAAAATTTGAATACAAGAAAATTGACAAAATAAATTTTTTTAGTGTGTAAATTAATACAAATTTTATACATAATACATGGAAAGACTTTAAATCAAACTTAAATAAGATTAGCTATAGAAGGTCATTTAAATTTAAACATAAATTTGGATTATGCTTTATTTCTTATTACATACTAGGTTTTATTGTTTTGTAACCAGCAAAATCATCAACAATTAGTATTTAAAGTTATCATGTATATGTATGGTGGGTGGGTTTCCTCTATCCCCACTCTAATCAGTAAAACATAAACGAGGGTTTTAGTTACAAGTTGTAAAATATAAATAAACAAAAAGTAATTGCAATTTTTAGAAATTTTACCATACAAATTTTTCAAATAATTTTTGATGATGTTTTACTGATTGGAGGGTGAAACAGAGGCCTCCCACCCACCCTACATATATATATAAATTACAATTACTGATCGGCTCGCGGTTTGGAATCAAATTAATTACAAAACTTTTTGAATGAAAAAGAAATTTAAAAGGTAAAATTTTTGAGTGAGGAAATTTTTATGCATGATGGGTGGGCAGACTTTAAATCTAAATTAGATAAGATTAGCTATAGAAGATCATTTATAGATAAACTTAAATTTGGATTATGCTTTATTTTTTACTACATACAATGTTTTATTGTTTTTTGCAGCAAAATCATCAACAATTAGTATTTAAAATTATCTACCCCACCTTCCAATTAGTAAATCATAAGCGAGGATTAAATTTAAAAATAATTTAAATTGTATTTTCCTTACATTTTTATCGAAAACTATGAGCTTTTGCGCAAAAAGGCTATTCTTAATAATTTGCTTAATTTTGGATTCTTTACAATTATTTATCATATAAATATCATGTAACTCCTACAGTTTATTACCAGTAGGCAAAAAATATCTTTTTTTTTTCTCCCGAGTGAAAAACTTTCAGAAAAACATGTTTAAATAAAATTTGTTCAACTTCCGGTTTATTAATGTTTACCAAAAGCTTCAAAAACATTTCAGTTCTAGCTTTTAATGATAAAACTTTAAGTTTAAAGTTTCATCTCAAATATATCATTCGTTTTTGAGATACAGCTCCCACATACATTTTCATTCACGAAAAAATACTTTCCCTATATAGAATATATGATTATAAAACAAACGGTCAAATTAAACAGTCAAAGTTAAAATTAAATTCACCCTCGAAGCAAAAAATAACCTTTTGTATTTAACAACAAAATTGAATTACATTTATAAAATATACTAACGTCAAATCAACAATTTCCTTCTCGTCAAATCGTCCTATTTAATAAAAACTAGCAGCACACTTCGAGCTTTCTCCATTCCTTTAACTATAAATAGAATAACAACTGAATTAAATAAAATAACTATAATTCCCATTGACAATAGTTTATTTATTAATCTCATCCAAAATTTAATACAATTAAAAAAAAACGCTAATATGTTTTAATATATCTGAAAACACCTACTTAAAATTAATCTTTCATTTCAATTATATTTTGGAAAAACTAAATGTAGTAATAAAATAGTAACTATTGTTTCTAAACAGGACCATAAGCCTTTAAACCTCCTGAAAAAAATGTCAAACAAGACAAAAGATAAAATAGATAATTTCGAAATGTCTCGTGTGTATGAAATCCGTTGTACAAAATACAATAGCGTTTATGTAGGTCAAATAGGACGATTATTATGAAGATTCCAGCTCTTTCAAATCATTGTTTAGAATGTAAACATTCATTTCCAGATATAATAATAATAATCTCAAAATCTTGCATAATTGCAACAAGGGCACCAAGCCTTATATCCTGAAACCTTTGGGCATTTTTAAACAGAACAGCAATCTGCCAAAAAATGTCATTAATCGAACAAACCGAATTAACCTTTTGCCACTTTTTAAATTTTCAATTTTTTTGTTAGATAATCCGAAAGCTATATTTCGTCACTCTAAAATGGTTAGTATAATATAAATTAAAACTTTCGCCGACTTTTTGCAAGATAACTTTTTAAAAACCAACGCCATAGCTATAATTAACAGTTTTTTTTTTTTTAAGGTGTGTTTTCAAAATTAAATTTTTGATCTAGAGTTATGCCTAGGGCTCACCTTTAAGCCCATTGTTGGCAGAAATATTTATGGCTAATTTAATCAATATTATTTTAAACTCAAAAAGACAAATTGGTTTAGGTATGTAGACGGGAATTTAGTCGGCTTCACTGGAACTGATAGGCAATTAAATAACTTCCTAAATTTCATAAATTCCATTCATCATTAGATTCAATTTACAGTAGAGACAGAACAGAACAAAAATATTAAATTCCTTGACCTTTTGTAAGCAAAATCATCAACAATTAGTATTTAAAATTATCATGTATATGTAGGGTGGGTGGTTTATTTGTTTACTACATTCAAGGTTTTATTGTTTTTTGCAGCAAAATCATCAACAATTAGTATTTAAAGTTATTAGAAAATCATAATTAAAAATTGTAAAATGTAAAGAAATATAAGAAAAAATTTTTATATCTTACTTTTTTCTTGAAAATTATGAGATTTGGGCAAAAAGGCTTTTCTTGATAATTTGCTTAATTTTGGATTCTTTTCAATTACTTATTATGTAAATATCAAACTCCTACAGTTTATTAGCACTAGAAAAAAGATCAAAATTTTTAATTTAGATTTTTCTCGGAAGTGAAAAACTTTATGAAAAACATGTTTAAATAACTTTTGAAAAATATCGAGAAAAATCAAAAAACGTTTCTAGTATATTCCTATATATTCTATATAGGGAAAGTAATTATAAAACAAAAGGTCAAAATTCTAATTGAAACTACATAGAAAGTAAAATTAAATTCACTCTCGAAGCAAAAAAATAAGAGCCTTTTGTATTTGACTTTTAATCTCGAAAACAACAAAATTGAATTACATTTATGGAAAGGATACTAACGTCAAGTCAACAATTCCCCTTTCATCAAATCATCCTATGTCACAGAAATTAGCTGCATATACTATTATACTTTGAGCTTTCTCCATTCCTTTAACTGCAACCAGAAGAATAACTGAATTAAATAAAATAACTTTAATTCTCATTGACAATATTTTCGTTATTGCTCTCATCCAAATTTTAATAAATAAAAAGATCCAATTAACCATGGAGTTTATATATACCCGAGAACACCCAATTCAAAAAATCTCTAATTTTACTTACATGTTTAAAAAAAACTAGGACATAAAAGAGTAAATATCTTTAGAAAACAGGATCATCAGCCTTTAAACCTACTGAAAAATTATCGTAAGATAAACTAGATTATTTCAAACAAGCTAGTGTGTATGAAAGACTAACTCTTTTTCAAATAATTGACTTACATAATTGCAACAAGGACACTAAGAAGGAGTCAGTGGACATTTTTAATCAGGTCTGTTCTGAAATCTGACCTGCACCATACCTTTATGTAAGTCCATGTCTTTGGCCAAAGTAGCCACACTGTGGCGAAACAATTGTTGCAAGTATAAGGAATAATATAATATAGTTTGTGTGAACGACTCAAGCTCTTATTCAAATCATTATTTCGGATGCAAACATTAACTTCTGGATATAAATAGAGCCAGTGGACTTTTTAAACAGAATCCTTATCCATCAGAAAATCTTAACGAGCAAACCTTTTTGCTACTTTTTAATCAGGTGCACTCCTTCTTAAATAATCCGCAAACAACTTCCGAAAGCTATGTTTTCTCACTCTAAAATAGTTATTATAGTATAATATAAATTAAAAATTTCGCCGTCTTTTTGCAAGATAAGTTTCTGAAAACGAACGCCCTAGCTATAATTTATAGTTTTTTGAAATATACGCATTTTCAGAATTAAATTTTTGATCTAGAGTTATGCCTAGATATTTCCTCTAAAAAAAAATTAGTAGTTTAGTAAATCAAAATATAAGGGAATTAATTGATTAATGGTTGAGGCGTTAACTTCGTAATGCATCTTGAAAAATTAAACAAAAACGTTTACTTTGTTGATATACAGAATACAGATATACAGAAAGAAAGTTTAGCAATGGGCTCACCTTAAAGCCCATTGTTAGCAGAAATATTTATGGCTAGTTTAACCAACATTATTTTAGCCGGCTTCACTGGAACTGATAGGCAATTAAATAACTTCCTAAATTTTAGAAATTCCATTCATCCTCAGATTCAATTTACAGTAGAGACAGAACAGAACAAAAATATTAAATTCCTTGACCTTTCAATTACAAACATAGATAACCAATTTAATTTTGAAATATTTAGAAAGTCAACGTTCTCTGATTCATCAATTTCATCTTAAATGGGATGATTTAACACAAATTAGCTGCATTTAATTCAATGATCCATAGAGTACTAACGTTACCCTTATCAGAAATTAGTTACATGAACGAAGTGATTTACATATTAGCAAACAACAATGGCTGTACAAACAACATAATAGATACTTTAATTATAAAACAACAAAACAATAACCTCAAGAAAATTTTATATGCATGTCCAAAAGTTGAAAATAACACGTTCAAAAAAAACATGATATTAATGTAGCATTTAAGCCAACGAATAAACTTTGTAATTCAATTATTAATTCGAAGCCCCCGATAAATAAATTAGATAGATCAGGTATTTATAAGCTAACGTGCAAAAATGGTAAAATAATTTAGGTAGGTGAAACTGGTCGTAACTTCAACATAAGATTAAAAGAACATCTTAGATCCTTCAGATTAAAAAATACAAATTCCACCTTCGCGAATCACGTAATAGAAAACCGAAATTCTTTTGATGAAGATGTACTCGAGATAATCCATTTTTCCGAAAAAGGGTTTAAAATGGATTTGCTCGAGTCATTAGAAAATCGTAAAGCGAATAGTAATCCAGAAATCCTAGTAATTAACGAACAGGTAGACCTAGTGTTTTCCTCCTTACTTCATTTTGTATAAATAAGTGTTTCATTGTAGGTTAATTTACTTTAAGTTTAAAAATGATCAGTCAATAATCAAAACTCGAGTCACTTAAAAATAACGTTTGATATCAACAAAGTAAACGTTTTTGTTTAATTAAGGGAATTGTTGTTACGACATTAGAAGATTAGGATTCCAAGTCTCTTCTAATTGTGCGGGTTTATTTTAATTCACCACTTTGCAACTACAGTTAGAGCGAGTTAATAACTATTGAAGGAATTGAAGAGTTTTTTTACTGTGGGTGCATGGGATTATAATGCGCAGAGGGTTAGTGTTATAAAAATCGTAGCAAAAGATATTATAAAGTAGGAAAAATAATTAGGACGACGTTAAAAGATTGGGAGATTCCTTCCTAATTGTTTAGTTTCATTTTAATTTTCAATTTCGTAAAGTAGTTCGTAGTTAATCAACTATTGAAAAAAATAAGTTTTATCTATAGAGGATGGTATGAATGTGATACTCGAATCGTTTCCCTCCGATAAAAAAGTAAAATAATATGTTTAACCCATTTGCATCATAAGCGCATACATGCGCGCTTTTTGCTTGGCCTGTATCACCGGAGCGCGCATACGAGGGTAGATTGAAAAGTTTCCGGAATGGGCAAGAAAACGCAGTAATTAAACAGGTTTTTTTTAATTTTTCAAAATAGTACCCTTGCAGGGCGATACACTTTTCTCAGCGGTGCTCCAACTTTTTTAAGCCTTCAGAAAAATATGATTTCTGGAAAATAAGCTTTAGTGGCGTCGATGACCTCCTCATTTGACGTAAAGTGCTGCCTCCGAGCCAAGTCTTCATGTTTGTGAACAAAAAGAAGTCGCATGGGGCCAGGTCTGGAAAGTACGGGGGATGCGGCACCACCTCGTAGCCCAATTCAACCAATCTAGCATTGGCGATTCGGGATGAATGTGCCGGCGCGTTGTCGTGGTGGAAGAGCACTTTTTTCCGCTGCAAATGAGGCCCTTTCTCCTTCAATATGCCGTTGAATTGATCCAATAAATCGCTGTAGTATTGTCCCGTGATAGTTCTTCCCTTCTGCAAAAAGTCTATGTATATCACACCTTGCGAATCCCAAAAAACGGTGGCCATGACCTCTCCAGTCGATGGGACAGTCTTTGGCCTTCTTCGGAGCAGATTCGCCTGGAGAAATCCACTGATTCGACTGCTGCTTGGTTTCTGGTGTGTAGTGGTGGATCCATGTTTCGTCCACGGTCACGAATCGGCGAAAAAAATCCGTTGGATTACGCTTTTACAAGGCCAAATACTCTTTCGAAGTGGTCACACGATTTCGCTTGTTGTCCATAGTCAGCAAACGCGGCACCCATCGCGCCGACAGCTTCCTCATGCCCAAATATTCGTGCACGATATTTTGCACACGTTCATATGAGATGCCCGTGGTCTCTACTATTTCGCGCAACTTCACTCATCGATCGGCTAACACGAGATCATGGACTTTTCCGACCATTTCTTCATTTGTGGCCGTTTTTGGACGTCCACTGCGTGGTTCATCCTTGGTGCTCGTACGGCCACGTTTGAACTCGCTGACTCAGAAACTAATAGTCGAAAATGAAGGTGTGGATGTGCCATAAACTTTCTGCAAAATATCTCGTATCTCTGTCGCCTTTTTCCCATCCATACAAAAATGTTTGATGACTGCACGAAATTCGTTTTTATCCATTTTTGCAAAAGTGCCTGACTTGCTTCATAAGATATCCTAGTAAACAAAAACGGAACGACGCACGTGTCTGAAAATTTGACAGCTTACCTAAAATAGGTTAGCCTTGACATCCATCATAACAATTTCACGATACGCACGCCATCTCTTGCCCATTCCGGAATCTAATCACTTAAGCATTTAGCACCATAGCACATTTTATACCGGTACATATTGGGGGTGCAGTCAGTTAAGAGTGGTGATCGGAAATAGTTTCAGGGTAAAATACCACAAAAAGTTAAAAAAATGAGCGACAGCAGTGAAGAGGATCTACAAAATCCAGACGAGTGAACATTTTCCAACTTTTATTGAAACGACCTCATCGAAAAAAAACTCGTAAACGTTGTGTAGTTTGCTTATCAGAGATACATTTTATCAATGTGGTAATTGCCATGCGGTATTTTGCATTGACTATTTGAAGTCTTATCATGTTGTGTAAAATAATTAGATTAAATTTCTTTTCAAATTATTAATCTACAATGAAATGAAAATTCTTTATTTTAGGTTTCTATTTTTCATATTGTGAAAGATTTTCATTCAATTACAATAAAAAAAGTTGGTGATTAGAACGGATTTTACACTTTTCCGTGTGAAGCTAATGGGTTAAAGGTTCATTATCCTGTTATTTTGTTAAATAAACTACAAGTATTTTGACTTAGGCGAAAAGTTTTTCACTGAATTTAATATAAAATATTATAATTATAAGTTTAATCAATTTACAATAATTTTATTCTAGTGGGGAAACCACAAAAATTTAAATATATTTCTTCAAGAATTGTCAATTAGGTGAAGAGTTTTTGACTGAATTTAATTTAAAAAAATATAAAAGAAAAATAAATTTACAGTGATTTTATTCTATTGGAAATAAAAAATTAAAAGATCAATTTTAGAAACATATGAAGACGAGTTTATTTATAAGTAAGCAATTTAATTACTTGAGGTTCAAATAATTTTTATTTAGGAAAGATAGGATCAATTATTATTATTTATAATATAATATTCCAAAATGATAGCGTGAACAGCCCAAATTTAATATATTTTTTTAAATTTTCCTATTGCTTATATAAACTTTACGTGAATACAATGGTTATATTTGATTATTATTTATGAGGATAAAAATGTTATTTAAATTAAAATTTTCAGTTAAATATTCAACATCTAAAACCTATTTATTTAAATAATGTTTCGAGTGTACAACCATTTCCAGTAAAATCATTTCATCAAAAGTTCTTCTATCTTTCGGGTATTAAAAAACTGTAAATTTAAAAAGCTTAATTTGATTTTTTTTTAGTTTTAAAGCGCATTCTAGAAATTGCATGATTATATACCATAATGTAAGTCGGAAACTTCTGATAGGCCCAATTTTATAAATTTCAATTCAAAATCTTTATCAAACAAACTAATCATACATACACGTTTTAAATCATTAACTATCATTGTTAAACAAAATGTATACAGTCTGGGGTAATTAAAATTCACGATATTGCTGATCACAATTTAGTATATTGCATACTTTCATTTAATATAGTCGAAGAGCAAATTTTATAATACCGGAAACTTAGCAGTTTTGACGATAAGACTTTTAAAGAAGATTTAAAACTTGTACACTTTGAAATATTTTGTATATGAAGAATATCGATGATAAAATTATTTACATAAATAACTGCTTGTATTATTGATAAACATGCCCCTTTAACTAGATCTCCAATAACAAAGAAATGTGCACCATGGATGATTACTATGATTAAAGAAATGATTAAAACACGTGATTACAGTTATAAACAGTTTAAAAATACGAAAGACCCAGCAGACACCTTGTTTTACAAGCAAATGTGAAATACTGTAAATTCTGCTGCAAATCTTGAGGAAAAAGCATATTTTGTGACATTATCACTAATAAAAAAATTACCATACCCAGCAATCTAAAAGATGTCGACGCGTATAATAATTATCCATACTAATGTGGAAAATAAGCAAGTTTTCAATTTAATTAAGAATAATGATGTAAGGCATATTATCTCACAAATAAAATCAAATGCCGAAGGTTTTGATGGTATAACTATCTCAATGATTAAACTTTGCTACACGGATATTATTCTGTTTTTAACCCATATAGTGAACTGCTGCCTCGAACTAGCAATTTTCCTTGATGCATGGAAGCTAGGTACAATTTCACCTATTCCTAAATTGGAACGTTCTAAAAATGACCTCAGGCCGATTTGTATTTTACATGTTTTATCAAAAATTTTAGAACATGTAATTAAAATTCAAATAGTACAATTTCTTGAGAAAAATCAACTTTTTTTTAGACCTAATTACAGTTGTACTCTTTATTAGATATCACTGATGATATTATTTCAGCAACTGACAATAGTATCAAACTACCATGATACTACTTGACTATAGCAAGGCGTCCGATACAATAAAGCATGATATTTTGCTGGCCAAGCTTCACTACATCGATTTTGAAAAAGAAGCAATAGCTCTAATTGCTAGTTTTCTAAAAGGAAGAAATCAAGTGGTACGGATTGATAATATAATTTCTGAAATAGCTAATGTAGATTTTGGTGTCCCACAAGGTTCTGTTTTAGGGCCTATACTATTCTGTATATATACATAATTTATAACCGATGTATTAAGCCACTGCAAAGCAAACGCATACGCTGACGACACACAGCTGTTTTATTCCTTTAACATTAAGGATATTGTAATAGCTTGTAATAATATAAACTCTGATATCTCCAAACTAGTGAAAACATCTCGCTGTCATTCTTTATTAATAAATAGCGAAAAATGCTCTGTTATGTTATTTGGACCTCCTCATATTACTACTACTGCTACACCTCAATTAAAAGTCAAGATAGACAATGAAACTTTGCCAGTCCTAGATTCTGTTCGAAATTTAGGTCTTATTATTGATAACAATTTGCGTTTTTAATTGCACATTAATCTCTCGTGCATACATGAACTTAAAAATGAGTTATTCCAATAGACAACTTTTAACTTTAAACACCAAACGACTGCTATGTGACACCTTGGTTTTAAGTCATTTTAATTTCACGGAAGTTTATCATGCATGTTTAGATTGCCACACAAAAAAGCGGATTCAAAAAATACAAAATGCTTGGGAAAACTGGACGAGTTAGGTTGGCTAAATATGTTTGACCGCCGAGTATTGCACTGTTGTGTTCTTTATTATAAAATTAAACAAATACGCGAGCCTCCTTACCTTTACAATAGAATAAAGTTCCGTTCTGATATTCACAGCATAAATGTGAGGTTCAGAGGAACTATTTCACCTCCCAAACATAAAATTAAATTTTTTGAAAGATTTTTCTCTTATAATATATATAAAATATTTAACAAAATTTCCACTAATCTCAAAAAACTCACATTTAAATAATTTAAAAATAGGATCACTCATGTTTTACTAAGCCATGAGTTTTTAAGTTTTGAAGATATATTTTTATCCATGTTATACTAATGATTGGCTTTCATGCACTATCTTATTTTATTTTTATTTATCAAAAATTTAACGGGTTAAGAAGAGCAGCTTAGGCTGACAGCCAACTGAACTTCGCCTGTTCCTGCTAATATATATATATATATATATTTTTCAAATGTAATTTCTTGATATAATTAAGACAATTTATTATTATTATTATTATTATTATATAAATCTAAATAAAAAACTGGGCATTTGTAAAAAGGCTCTTCAAATATAAAACGACAGAAAACATTAAGGCCATAATGATCCTGACATCAACTTTAAAGTGGCAGATAAATATAGTATTTCAAATTCATTTACAAAACATTTTACTATTTTTTTTAAATTTCAATAGTCAATCAATTCAACTTTCAACTTACTCCCGATGAACTAGACAGAGGAAACCTACTTTAGTAAACGTTAAGTTGAAACAAATTCTGCATCATATGTTTATACTAGTCCCGATCTTGCGCAAGTCGTATCAGTGTGGGAGCATCGCTGGTTCCGAACCATTGCGGAGGTTTCGCAGTCAGTACAACTGCTTTCTTCCAACTTCACGTTTTTTCCCTTCCATTATCAGTTGCATTTTTTTATTTCGGAAGATGTGCCCGAAATATCCAGCTTTTCGGCGTTTCACTATCTATCTCTTTCTTTGCCCAATTTTTTAAGTACTTCTTTGTTTGTTACTTTATCAGTTCATGGGATTTTGAACCTTCTCGTGTACGTCCACATTTCGAAAGCTTCAACTTTCATCGATACTACTTTCAATTTCCAACATTTCACTATGCACAATAGCACCGAGAAAACATACCACTGGACTATTCTTCATTTGATATTTCTTGAGAGGTCTCTATTACAGACCAAGGGTCATAGTTTTTGGAAGGTATTTCTGGCTGTTTCTATACTAACTTTGATGTGCACGGGATCCTATCGTTCGTTGAGCCAGCTACCTCAACCATACTACCATTTTACATATTATTCTCTAATTGTTAGCTGATACGACTTGAAAACAAACACTTTGCCTACTGTTTTTAGATATTCAAAAGACACTCCATTCAGTTTAGCATAAAGGCTTACTAAATAAATCAGCACATCTATTGTCGAGCCACCGAGAGCTGACTGTGGCGCATGCATGTTCGTACTAAGAATTTTCTACCAACTAATATCCATCTCGATCTATTATCATCTTAGGATAATCGGGAAGGACCCGGACAAATCTTAAAACCTAAAACTTTCGACGAGCGAAGGCCGGCACGCGCCGTGTGCACACTCGGCGGCATAGGGTAGTCGCTCTTTTTCTATATAATCGAAATTATATTTTCGTATATAGTGCAAATAAATGAACTTTCAAATGTATGTAAATTTATTTAAAATATGGAGTTAGTCTATTTACATTAATTTAATGTATAATTTTAATTACATATTTTATAGAATATATTAAATGTATATGTGATTTGTAATAATAACAATAATAATATCTTTATATTAAGGAGAGGTTATGTCAGGTTAGGTTAGGTTAGGTTTAGGTTAAGTTAGGTTAGATTAGATTAGATACGGTTTTTCAAATAAATGAATTTTTCCAAAATATAATAAGTTTTATAAGTATCTTTTATAACATCCATGTTTAAACAACGAATATTAGAAAATAAGTGAATAAGTAATACAGTTAATATATTTTCCTAGCTCGCGCATGCGCATGACTTACATAATTTTGATACATATGAACATAGCAGTATTTATATTTCTCTTATATAATATTCAAGAAATTTAATAACAAATTTGGTTAGGGACATACGTTTACCTTAAACTTAATTCATCCAATATAAGGCTTCACAGCCAGCTATCGAAGGCTCGACTATAAACCTTACACCCTAATTAATTAATTAATTCTTCACTGGGATCTATCAATTTATATAAATAACTAATTCCCGTTCACATTTTATCTTAACCAATAATTTCTCCTGCTCTGTATTTTATGAAACAGTATAAGAGTTACATGATATATATATTAGTAAACATTGCGAAGAATAAAAAAATGTGTAATTAATTAGGAATAGTCTTTTGGCGTAGGACGTAGGATTTCCAAGATAAGTGCGGTTAAATTAATATGATGGCAACATTATTTTCAATCAAGCGCGTATTCATGTCGTTGAATGCCGACTGTCAGTTGTTTACAAAATTAATGGGCGTTATTTCTTGGATTCCCTTTAATTTGTGTACTGCTTGTGGTATAGAACTCCCAAACTGTTTTCTGTTTAATAAATGCAATTAAATCCGGCCACAGCAAAAGAATATATCACTCATTCTATTAAAAGAATAAACTTGATTTTTCTGTATAATATAGAATAATATTATTCTGAAATTATCAATTTAGTAAATAACTTCTTGCTAGTCAGACAATTATTCCTAATGGCATTATTAAAATTATATATGTATGAAAATATCGCTTAATTTTCGATTGATACTGTATGCCATGAATTCTAACCAGAACGGGTTTTAATAAACTGATTCTAATTAATAATAAGCGGTTGTTTTTTATTCCTTAATCAACCTATTATAAAATTGCAAGTTTTTAAAATTAATTTTATACAGAATGATTGTTCAAGACACTAATGACTATAATCTCAGAGCAATGTTAATGTCATTAGTTAAAAAAATTATATTTTTGTATGTGACATTTTTATTAGTACAGAATCAGAAGCTTGAATTTGATGGCTACTTAGGTACATTCTCAAAACGATTCGGATCTACTGGCATGATCTTCGAATACATAAGTAATAGGGCTTTTGGCTAGAAAATAGTCTGTCTAGAAGAATATTTGTTACATCCAATTAAAAATTACCAATTAAACGTTTATTATATTAAAACTGAATATTATCCTTTTTGATTTATAAGAGTGTACAAGTTCGATCTCCACCTTTTTGGCCAGCCTTGGAAATTACTTTTTAAATTCAACTGAAAAGTAATAATTCATCATCAAGTGCATTTATAATTTTTTCGGTAATTAATAGTACACCCTTTACATTGTTGGTCTTTTACTTGTATATGTAAACAATTTGGCTTTCCAAATTCGATGAACAGCCATTTTAATAATTTTGATTAATATTATTTAGATTTTGTATGTATAACATAATGACTTCCTCATATTTAATATTTTGTCTACTTTGCTACTGTTGTTTTTTTTTTCTTATTAGCTTAAAATTAACTTGTCACATAGATAACATTGGATAAGCACCTGATATATTAGAAAGAATTTCCAATATTTTTTGCATTCCAATGGTATCACAAATACATGTCACTATGTCCTTTTGCGGCCTCATTATTATAAGGTAATCATTTTCACTACTGTAATTAGACTGAGCTTTTTCTCGTTATACGTGTTTAATTAAATTTATTATCCTATCGCCCGAAAGATATTGGTCTGGAGATTAACTCGCGGTTTATACGAGGGTGAATCAAATATAAACCGGAATTTGGTTAAAAAAAATATGTATGTAAAAAAATATATATTTGATTTTTCTACATAGTCTCCTCATTTATGTACATATTTACCAAGCGAAGCGGAAATTTCTTGATGCCATTATCGAAGAATGTAGTCGATCATGTCTTTAGCCAATTGCTCACAAACGATTCCACATCTTCGACAATGTGAAAACGGCGTCCTCCTAACTCGTATTTGAGTGGACCAAACTTGTCTAGAAGAATATTTGTTACATCCAATTAAAAATTACCAATTAAACGTTTATTATATTAAAACTGAATATTATCCTTTTTGATTTATAAGAGTGTACAAGTTCGATCTCCACCTTTTTGGCCAGCCTTGGAAATTACTTTTTAAATTCAACTGAAAAGTAATAATTTATCATCAAGTGCATTTATAATTTTTTCGGTAATTAATAGTACACCCTTTACATTGTTGGTCTTTTACTTGTATATGTAAACAATTTGGCTTTCCAAATTCGATGAACAGCCATTTTAATAATTTTGATTAATATTATTTAGATTTTGTACGTATAACATAATGACTTCCTCATATTTAATATTTTGTCTACTTTGCTACTGTTGTTTTTTTTCTTATTAGCTTAAAATTAACTTGTCACATAGATAACATTGGATAAGCACCTGATATATTAGAAAGAATTTCCAATATTTTTTGCATTCCAATGGTATCACAAATACATGTCACTATGTCCTTTTGCGGCCTCATTATTATAAGGTAATCATTTTCACTACTGTAATTAGACTGAGCTTTTTCTCGTTATACGTGTTTAATTAAATTTATTATCCTATCGCCCGAAAGATATTGGTCTGGAGATTAACTCGCGGTTTCTACGAGGGTGAATCAAATATAAACCGGAATTTGGTTAAAAAAAATATGTATGTAAAAAAATATATATTTGATTTTTCTACATAGTCTCCTCATTTATGTACATATTTACCAAGCGAAGCGGAAATTTCTTGATGCCATTATCGAAGAATGTAGTCGATCATGTCTTTAGCCAATTGCTCACAAACGATTCCACATCTTCGACAATGTGAAAACGGCGTCCTCCTAACTCGTATTTGAGTGGACCAAACTTATGAAAGTCACACGAAAACAAGTCGATGTTCCAATATTTCTCAATGGATTTTCTCAAATTTTTCTCAGGTCAAAGCAGCTGTGTGTGGCCGAGCGTTGTCATGAAGGAGAATCTCATTTCGGATGTGCATGCCTCGTTTTTCTGTCGATCATCTAGCTTGGCTTCATCAAGCAGTATGCTC
This sequence comes from Ontholestes murinus, assembly GCA_963969525.1. Classification (NCBI taxonomy): domain Eukaryota; kingdom Metazoa; phylum Arthropoda; class Insecta; order Coleoptera; family Staphylinidae; genus Ontholestes; species Ontholestes murinus. Next base: position 33,279,680 of record OZ018394.1, read on the forward strand.
ACGGATAACTTGAATATTTGCCTCAGTAATGCTTAGCGCGGTCGGCATGCATGACTCACGTTTTCTACTGTTGTGCGGCCACTTACAAAGAAAGTATGCAATTCGTAGACTTGAGTTTTTGAAAGCGTATTATCGTTGCAGTCAGTCGACGAAAAATTTATTGATGACGTGTTGCTCAACAGACATATGTAACTCATGCCCAGAAATGGTGCTACTGGCAACAATAAGTATTAGTGAACCAAATCGGCGTCCTCTCCATCCCTTGACAATCACCTTCAACACATTCAGCCACGCATAACACTTCATTTAGCGACCGACAAATAAAAAGATTCTGTTTATATTTGATCCACCCTCGTAATTAAAGTAACTGGACAATCAATCATAACCAGCTGAACAAGAATCCGATAAACTTGAGATAGCATTGAATATATCCGAAATTCATAATTGTAAATCCACAGAATTGGCAGAATTAACTGCTTTACAATCAGACAGACGACCCAGAACTATCCACGTAGACATCTGAAAAGTAGGCCGTAAAGAGATTTACGGAATCATCACCATTCTCACTAATTCTACCATTGAACTGCATATTTTTGGGATAGCCATCAGTTTTACGAGACACGTTACAAAGTTCCAAAAATATTTTGGACCCCTCCCAGGTTTCGATGAGATAATAGACGGAAAACGTATGATATATTTTATACCGAGCTCTTCACCAGTCCGTCTTCGATCTGCAAATTCATCATTCAAATCTTTTAAATAATCCCGCTACATTTGTGTTTTATCTTGAATAAATATTAGTGCACCAGAATTTAAGTTTCGAGATGCTTTAAGTAATTTTAATGCCGAATTCCGTCATTAATTTTCACTGGTTTAGACTTAGTCGACAATTTACCAAGTTGAATATTTTTTAGAAGATTGAAGGAGTTGACATTAGTTTCAACCAGTGATTTTATTGCTGCAGTGTCTTTAACAATTTTATCTTCAACGTTGCTGAAGACTCTATTAGGTTAAAAACAAGATCATTAAAAGCACGGTGCTGTCGATTTTCTATTTCTCTTACAATATTTAACACCTAAACATTATTATTAGACCCAGCTGCTTGTTTCAATTTTGACTTTGACACTTTAATTCACTATGAAAATTGAAATAAATAAAAAGGAAAAAGTTTAAAAAATAAACAGTAAACATACTTCACACCCAGGAACCGATCAGAGTGACTAATTAATACAAACAATTAGGGCCATGTAAAGGTACAACAAAATCGATGATACACAGGAAAATAAAATATAATATAAAAATTAAAAAATTAAATAAAATTTAACTAATCGGCACTTCATAAATTACCATAAAAAAATTCGAATATAATATCTGTATTAGTTATAAAGTTGTAAACGGTGCGAACTTACGATCACGTATAGAAAAGTTACAATGATTACATTAAGTTTGGAACAGTTTGCAGGGTGCATGAAATAATTGCAACTATGTAATAATTGGCAACTTGAAAAAAATATTTCTTTAATGTTATTCACTTATTTTTTTCGTGAAATTAACTTTCACGTTTACTTTATTTGCAATAATATTCCATTACATACTTTTCTATAATAATTTACTAATTGTGTATTGATTATTTCGTATTTATGTATGAATTGTAATATTTCATACTTCAGTAGAATATTTATGTTTTGGGATTTCAGCAAATGTCTTACTGATGGAGAGTATGCGTTGGATTAGGATGTCTAGGGGTGTCTCGAACACGACAAATTCAGACTTTTTGGCGACTGTAGGTTATTGATGTGGACAAGGACGAATGTGTATAAAAAGGATTTAGCGTAGGGCGGCAAATCGATTTGAATGTTTTATTGTTTAGCTCCTCGTAATAACAACTTTATTTATACTTGTATATAAATTAATGGTAGTTATATATTAATTAACAAAAATGACATCCACAAAATGTTTAATTTGTATTGTAACGTTTCTGCGATTTACTTATTTGTGAATACTTACTTATAAATTGTTTACAAATACCGCGCACTGTTATTTATGCAAGTCTATTTATAATAATGCTTATTTATTTACAATGTTTGCTAATAACTTATTTACGCACGCTTGCGAATGAAAATAACTGGCATTTTTGCATTTCTTTGTAATAAGCAGTTACTTATTTGTTTTCTAAATATTTACTTAATCTTCTTTAAAGTACTCTTCGTTAGAATTAATTCACTTGTTCAAAAATGCATTCCAGTGCTTAAAGCATCTTTTTAATTTCCAATAGTACCTTTTTAACACATCGATATCCACAAAACGTCTTCTTTCAAAGTCGGACATTTTTGTACCAAACTTTTTCGCAGCTTTTTCTTAACCTTTAAACTTAATTTTTAGTATAGTATCTGGTTTTGAGGGACATATCCTAAGAACAGTATCGTTTTCATATTCCATTAACCCCACCGAGAATTTTTAGGCGAAGTAAGCCAGTTGACTTTCATTAAAATGATTTAGTTAATTATTTAATGATTAATGATTTACTGTACAGGCCTCAAAGCTTTATAACTCGTTTTCTGCGATGATTCCTTTTTTTTCATGTCAAAAATGATTATACTTTTGATCTCCGGTGAGGATTCTCTGCAACTGGCCGCAAACAACTTTTCACATTCCCAAATCAACGACCAAAATACGCCAAATTGAACTCCAGCTTTCTAATTCATCGACCGTTCTTTGTTATTGCAGATGATTTTTATATTCATAATTACAAGGACGAGTCATTCTCACATACACTAGAAGCATTTAATGCTATTTTTGAATATAACAACCACGTTCGATATAACAACATCTTAAATACTCATAATAATATTTGGAACTTTATGATTGTGTTCAGAATTTTGATAGATGCCCAAACATATAACCATCTTAGAAATGTTACTATCGACGCATCAGAAGTAATAAGGAAATTAAAAGCCAAAATTACTATAGGGATGGATTGATGATAATGGCTATTATCTTAAAAGATAATTGCTTTATTTGATGTGATTACTTACATATACAAATTTATTTAAAAAACGATTTTCTTGAGGTACTTTAAAATCTGTTGGACTCACCATCAGCTTGTTGGATTTCCCTTTCAGCCAGCGTGAGCCATTTCAGACGCCCCCGATGTTAATTAGGCGACCAGGGTTTTTTACCCCCTAAAAAACTTCACCTCTTGGCATCTATGAACTACAATCCCGAACCACTTTCGCATGATTTTGGGTGAGCCGCCCGGGCTTACCTTGTGAGGCACCCTAGTTTTTTGTTGTTTTTATTGTCATTTTTCTCGTTCTATTATTACTTTCTTTATCCAACTATGAATCCAACAAGCTGATGGTGAGTTCTCGGATTGTAGCATCGTCTTCACAACATTTGTGAGCTCCAGGTTGCAACCAATTTCTCTTCCTATTTCGTTTCTTTGCACTTCCCATCCATCGCACTTAAAGAAAGCGTGCTCTACCTTATCCATATCATCACAGTATATACATTTGTTTTGTTTGTTAATGGCTCCTTGTTTTTTTCTCTGTCTAGTCTTCTAAGTTGTTCACTAGCTGCTTTATCCACATTGCTTTTCCAGTTTGGGTAGTCCTTTTTTGTAATAGTTAATGGCTCCGTGTTTTATCTCTATGCTTTTTATGAGGCAATAGATAATCTGGGCTTCTTAAATATTTTGACCGCTTGTTTTAACGCTTTTTGTCCCAGTTCCCTAATTTCTTTTACGTTCGTGGCTCATAGGATAATAGTCACTATCCTATGAGTTTTACACTTCCTGGGAATCTCATGGTCAGAACAACCTCGCACAGAATGTTCCATAGAACCGGGCTGAATACTGACCCCTGAGCTACACCCTATGTAACTGGGATTGTTGTTTCTTCATTTTTTTATGATTAACACACTCTCTTTTAGGTAGTTGTCGATGCTATTCCGTATATATGATTCAATGTATTTTATTTCTAGTGCTTCCATTATGTGCCGCCATATTGCTGTATTGAAAGGGCTTTGTATATATATATATATATATATATATATATATATATATATATATATATATATTGTTATTAACAGGCAGTACTTTCGGTTTTTGTGTGCTTTGCTCTTCTCCCTCTCTACTGTTTTGAATACTTCGGCTAAAGCGTCCGTGGTGCTTCTTCCCTTGCGGAAGCCAAATTGATTTGGAGAAAGATCGCCTTTCCTTGACATGTCTTTTTTTAAGCTTATTAGTAATTAGGTATTCCAGCAGTTTTCTAGCGCTATCAATTAAGCATATGGGTCTATATTTTTTCTCCTCATATTGTTCTTTGCTGTTTTTTTCTATATATACAACAGCTTTATTTCACTAAGAAATATTTACAACAATACATATATACAGTATGATTGGTGGTTCGTCACTATCTGGGCTATCGACCGTAAGTCTTTCTGCCCTGTCTTAAACGAATGAAAATATGTAAAGAATTTGAAGCTAATTGAATTTAACTATCCGGATGGTGCGATCTAATGAATGGATGAAAAGTGTTTGTGTTTTTTTCTTCTATTAATACTAGTTACGCCTTCTTCCATTGCATTTGTATTTGTCCGTTTGCAATTCTCAGTTTACGGTAGGCAATCTTGTAGCCCTGTCCCCATGGGTTGGGGTCTATTATTTATTCCCAACTTCTAGGAGGATTTTTGTTTCTAATATTATAAGTTATTAGTTAAAACACTAGTAGGTTTCCCAGTAAATTAAAAGTAGATGTATTAGTTTCCTATATCCATACACAGTAATTTATGGAAATATTTTGAGTCAATAGTCCATTCTTGTTCCTCCATCAACACGGTTTCATGAAACGTAGATCAACGTCGACCAAATTTTTGAATATTCTTTCGATTTAGCTACTGTTATGGAAAATAACAAACAGGTTGATCATGGTTATCTATGTAGACTTGTCCAAAGATAATGCGTCCTCAACATTTAAGGGCAACATTCTATTTTATAAACTAATAATAAATAATAAATTTTATAGTATTACTAAGGATGTATGTACTTGTTATAGGCTTAGGCTTCAATCAGATATCAACAGTTTTACTTCTTTGTGTGTACTTAATTGCCCGTAATTGTCGGGCTATTGCGTGTCGTATCGGTCGCTCTATGTCAACAAGTGATGTAAATCTGAGTATAACAGATTTAATTAAGCGTATATATATATATATATATATATATATATATATATATATACTCGGACAATTAACACAATTAAGCAAATAAATCCCACAGCGTTGACCCTTTTCACTTTTATCCTCATTGTTTTTTATGATTTTTGACAAACTGTTATTATATTTAAACGCAACATTTATGTATAATTTTCTTAAATGTTTACTATTTTTTTGGCTCAAACAGCATTTATGGATCAATTACATATAATATGCAACCCTACTGACGGAAGAAAACCACCACAAACTAAATTTATTAGAAAATTTAGAAATAAATAAAAATATTTAGTCAGGAAATTTACTGAACGACCAACTAGTACTCTCCAACTCCTCCTTATGGGGCTGAAGAAAAACATTCCTATTACCCACACTTCTGAAATTGATATATAATGTAAATAACTTTGTAAAAATTTTATATTAAATTCACCTGGAGAATCTATAGTGACGCGAAACAATTGTAGTGGGTTAAAATAAAATGTTGAAAATCATAAATAATTTACTATTATTATAATATTAAGTGATAATGGATTTTCAAAAAATAAGTGCATCAACAATCAACGAGGAAAAACAACGTATTTCCAATTGAGAATGCGACCTCAATATCCAATATTAATAAAAGAAACAAGGAGTTCGATGATCACGAAAACATAATAAATAATAGAAATAAAAATGAATGAACTAAAATGGTCCGAAACAAAAATATAAAATCAAATTATTTTAAATTTACCGGACAGATCTTCCCGTCGCAGAAACACATGCGCGTAAGTAGATATTTGTCTCAAGATTGCATAAAGATGTGAATTGTGAGCAAATTAAATCTCACTAATATAATTGAAAAATTAATACCAAAATTTTAAGTAAAACAATATTTACCTTTCAAATGCATGCGAACAAATAGAAATTCAAGAGAAATTTTGGCCAAAAAATATATTTGTGAATCGCTTCTTCTTTAAACCACAAGGATTAATTAATTCTACATCAAAATATGATTAACGACACCCTTCTATCAGTTGCTTTTGTAAATTGATGATCTAAATTGTGACGTTGTATACCAGAACACTCAACAAGAAATTGAAATGATTAATATACCAAACTTTAAGTTCACTGCAAGCTACTGTAAAAGTGCTGAAGAACGTGGAGGTATAGCAGTTTTCATTGAAGTAAATGTGCCAGCTACAGCGTTAGATATGAACAGTTTTATGAAATCTCGGCAATTAGAATGTACAAGAAGAGTGTTACTCAAATTCCTAAGTAAGAATGTTACCCTGCTAAGTGCCTGGCTAAGTGCTTTTTCATGCTCCTTCAAGCTCAATTTAGAGTCGATGCCTAGAAGTCTGCAATATCCCTGTTCGTTATTGCCTGATTTGAGCGTAAAAATTAGGCGAACATTCTTTGAGGTATTTAACGAAAGTTTGTTTGAGGTAAACCAAGTTAATGTCTGATCGTTTATCAGCTCTCTCTGTTGAAGGGTTTTTTGCAAATTGTTAACTCTATTTATAGATAATGTGTCATCAGCGTACATTAAAATGTCCCCTTCTTTGTTGTAGGCCGGCAAGTCGTTAACATATATTAAAAACAGGAGTGGACCTAATATTGACCCCTGCGGCACTCTACATGACACTGTTATAAAATTAGATAATTTCCCATTAAATCTAACTTGTTGGGTTCTATCCCGGAGGTACGAAGTCATTAAACGACAGCTCTCGGGACTGAAATTATAGAAATACAGCTTTCGGAGTAAAACGTCATGAGGAACGCAGTCAAATGCCTTACTGAGGTCAAAAAATAAGGCTGCTGTATATTGCCCGGCTTCTAAACCATAGATTATTTCCTCAGCAAGAACTCGAACCGCAACGGCAGTAGAACGTTCCCTTCGAAAGTCATATTGGTTGTCGCTTAATATCTCGTTCTCCACAAGAAAACTCAATATTTGATTAGGAAGTATTTTTAGGCAATAACGAAATTGGACGATCATTTCCGACATCGGCATGTTAACCCTTTTTGTGCAGAGGGATGACACTTGCTATTTTTAAACTTTTAGGGAATACGTTTTGTCGAATGCAATTATTTTCGTAATCGGATGTAGTATGACATCTTTAACATATTTAACGGATCCACATGTTATACCATATATATATCTCTTGAGTTCGATTTTTTTAAAGACACAATCGTTTCACTAACTTCAATTTCACTCACCTCTCTGAATGAGAAGTAATTATTGCCAATAGTATGTGTATTTATTAGTGTCAATGGGTCTAAATTTGACTGAGAGTTATTAGCCAAAGTAGATTCAGCTATTGTAGTAAAATATAAGTTAAAATCATTAGGATCTATATCATATGTCAGTTTATCACAGTTATTAGAGTTTCTTTTTATTAAAGACCAAATTGCTTTTGCCTTATTATTTGAACTATGCTGAAGTGCTTGTTTATATTCTTGTTTATATTTCGAATATGTGGATTTTAATTCAGGCAATCGGGAACTGGCCTCTTTAATAAGAAAAAGGGTTTCACGCATTTGTTTTAGATTGTTGTTATACCAGATAATATTATTGTTATGTGTTTTTATATTCTTTGTGGAAAAACATATTAAAAATTGTTTTTCTACTAAATACATAAAATCTGTGTAGGGTAAGTCTGGACACTGGTATTTATCATGGTAAGAAAAGTCAGTATTTTGTAATATATGGTATAACTTAAATTTGCCTTTTTGAGTGATGGGTCTTACTATTTTAGCAATATTTGATTCCGCCGGGGATGTTCTGAGCACTTTGATGTGTATTCCAGCAATATTGGTGTTGTTTACGTTGCTAACTTCAGAATTCTTTAGGTTACGAACGTCATTGTTGTTTAAGTTGGAAAACGGCGGCAAAAGATGTTCCCTATTGCGGAGTTCTTCATTTTCCTTTTCCAATCGGCGTAGTTTTTCCACCAGAAACAGATTGTTTCACTTTAGTTCGCTTACCAGGTCCTTTAGGTTTAGGTACGCTTCCAATTCGAAGTTCTCGATCTGTTCAGTGATGAGGTGAGCTCCGCAGCATAACTTCAGTTTTCTTGTACAGCTCGCATGATAAATGGCTTGTCATTTTGTACACTGGCTACCGAATTTTGCCACCGCACCACAAACTCAATTCTTCTTATTTAAATCCCCGATTTTCGAGTTTGTTTTTACACTTGATGATTCACGATCGTTCTCGCTGACGGTCGCCATTATTCGCAAATTATTATTCTTGTAAAATTATCTTGCATTGATAATGCTCTAACTACTAAGTTGTCAGATCTGTCTGCAAAAGTGATACAAATCGGTGTCTGACCATTCCAAACAACTACTGAGCTACAAAGTAGATATTAAACATGCATCTCATATTTCCACATTTAATACTAGGATTTATTCACATAAAAATATAATCAAACATGTCCAGATAAAAAATATAAAGTACTGACACAGTATATGATTTCAAAAACGTTTTTATTATTCTACGACAATGTTTCGCCACACAGTGGCTTAGTCAGGTAAGTTTTTTTAAGTCTAAAGCTTGCTGGAATGTCAGAGAAATTGTCAGTAGCATTAAAAATACGCACAAAATTCTTTAATAAAATTGCAAGTAATATAAACCGCTCAACTCACGATACAATATTTCTAACACCAACAAATGAATATGTAATTTCTGCTACTTTAAGTATCTCTAAGAATTCAGATTTAAGCGACATTCTTAAATTTCCAACTAAACTAAAAGAATCAATTATTACTCCATTATATAATAATAAAATATATAAGTCCTTTACGTTGTAGATAATTCACTAATAAATAGAAAAAACACGAAAATATATTCGTAAAATCTACAACAAATGAGTCTTATTAAGACTACAAGAACAAATCACTTTTGAAACAACTACTTCTCTAGCTAATACTTCGACAGACATTGAATAATACAAAAGTAATTTGCGTGTTACAAAATAGCAAGGCTATCAAAGCAACACTAGTTTGAACGTATTTCTTTCTGTAAAATGAGTCTTAATAAGACTCATTTGTTGTAGATTTTACGAATATATTTTCGTGTTTTTTCTATTTATTAGTGAATTATCTACAACGTAAAGGACTTATATATTTTATTATTAAATTATGCTCTAATTGGGTATTTTCCTTAATCCCGAACGTAATTATTTCCGTAGAATTCAGTAATCCATGCAGGTATAAATAAGACCTTCAGTCGATTATATTTCATTATTGTGTCAGTTGCCGAGCATATCTGAGTAAGTTATTTATTTTTCATTATATTTATTTTAGTAAACGTTTTTATTTATGTTTAAAATCAATTTTATAATAAAGCTGTACTGAAGAGATTGAAATATCGAAACACGTGTCTACAGATGGTTATAAAATTGAGTATTGAATTATTTAATTGCTTTTGCTAATTTATTTTTAATTACAACAACCTAAATTCATTTCTTTTTCCAAATTACCATAGTATAGTCACTCACAAACTATTTTAACGTACATTCAATCATTTTTAGTTCATTTTACAGAAAGAAATACGTTCAAACTAGTGTTGCTTTGATAGCCTTGCTATTTTGTAACACGCAAATTACTTTTGTATTATTCAATGTCTGTCGAAGTATTAGCTAGAGAAGTAGTTGTTTCAAAAGTGATTTGTTCTTGTAGTCTTAATAAGACTCATTTGTTGTAGATTTTACGAATATATTTTCGTGTTTTTTCTATTTATTAGTCCATTATATAAGTTTACTAAACTCGATTTCAAAAATCTTCGAACGAATCATTTACTCAAGATTACTGAATTTGAATCTTGGAAAAATATGGGAAATCATAAATAACAATGTGGAATTTTCTTAGATCTATCTTAAACTACGCAGATAGCACTAATTTACTTCTTTAATTTCACCAACAAGCGAAATACTTTCTTATCGCAACTAAATATATGGTTTAACCAAAATAATGTAGTGCTAAGTAAATCCAAAACGAAGATTGATTTATTTAAATTAAATCAAGCTAACAAAATACCCGAATTAATTAATGCCAATGATATTACTTATTAATTTGTAGATAGAGTTAAATGTTTAGGCCTAGTGTTAGATTATAGTTTATCATTTAAACAGCCCGCTGATTAATTTATAATAAAATCAGTGGGGTACTTTATGGGCTCAAGATACTTAAGACGAATACAGACATAGCAACAGTGAAATTATTTTACTTTGCAAATATATCTTCTCACTTGAGGTATGGTCTGATGTTCTGGGGATATTGCAAATAGGGTTTTCATTTTACAGAAAAAAGTTGTAAAAGTACTTCACAATTTAAAAATGCCATTGCACTTATAAATAGGCAAACATTCTAACGTTTTTATAGAATGTATTAATTTTTTTGGAAACATAGGCACCTATTTAGTTATATTTATTTTCCAACACGACATGCAAGCTTGGTCCTGTATAAAACTTACCAAAACATAATCTTAAAAAGTTTCAACAATACATAATAAATACATAAATTAAGTATACATATAAGTGATACAAATTTAAGTAATCTTAAGTCTATGTTGGACTACATTTATGTGTAATTTTATATCTGAATCACTAAATAAAATATTATCAAAAAATTCTACTTCAATTTTAGTCTCATAAGCGAAATATAATAAATAATTTCATTTTAACATCAACGTTTAGAAAAACCTCGTAGCTCCGCGTGTGCACTTAACTTATTTAATTTTATTGATTTTACCCGACGTTATAATAATGATAACAATAATACTGCTTGCTGCCCCTCCATCCGAAGCGAAATTGATTACTGCCATTCATATTGAGACAAGATAATCAATTTCGAGGCACTATCGAACATTTAATTTTAGATCTAGATAGATCACAGTATTAATAAAAATATAATCCTACCTTGATAATAAAACAAACAAAAAATTCTTGAAAATGTCAAGTACCTAAGTTCTAAGAAATCTATAAAATCGTATAAATAACTTAAATGCAAGATCTAGATAAATATTGATAATAAAGATAAAACCAACATTTATTGAAGATAAAAAATATCAAATTATGTAATTTAATTAATTAAAAAATAACCTAAAATTAAATCAGTCAATACAATTATTATAAATATAATATTAAAAATTATATGAAAACTATTTAAAAATCTTAACCCCCTATACAACTATGAATTAAATTCTCACTTAATCCGTGGTGAAACATTAACATTAAACATAAAGTTAATTAGAAGATTAATTGGCTATTGTGAATAAAGATTACTTACTTAATTGCTTAGTCGATTTGTAGAATGAAAAGAAATAGTTTGTTTTTGATAATGTTCACCTTGTGAATGAAATGTAACACTTAATAAACAAGTGAAATAAGGAATAAACTATGTGTTATTTTCATTTGCAAAACACTTCACGTAAACTAAAACCAACAATAGCGATTTTAGAGACTGGTTGGCTGCAGGATTAACCAACAATTGAAAGTCTGCATTAATACATATAACGTTGATGATTGAGAACCTTTAAAGCAAAGCTAAAAAATAGTAAGTTTCTTTACATTTCCTTGCCATAGTTGGCTGTTATGTAATGAAATAAATATTCAGCAAGAGGGTTGCCTTTTATATTTCGAAAGTAGAGAACGAAACAAAAAAAAATTAATCATCATAGGTGATATTGCTTTTCAAAATATTTTGGAAACCTACTGCCGAAGAAATCATCTCGACCTCCCTTGTTACCCGATTTTAATCTTTATAAATACCGGCAAATTTGTAAATTTTGTACATATCTCTTGGAGAAGAATAAAAACAAATGAAAGAAAACCAAGCGTTTAAATCAACAACCTAATTAATATCCTGGCAACGTTTGGGCATACATATTGGAAAATTGTATTCATCCCACGACTTTGCCCTGATCTCATTTTTTATTGCCTTCATGTTTTTGCCAACATATTTATACATTTAGTCGATTACTCTACGGGGTTACATGGGGTCAGCTATTTACGACGATTGACTATCGCAGTAGACTCGATGTATTGAATGGGTTATTGTTCAACCTTGCAATTGTTTATTGATTTACATCGGGGATAAATCAAACAAAATTATTATTATAATACATGATGATTTAAACATTTATGAAACTGCCTTAATAATGATGATTTATTTAAGAAAACCTGATTGCACCCAATTATACATTACTAAATTAACTTAAATTCTAAACATTCTTTATAGTTTCATGTTGACTCAAAGACACTTTCACTTCATTTAATTACAATATCAAACAATAAATAATGAGATGCTGAAGTTGTCGTAATTACAATATGGCAGAAACTTCTTTTGCTATTAAAATGCAAAATAAAGATCTTGGAATCCTATTTAATAGCCATTTTAATATTTATTGTATTGTACAAAATAGTCGCCAAGACTTTAAAACATTAAGATTTTTATTGCGAAAATTTCAATTATGTGAAATAATGGAATAACTATTACAATTCATCAATTCACTTCATCATTCAAAATGAATAGTTTGTATCCTGATAGATCCACGGATTGCGATCTCTTGTTTAATCATATTTTCCCATTGTTGTATAAAAGTGGAGATAACAACGCTGTGATATTATATTTAAATTGATTAAAAATAATATATATTGTTAAAAGTTTATTAAACTTGAATAAAATTATTCGTTTATCCATTCACACGATTGTCCTCTACCAGAAACCATTCTTATGCGAAAAATATCTTTTATTCATATGAGTTTAAATTAAATTTTAATGATACTATTTTATTTATAAGATCAGATAAAATTAACATATAGCAAACTAGAATTTCGATGTTTTATGATTGATAATGATATAATATTTTAATATAATATTTATTTATTTGGTTAAAACATAGTTAGTTTCTCAATACAGTTATTCAGTCAATGCGATCTTATCCAAGTAAAAATATGTCAGCTAATTGACAATAATAGATATAGGTCAATGTGACTGATATTGAATCACATCGAGTAAAGTACAACACTTACACAAGTCATTCATAAAAATAAAGTAAGGCTATATATGAGCGATTACCGAAATTACTTAGGTGCCAACCCAATACTATTTTTCAATGAGTGCAGTACCTCAAGGATCGAAACTTGGCCCACTTTTATTCCTGACATTTAATAATGATGTTTTGGACCACTTATCTTCCGTAGTACTATAACATGCAGACAAATTGAAACTATATCGCTCTATCACTTGCACTAAAGATTGTGGAATATTCCTCCACAAGAAAAACATCATAAATTGGGCATGGATATAAAATAAGTAATATCAACTTGGAACATTGCACTAATTACTTCGCTATCATTTTGTCGAAAAGTACCATTTACTATACATATAAATCATGTTTGGGTAAATGTTTAAAAAAGGCCTGGTTTTATAATAAGGACAAACAAATTAATCATAATTCCCGAATACTATTCATTTATTACAAGTAAATTAGAGTATAATTATTTTTTATGGTCGCATGATTCCAATTTGTTACGATTAATCAATTTTATACGCCTCGCTTAGATTCGCGCATTAGAACACTTTTAGACGCATAATTAGCAACTCAAACATTTACTTAACTCGTCTATTAATACCATAATGCGATTTTACAACTTGATGTAAATGTTGATATATTTAATAATAATAAATTTAAGCCGATCCTAAAACCTTCTCCGTGATTATTTTTATAATGTAAATTTAAGTTCACCTTGAATTAATAATTTTAGTTCATACTGTTAAATAAGTTTATTATAAAAATAGTTATAAGTTTTTATTGTAATTAGATTTATAATAAATAAATAAATAAAGAAGACAAATTTCTCAGATGACAAATAACAACTTGATTTGAGGAATGACATGATGGACAAATAGAAAATATTTTATAAAAGACAGATGGCAGATTTGACATATGACTGATGGTAAATTTACAGATTGGCAAATAATAATTGATAAACTAATTTATCCCAGATAATTAAATCATAGATTTAACATAATAAATTGCACAAAACACAAATGGACATATAAAATAAAAGTATGAAATATATATTATAAATAACAGAAATAAGTGTTGATATATTTTACAGGTTTGATAGATATATACATGTACAACGAAATACAGGGTCTATTATGAAAATAATGCGCAAGATTTTATTATTATTGTAACGAGACTATCCATCGCAGCCTGTCGCCAGTTTGCTTCGAGCAGTCTGAGTCGAAAGAAGTGTGTTTTTCAACTTTGTAACACGGCGCATCACTTCAATAGTGATACGTAATCAATATGTGTCCATTTTGAGTCTATACCACGGGGAGAAACTCTCAACTCAGCCTTTTGCCTGCAAGTTCTTAAGAGATTGAAACGTCGGGTCGCGCGCCTCGGTTCTGACATCAAAGACAAGGTCCAATACCCCTAGCCACATGACCTTTATCGTTGCCAATTTTCTTTTCATACAGTTCCGACTTGTTTCCTTGTGACTTATTTTGTTTCGCCGATTGAATAGAGAATTGAAAGGAAAGTCCGTGAAAATATGTTACAACTTTCCTAAAAGACATTCCCGTCGAGGAGTTTCAGTGTCCTTCCAGGCTTGGCAGGCACGTTTTTGCAAGGGTATTTATACTGAGGGAGAGTATTTTGAAGAATTTTAAGCAATTGTACTGGTACAATCAATGAATATGTTTTTTTACCGAAAATGCGCATTACTTTTATAATGGACTCTGTATTTGATTTAAAAGATGATATAATGCAAATTTAATAACAGATGACAGACTTGATAGATGAACAGACTTGACAGGTTAAAACTCAATAGGTGAGGAGTTTAGTGAATGGCACAGCTAGTTGATTTAAGTTCCGTGTGTTGAATGATTGATTATATACCATGTTGGTTTCAAATTTAGACTTGTGTTTAAAGACATACATGCAACAGTGGTAGATATATAAGGAATAAAATGTCATTACGCCAAGTTCGGTGAACAGAGTTCGGCAACTATCCCTATATTTTGAGAAAGTTATTCTTCGAACTATCTCCTTTTGCAGTCTAAAAAGGCGAATCGTCGCGCTGGCGGCACCCCAGATGATTATTCCATAGGCCATATGACTGCACACATGCGCATAATAATATTTAATTAGAGCAACTTGATTTACCGAGGCCCTCATTGACAAGATCGCAAAACTGGCAGATCTAAGTTTCCCACATATTGAATCAACGTGATATTCCCGAATTTTTGGGCATTGGTATAATCCCAATATTGAAGGGTTATACCAATGCCCAAAAATTTCCCCATTTTAAGGTGTTGTATATCCTTACCGCTGAGTTTTGGATTTGGTAGTTGTGTTGTTTTGTGGTTTCTAGGATTATTAAATTGCATGTACCCAGTTTTATAAGAATTAAGTGATAAGCCGTTATCTACGCACCATGTATGAAATATGCTTATAGATGAGTTTGCATTAATGAGCGCTTTTTCCTGAGACATATTGCTGACCAAGATTGACGTATCATCTGCATATTTACAGACTGTAATATTAGATATGCTATTAAATGCCTGATCCTCGTCATTCATGAAAATGATGAAGAGAAACGGGGCTAAGATAGATCCCTGCGGAGCACAGTGGTCGATTTTAGTAATCTAGCTGAACATTTCGTAGAAAATAAATTTTTAGGAATAACAGTAAATTATACAAATATCATTACTATAATGTTCCATTGAAGACCAGGTAATGTCATAAAACCTTTAGCCCTCTGGGTACCCGAGTAACCATTGCACATCGTACTGCCTTGCCAGACGCTACACATCTTTCGTGCCGACCATGATTTCGCCGCAAAGTTTTAAGCTGTTTTTTTTCGATCACTTTAAGTGAATTTGATTACTACGATCATGGAAAAGTACCCTACAGGTATGTTTTTATTGTTAATATTTGAATTTTTATGATTGTTTGAACAAATTTCGGTAAATCATTATTTAAAATTGATGCTGCGCACTAGCCTTTCAATTCTTAATTTTTAAAGAAAAAAAGGTAAAAGTATATCAGATTCGCACAGATTCGCGATGAACTATTTTTTTAATTTAAGGCCTGTATCTTATCTTATTAACTAACTAAATAAATTTTGCATAAAACTGCGAACAATCAACTTATTATTTTTTTAGAAGATGTATCCATTCCCCGAAAAACGTTGTTCGCAATTTGGCGTACAGAAAAATTATTTAAAAAAATAAGAATTCAGCAGTATTTTCATTCGCCATGAATATATTAAACATGCATAAACATTTGGAAAATGAAAATAATAATTCATCGGAGGTTAATTAAAAATTTTACCTCAAAGTTAACTAAAAAGTGGAAGGAATTGAAATATTTCAATATTTGAGATGAATTATGCAGAGTGGTTAAATAATACAGAAGAATTTAAAGTTCAAAAAGAATTTATTACACACATCGAACCGCAACCAGGATCATCTAAACCGAGAGGATCAAATAAATCTTTTACAGATTTGAAACCAATGTCAAAAAAGTGAAACCACTTCTAGAAAAAAATATAAACTGACACGATCAGGTGAAAGGAACGAAACTGTAATATTTACCCCAGCTATGATGTAATCTTGCGATGGAAGTTCCGGTCATTCACTGTATAAACAGAAATTTTCAGAACATGAATTAACTTCACCACAAACAGATTCTTTTATGTTTTCGGTATGTTTAGTTCCGCTACAATTAAAAGCAACGAACAGCAGTATAATAGTATGGCAAAATCCAAAACCATCATTCCAACGATTTTGCCGTCCAATTCAATTATTATTCAAAACAGAAACTGCTGAATTAACAAAAACTGTGGTTTAAGATATAGAAAACCAAATAAGTGCTATAATTCCTACATTAGTAGAATGTACCAGATATAAAATAAAAGCCTATATCACATGTTTGGATAAAATTTTAATAAAAAGATTAAAGATAATATTGCAATTTTTTTCTTTATACAGGGTGAGTTTTTTTCGATGTTCGCTATGGGGATCTCGGAAACTATAAGAGATAGAGAAACGGTTAAATGGGGAAAGAAGTGTAGATTTACGAGACGAATAAAATTCCACTTTCAAAGTTTTCAAAAAAGTCAAGGGTAACTAGATATTTTGAAAAAAGTAAAAAGTGTCAATTTTTTCAAATCAATATATCTCGGTTATTATAACAGATAGAAAAAAACTGTAAAGGACAAAGTTTTAGATAATTTTATGCAGATTAATAAAAAATAATCAGAAAATTTTTATCGCCATTATTTTCCGAGATATGACGCAAACTTACATTTTTTTAAATGGAAACCATAGTTGGCTGTGACCTCATTCAAAAGGTAATTTTTTTCTCTTTAATCCAATATGGCATACGACATAGTTATTTCTAAAAATGAGTGAGTTATAGTCATTTTAAATTTTATTATAAATAAAAAATGGGTAGCCATGAAAAAGGTGAAAGTAAAACAATTGCAGTTGTTTATAATATTAGCAATATTATAATTATTAGCTTTACAGAGATAAACAAAAATGAAACAACTGCATAAAGTAATTTTGTAATTATCAATATATCAACGGGAGAGAAATTTTAATATTAAAAAAATATGGTCAGAGTCCACTATTATTACTATTATGACATAAATTATATCTTTTTAAAATTGAATTTATGGCTTTTTGACTATTCTCATGTAAATTCAATTAAATGTTTCAATAACAACTAGTTTATGATCCTCCACAGATTGATATGATTTTTCATATACTTTGTTTTTTACATAACCCCACAGAAAAAGTTCTAAAACGCGCAGATCGGGAGATCTAGGTGGCCCTGGGATTGGTTTATTTCTTCCCACTTATGAGTTAGGAAAAGCATCATTGAAATAATTTGTAAAGCCAACATGTTATGAGGTGGAACACCGTCATATTGGAACCATTTTAATCTTGCTTATAATGATAAATTTAAACAATCGAGCGTATCTTCAAATGTTTTCTGAAGAAAATGAAAGTAATCAGTTTCACTTAATAAGCTTTCAAAAATATATGGACCGAAAATTATTGATCCAAACACACCATGGATTAAACCCAAATTTAATTTGTAGTTTTCTCTGTGAAACTTCTCGTGGATTCTCTTAAGTTCATCTATGTTCATTGTGACGATTAAAAATACCACAATTAGTGAATCTGTTCATCTGTTCATAATATTTTTGTAAGACGTATTATCCTCTTGACAAATGGGTTTATACCACATACAGAAGGCCATTTAATAATTACAAAATTATTATTCTTATGCTGGTTTTTCATTTTTATTTAACTTTGTAGAACTAATAATTACAATATTGCTATTATTATAAACAACTGCAATTGTTTTACTTTCACCTTTTTCATGGCTACCCATTTTTTATTTATAATAAAATTTAAAATGACTATAACTCACTCATTTTTACAAATAACTATGTCATATGCCATATTGGATTAAAGAGAAAAAAATTACCTTTTGAATGAGGTCACAGCGAACTATGGTTTCCATTTAAAAAAATGTAAGTTTGCGTCATATCTCGGAAAATAATGGCGATAAAAATTTTCTGATTATTTTTTATTAATCTGCATAAAATTATCTAAAACTTTGTCCTTTACAGTTTTTTTCTATCTGTTATAATAACCGAGATATATTGATTTGAAAAAATTGACACTTTTTACTTTTTTCAAAATATCTAGTTACCCTTGACTTTTTTGAAAACTTTGAAAGTGGAATTTTATTCTTCTCGTAAATCTACACTTCTTTCCCCATTTAACCGTTTCTCTATCTCTTATAGTTTCCGAGATCCCCATAGAGAACATCGAAAAAAACTCACCCTGTATATCAATTACAGGTTTTAAATAAAGTTTATGTAGTGAGTTTTAACTTAAAATAAAGTCGCTTTCATGTTTTGTTTAAATATTTTTTTGTAAGAAATTAAATAAAAAAATTATAAATATAGGGGATGGAGGGTATTATTAAATATTCCAGGAAACAATATATTTATATATATATATATATATATATATATATATATATATATATATATATATATATATTAAATACAATATATTTTTATCATTATATATAACTTAAAACATTGTAGAGAACTCTAAAGCGAAATGTTCAGCTAGATTCAACAAATCGACCACTGTGCGGAGGGCCCATTTCTATCGAGACTCTTTCTGAATAATATTTATGATTTATTATATTATTTTTATTACCGTTGATTGTTACGTTTTGAAAACGATTACTTAAGAATGATTTTATCAAGCTGTAAGCATTACCTGTGACTTCACATGCATATAGTTTTTGAAGTAGTAAATCGTGATTGACTAGGTCGAACGCTCTAGATAGATCAAAATAAATACCCAGAGTCGTTTCGCCTCTGTCAAGAGCACTATACACAGTTGTTAAAAGTCAAATAGGGAGTCGACAGTTGACTTGTTCTTCAGGAAGCCCGACCGAGTGTCCCGAAGAAGATTATGCTTGGTAAAATATGATACAAGTCGGTTTAGAATGGCCTTTTTGATTATTTTTGCGAAAAAAGTCAGGATAGATATAGGTCTATAATTGGTTATATTCTGCCTATTATTCTTTTTATAAACCGGACATATATTAGCAAGCTTTAATAATCCCGGAAAAATTCCCTGAGAAAAAGAATCATTTATTATATGAGTAAGGGGTTTTATAATTAACCTGGCTATATCTTTAATAATAAAATCCGGGATCTCATCACTGCCCGGGGATTTATTAGAGGGTAGATCATTAATAATTTTTAAAATTTCGTACTCGTCTACAGGATAGAAGAAAAAGAAGTGTGCGTATACCTAATTGGAACAGTATATGTACAATTATTAGGCATACTTCCACATTTATCAAAACTTTTGAAAAACTCACTAAATAAGTTGCATAGTTGCTGTGGATCATTAATAGATTCCCCATTATGATTTATTGTAATTGATTTTCTGCCTGGTTGATTTTTGGAATTGCTATTTATTATGTTCCATATTGTTTTATTTCGGTTAGATGAGTTAATAATTAGTGTATCATAGTATTATTTTTTAGTTTTTTGTAGTAGCAGCTGATGATTTTTTTTAGCTAAGTTATAATCTCGTGCTTTATTAGTGTTCAATTGTTTTTTGCCCAATGTAACTGTTTAAGTTTATTAGAACTATTGATTATATCTTTGGAAACCCATGTCTTATTTTCACTTCTAATGTTTATTCTCCGGAGTGGAAATTCTGATTTAAAGTGATCGGATATTATATTTAAGAGCATTTCAAATTTATCATCAACACTCGTGTAGTTGTTTATTAAGTCGAAATTTATTAAGGCAATGGTATTATAAAAGTTAAGTGTTTTCTCGGTGTTAAAGGTACGTTTAAGGATATATTTATAAAGTCACTATCAGTATCAGTGGTATATTTAGCGACAGCTAGCGTTATGGCACAATGGTCGGAAAAAACACATTCAATGGAGCTAGCAGTAGATGTAACATTTGTGAAGATGTTGTCAATGAGAGTCTCGGTGTTATGAGTGATCCGTGTAGGAGTTTTTATTTTAGCTACTAAATTATAAGATGCCATAGTGTCACTACAGTTGAAAGCATTTAAACCAAGATATGTTAAAAATTTTGCAAAAACATGATTATGACCAACGTTCTATATTTTGTTCCATGGTACAAGGTGAAATAGAAATTAATAGAACATTTCTTAAGAAGATCCTGTTTACGGATGAAGCTACATTTACTACAAACGGTGTAGTTTTATCCCAAAACTGTAGTTGGCGGCCAACAGAAAATCCAGCATTCCGATATTCTCGAAAAATAAATGTTTGGTCTGGATTTTTGAACCGAAATATGATACGGCCCTACATATTTCAGCATAGTTAAAATCAAGAAATTCTCGTTGGTTTATGCAGGATGGGGCACCTGCACAAAGTGCTCGTGTCGTAGTTGAATATTTAAATAAACAATTTAATGAGAAATAGATTGGAATACCATTTTTTCTAAACACTTCAAAATTCTACGGATTGTTTCATTATTTGTGGCTTTACTATTTTCGTTGTGGTTTAATTTGCCAAATTCGGATATTATTTGTTCAAGTGACTCTTCTTTGGAATTAACTGGTCTGTCATATACATTAGTTTTAAAGCAACCCCATAAATAAAAACCAAGGGGTATTAGGTCAGGCGATCTTGGTGGCCATCGCCATTACGTCCAAACCAGCGATCTTCAAACATACTTGTTAATTCCTCATCTACGGCATAGGACAAATGCGCTGGGGCGCCATCCATTTGGTACCAGCAATTTCTAACATTTGATGGTAAATTATCGGTAAATTCGGTTATCGTTCTTCGGAGTATTTGCAAATATCTGCAGCTGGTTAAATTTTCGTCGAAAATTTCAAATCCTACAACATCCTCCATCATATATGCAAATACGTTAATACTGAATGCATTTTGGAAGTTTCCTTGTTATGTAAAGTGTGGATTTTTATCAGCCCAAAAGTGCCAATTACGACTATTTACAATACCTTCTCTTCCGATTTTTTTACTAACAGCTTTTCGCAATATTGTAAACGATGTACATGGTTATTTGGATTCATTGCTGGCACTTTATTAAATGAATATGGGTGCATTTTATGCTTCTTTAAAATTCGCTGAATAGATGATCGTATTATTCCAAGATCGATCTGCGCAGATCTTATTGAAGCATGTGGATTGACTTGAAAATAGACTAGTAAACTTACTTCGTTTTCTTCTTCATCAATTACAAATTTATCTCTTCTCGCGACCTGCTGAGTAGCACCAGTTTGCTTCGATTCGTCTAAATTTCCATGTATTCATTGGCGTTAAATGGGGATACCTTTCATTCAATAATCTGCAGGTCCTCTCCACAACTCTTAGACTTTCGCCGTGAATGTAAAATAAATTCAAAATAACTTTATTGGAGTAATTATCTCTCGGATTCATTTTAGCTGTACGTCACTATTGAATAAAGTAATAACAATACGTTGATATTCTGATTTAAAACAACTTGTTTTTTTTTCTAGGTTCGCTTGATAAAATGCATAGCCAACATTTTTTAATTGCACAGAATATTGACATATCTTTACAAACATGTTAATAACTTTAAAAGTAAAGAAGATAGGTATAGAGAATGCTAATATAGATAAAATCACAATTAACTTATTTGACACATAATGTACCATAAACAAGAGATCACAATTTTGATTAATAATGAATATAAAAGATGATAGCAGATTTAGTACATATCACCTTTCATATGGATAGAAAGCACATTTTATAGATGTAGAAATTAATAGATAAATGGATAACAAATTCAAAAGATGATAAATAAAACTTTTGGACGAAAAATTAATTAAATTATGTTGCCCTCATATACCACCTTTCACAACAAATATAAAAATTACTTCTTTATTAGATGGAGTCCTCCCTACTGCATAGAAGATAGCATTAATTGTGCCTTTACCCAAAAAAAAACCCTACTCATTATATTTATATTTAATTTTCATGTATTAAATATTAATTGAGGTGTAGTGGAAGAACAGACTATACTCTATATGCATACATCTAAATTACATTTCATTTTTCCTCTGTTACAGAATGTATAACTTTGTTATTTAAGTATTTTCTTGTATAATTTGTAAATATTTCTGTACAAGAGGAAAAAAATAAAAAGTATTATTATTCAGTTTTTTTTTAAATGTAGAATGTAAAAAATCAAATAATTGGATAAAATTCCATTTATGAATAAAACGTTTTTCTTAATTTTCAGATAGTAACCTGTTTTTCGATCATTCGACACTTATGGCTAAGTATGACGCTCGACGATCCCGAATTGGCAGCAGACCACACATTTATGCTTGGTGGCGACTTCCTGCACGTCGCCATTATAACATGCCTGATTTACGGAGCATACAAGGTACTATATTATTATAAAAATATCGAAGGTGTATAACTGGAAAATGCCAACGAGTTCCTACATTACCTTTTCCGAGCCTCTGCTGGAAAATCGTAAATATACGCCGAGAATTCGAAGCGTTTTGTTTATTTATTTTAGTATTTAGCTGCGGAAGGCATGTGCTGCAACGTCACATTATAGGATGTTTCTACACATTATTAAATATTTAATATTCTAACATTTAAGTATATATAAAATAAACTCAATAATAGATTACATCATTAATATTAATATTTATACCGTATGTCTTAGATGATGACGTATCATAAGTAATTTACATGTAAAATTTGTATTGTTAATTTGTATCTCATACAATGCGTTGATATAATCGAAATGAAATTACATTTATTCTAAATATTCTGTCAATTATTTAAAAATTTAAGTGTATTTAGAAGGCGGAAACAACGATGTTTTGTGTCCAATATCATTTTTTCCTCGAATGAAAAAAAAAACAGACAAAAAATTTCAAAATAATTGTATTATATTAATCACATTTTTATAATTTTAATATTTTTTAAAGAACATTAATAATTAGAAAAAACACGAAAATATTTTCGTAAAATCTACAACAAATCACTTTTGAAACAACTACTTCTCTAGCTAATACTTCGACAGACATTGAATGATACAAAAGTAATTTGCGTGTTACAAAATAGCAAGGCTATCAAAGCAACACTAGTTTGAACGTATTTCTTTCTGTAATATGAATTATCATTAAATCATTAAAAATACAAAAAGTCAAAATCAAAAATTCCTACTTTTTCATACTCCTTCCCAATTTGCAAAAATTGGTGATGTGCCCATCATAGTACTTTCCCTATATTTTACTCGAAAACTATGAGGTTTACGCAAAAAGGCTATTCCTTATGATTTGTTCACTTTTAAATTCTCTACAATTATTTGTAATCCAAGTTTCATGTAACTATAATAGTTTATTAGCATTTAGAAAAAATATGTCAAAATTTTCAATTTTAATTTTTTTTAAAGAATTTTATGAAAAATATGTGTTAATGAAACTTGTTTAGTTTTTCATTTCCTTTAACTTTTGTTTGAGCCGTTTTTTAAAATTTTTCATATTTAGAAAAAAATATCACGAAAAAAAAACGCCTCGAGTAAACATCCACTTCCGGTTTTTGCTGGCACCTCTGCCAGCTGACATCACTAGTATCTGCCAATTCAGTGATCTCTATCATCTGTCATCTCCATCATCTGTGATCACTTTCATCACTCTCAACTGTCAGCTGCTATCTCTGCTATGTCACCTCTATCATCTCTTATCTCTATCATCTACCAATTGGCATCTCTGTTAGCTGACGTCTCTACCATCTATCATCTATGTCATCTAGCATCTCTGTTATCACACATCTCTGTAATGTATCATCTGTCATTTGTTATATTTTCCATCTATTGTCATCTGCCATCATTGTCAAGCTTCTTCCCTGTCATTTATCACCTGTGTCATGTATGACCTTTGTCATTTGCAATCTCTGTAACCTGTCATTTGAAATCTGTCCTCTCTGTCACCTGTTATATCTATCGTCCGTCATTGTTGCTATCTGTTTCTCTGTCATATTTCATTCTTCTTAGATGTCAACATTGTCATCTATGTCAACTGTAATCTCTATCATCGGTTATATTCTATCATTTATATTTGTGATCGCTTTCATCTGCCGTGCGTCATCACTGTCATGACACTGAGATGACAGATCTCTATCATTTGTCATCTCTATCATCTATCATCCCTATTATCACTAATCGCTGAGATCTATCATTCTAGAATTTCCCTGAATATTCTAACAATTTATCTTCCCAATTTCCAGAAATTCTCCAGATTCTAGACAATTTTTGGCAACTTCTTTCCAGATTTTAAAAAAAATTTTATTGCGAAAAGTTTCTAGAATGTATGGAGTATTTTATAAATATTTGTTTTTTTTTCCAGAATTATCTAGTGCGCATATTATTCAAAAGTTTATCTTCCAGATTTTAAGTTTTTTTAAATTTAAAAAAGCTCTAGATTGTCTCTAATATTTCACGAATTTTTCTTAGAACTTTTCCAACGTTTTCAATCCAATTTTCTAGAATCTTTTTCACTAGATCTAATAATTTTAAAATTGCATTTAAAACCATTCTTCCAGGGATCTAGAATATTCCAGCAGTTTCTCTTTCTCAGATTTTTAGAATTTTCCAGAAATGTTTCTTCGCAATTTCTAGAATAATTCTCGATTCAAATTAATAGAATCTTCTTCGCTAGATCTAGAATTTTATTTTATTTATAATTTTTCGTAGTAATTGCTATTCCAAATTTCTAGAACATTCCAACATCTTTTCTCTAAAACTCTATAATCTTCTTCCAAGTTTTTAGAATATTTCAGCAGTTTCTCTTGCAGATTTTTAGACTTAAAATTAAAAAGGTTCTACAGTATCTCTTATATTCTTAAATTGTTCTTCGAAATTTCTAGAATTGTTCTCAATTCGAATTAATAGAATCTTTTTTCGCTAGGTCTAATATTTTTCAAAATACAAAATACTTTGCGAGTGGGTTCTATAATTTTCTGCAATTTCCTTTTCAAATATTCTATAATTTTCCAATATTTCTCCTTTAAATTTCTATAAACTCCTACCAGGCTTTTAGAATTTTTAGCAATTTCTCCATCAGAATATATATATATAGAGCTATTCAGGAGAGATGGCGGTCGGGGTGTCTTGTCCGTCCGAATCAAGTAGTGTCCGTTTCAATTTTCCACCATAGGCGTGCGCGGCCAATTTTGAACAGGAATAAATAACCGGGTTAGTTGAAATTGCAATGCTTGACTAAATCGCGCGCGCCTATGAAATAACCGGTAAGTAAGAGACGCCGTAAACTATTTCTTTCTCCTTCTACCGCTCGATCTAAGACCGAGCTACGCAAGGCGCGTGTGTCTTTTCTAGATACGGCCGACGAAATCGTACGTCTTGGGAAAATTTACTCGGTTATCAGGTAGTAGAAAAGGATACCAATATTATTTGAATGTTCCGAACTTAGTTCGTAAACCGCCATTTCTCGTGAATTGGTCTATATTATCATATATGTCAATTAATTTTTTACAAAATCAAAACTAGATTAAAAATGAAATGAATTTAGTAAGTTTTAGCCTAATTCACCTGCAAACAATTTCTTTACAATCTTTCAAACCGACGAATGCATTTTTCTCATTTCTTCACTTCAAATTTTAATTCTCTGCCATTTTACTT
Source organism: Ontholestes murinus (assembly GCA_963969525.1). Classification (NCBI taxonomy): domain Eukaryota; kingdom Metazoa; phylum Arthropoda; class Insecta; order Coleoptera; family Staphylinidae; genus Ontholestes; species Ontholestes murinus. The sequence continues at coordinate 33,306,136 of OZ018394.1, forward strand.
CTTCATCATATATACAAATTATTTTTTTATAAAATCAAAACTAGATTAATAATAAAGAGTTTCAGTAATTTTCAGTCAAATTTAATTGAAATTTAATTTTTTACATGTTATCAAACCGACGAATGTATATTTTTTCATTTCAATTTTATACATGATTCTTTTATAAAATCAAAACTAGGATAATAGTGAAGAGTTTCAGTAATTTTCAGCCTAATTCAACTGATAATTTAATCATTTAAAATTTTTCAAACAGACGAATGCATTTATATAATTTCTTCATTTTAAATTTAAACTTCCACCATTTTATTTCTTGATCGTAAACCTTGATTATTCTTTTACAAAATCAAAAACAGAATATTAATAAAGAGTTTTAGAAGTTTCAGCCTAATTCAATAGAAAATTATTTTTTTACGATTTTTCAAACCGACGAATGAATTTTTATCGTTTCTTCATTTCTTTTAAAACTCCGCCATTTTATTTCTTCATGATATAGGTCAATTACTTTTTACAAAATCAAAACTAGATTAATAGTGAACAGTTTCAATAATTTTCAGCCTAATTTCACTGAAAATCAATTTATTATTTTTTAAACCGACTAATGCATTTTTTTTTCATTTTTCCACTTCAAATTTAAACCACCGCAATTTTATTTCTTGATTATATACATTAATTATTCTTTTCTAAAATCAAAACTACAATAATACTAAAGAGTTTCAGTACTTTTTAGCTTAATCCAGCTGAAAATAATTTGTTTACAATTTTTCAAAGCGAACAATGCATTTTTTAATTTCTTCTTTTCAACATTTCAACCTCCGCCATTTTATTTATTGATCATATACGTCAATTATTTTTTTTTTTACAAAATCAAAACCAGAATAATAATGAAGAGTTTCAGTAATTTTTAGATTAATACAACTAAAAAAGAATTTTTTACGATTTTTCAAACCGACGAATGCATTTTTTTATTTCTTCACTTCAACTTTTAAACCTCCGCCATTTTATTTCTTCATCATATAAATATCAATTATTTTTAATACTCAATCAGAATTAGACCAATAATGAAGATTTTCAGTAATTTTCAGCCTAATTAAATTAAATATAAATTTTTTACAATTTTTTAAACCGACGACTGCATTTTTTCATTTCTTCATTTCAAATTTGAACATCCGTCATTTTATTTCTCGATTATCTATGTTGATTATTCTTTTGTAAAATCATAACTAAAATAATAATGAAGAGTTTCAGTAATTTTCAGCCCAATTCAACTGAAAATTAATTTTTTACAATTTATCAAACCGATGAATGCATTTTTTCATTTCTTCATTTTAACTTTTAAATCTGTGTCATCATATACGACAATTATTTTTAAACTCAAGAAGTCTCAAATAAAATTTTCTCTATTGGAAGAGAAATTAAATAAAATTTTTTAGCTTCTTAGAATTTAATTCAATTCAATTCATTTATTCACGTGCCACTATTTACAAACAAACTGGTGAATACTATGATGGAGTATTTTCCCTAAATTTTACTCGAAAACTATGCGGTTTGTGCAAAAAGGTTATTCATAATAATTTATTCAATTTTGAATTCTCTACAATTATTTGTTATATAACTTTCATGTTGCTTCAATAGTTTATTAGCAATTGGCAAATAATGTCAAAAATTTCAAATTTTTTTTTTCTCGAAAGTTAAGAAAAATTATGAAAAATATATTTTAACAAAATTTGTTCAGTTTCTCATTCTCTTTAACTTTTGTTTAAAAAGTTTTGTAATATTTTTCATATTAAAAGAAAAATCGGAAAAAAAACAAAAAACGCCTCGAGTAAACGCCCACTTCCGGTTTATGAATGTTTACCAAAAGCTTTTCAGTTCCAGTTTTTAACGATAAAACCTTACGTTTAAAGTTTCATCTCAATCGGATCATTCGTTTTTGAGATACAGCACCCACGGACAGACAGACAGACAGACAGACACACACAGACACAAACATTTTTTTTTCAGAAATTAGTTTAATGGACTCAGGGGACCTCAAAACGGATATTTCCGCAAAAAGAAATTTTCAAAAAAATAATCACGATCACAATACTTCCCCTATATATACTTCGTATATAGGGAAAGTAATATAGTTAAAGAAGTAATCATATATAAATAGCTTTAAGGAGCTGTAGATTTGAATTAATTAACACTGCTCATAAATAGGAACTAATGAGAATATTTTAGAAGGTCAAATTAATTAGGAGAACATTTCAAACATATCCTGTAATTCTGATCCTTGTTTTGCTCAAAGGTTCATTTTATTGCTTTCATATTGATAAGAAATTTTGTGAAGAAAAACACGTATTATGTTCCATATTGTTGTTTTTCAAATTAAAAAAAAACACTTAGCCTTTCTATACACTTCCTAAAACTCCACTCCCTGGGGAATAAAGAAATCAGGATCTGCTAGTTTTAAATTTTTAAGATGTCGCCAGTTATTCGAATTAAATTCAATTTGTTTCGAGGGGCATGTGATAAGGGAATCAAGAACGAAACAGTCAATATTGAAACACCATTACCAGCAGCAAGACAGCATTTTATTCTTCCACTAGTATGACCGATGTCAGTATTCCTCAAACCATGAATAGTAATGTTGGCTTTCTCGACATCTAATCACAAACGATTAGCACAAGCTTGCGAAACAAAGTTGGATTCACTTCCTCCATCAAGTATTACTCTGACCTGTTGGTATCAACCCCAACCATCAAGCACCAATGCTTGAACAATACAAAGAAGTACTACTGTGCGATTAGAACTGGTTCCTTTATTCAATGAAAACATGCAGGAAGTGGATGTGTTTTCAGTAGTATTTTTCTTCTTCTTTAGTGAAGTAGGATTTCTATGTAGATTACCCTTACAAGTACGCCACGAAAATTTTGACAAACAATCCTTGACGAAGTGACCGGGAAGTAAACATTTCAAACACAAATGCTTAAATTTAGCCAACTCCCATCTCTTTATCGCAGTCATCCTCTTGAAATCAGAGCTTCGAAAGACCGAATGTCTATCTTGGCATTTCACGCAGACTAGAGAAGGGTTTAGTTTCGAGTGAGAAGGGTTGTTATCTTCTGTATTTGTGTTTACAAGCAAATTGGTGGTGAGACTAGCTATGCCCCGGCAATTTCCCATTGGCAATGAGGAACTTGTTCCACGACCCTCGAGCACCGATGCTTCATTATTAAGGAAGGTGGTGAATTCAGAAATTGTAGGTGAATGATCGCCTAATGTCTCTTTACTTATAAAAACTCACATTTTTGAGGAAAAATCCATTTTCATATGTCATTCGTTTGTGAGTAATGACATCATCAATTGTTTTTTTAAATGTCAACCCCCCATTTTTTAATTCATTTTGAGAGACCCTTTCGATGTCGAATTGACGGTATAAAAATGATACCACTTTGTATTATAAAATTTTCGAGTAAATGGCGATTGGGGAAAAATTGTGATGTGTGTGTAACGTATTTTTCTCGAAAACTATTTGGATTTTGTAAAACAGTTATTCGTTGTAAATTGTTCATTTAAGTATTTTTTATAACTTTAATGTGGATTCTATAATTTCTTAGTAATAAGTAAGAACGTTTAAAAAAATATAATGTTTAAAAAAAATGGTCAAACAGAAGTCTTTATTTGTGAAGAATAATGTATAACGAAATAGAAGCCTCCACCGTTAACAGTTCAAACAGAAGTTGTTCAACTTTTTATTTTCTTCAAATATTACTTGAGAAAGTTTGTTGAATTTTTAATATATACAAAACAAATTGAAAAAAACAAAAAAAGCTTTTTAGTTCTTCCCATTAATGATAAAACCTTGAGTTTGAAGTTTCAGTTCGAAAGCTGTCACAGCGACCTCAAAAAGTATAGTATATCCGTTAAAATTTGGAGTTCGTTTATTTTTTGTGAAAACTATATTTATTGTTTTTTAGATTCAATTGTCATTTAGGTGTTCAAATTTGTTTTAAGTGGCAACAGTTTTATACCGTCAATTTAAAAAATGAGTGGTTGGAATTTGAAAACTCAATTGATACTCAAAAACAGATGACATATGAAAATAGATTTTTCCTCAAAAATGTGAGTTTTTATAAAACAAAATCAACCTGTTCGAGGATTTTATCCAAAAAGTTTTTGATTCGCATTTACAGAATTTGTTCCATACTTTAGGCGCCCACTGTACATTAAACACATTAATAGTAATAATGTTTAGGTGGGTGAGTTGCCTCTATGCTACCTTCCAACCAGTGCAACATACACAAGAGTTTAGTTATTTTTCTTTTCTAATAGTGGATATAGAAATTTTATAGCAGATTTTTTTTAAACTATTTCAAATTTACCTACCACCCAGAGAAAAGATTTTTAATGATTACTAAAAATATACAAACATTTGAGAATACTTAATTAATTATACCGATTGGAAGATGGATTAGGGGCCATCCATACACCCTGTATATATATATATATATATATATATTTCTTTAAAAATACAGTCACCTTTTCTGTTTTGTAAATACAGGAAAAAGTCTTTGATGTGCATATTAAACACACGAACAGATTTATTTCTTCCCAATATTCTTCCTTGTACTTTTTATTAATATTTTCTAGAGTGTTTTGTTTAATGAAGTGCGGTAGATCATTACTTAGATGTATAGACTTGTTTGTAAATGCCTACATTGCCTTTTGCAAATTAGGCCTCTGAAAGCCCTTTTCTTGACTTTTGCCTTAAAGAAACTGGAGTGATTTTTGGAAGTTTGTTCGGTATCAATTACTTTTTCTAGATAATTGCGGTTGTAGGAGGGATACATATTTTAGTCATTTATGGATATTGAGGGATGTTGTTCTTTAAGTCGATGAATAGAATTTGTTGGGATTGATAGAAATACGCCATTTCTCAAACTAGGTTTGTATAGTGTCTATCATACCCTGTAGGTTTTGAAGCCTTTGGGAAATGTGAAAGCGTGGATAATTAAGGCAGTATCGTCGGCGTAAAGGAGTGGATGGGCGGATTTGTTTAAACATTTTGGGTCAGGATGGTAGATGTTCTACCTTGCTTTGCTCAGGAGAAAATTACTTGGAAATGAAACTAGGGACCTAACAATAGATGCTAAAATTCAGACCAGAAACATAGAAAAGGTACTGTCTATCAGCACAAAGAATTGAAGAGGGTGATTGTGTATGAAACTAAATTAATAGTTAGATCGGGAGTTTGAGGGTACTGCACTTATACAGCAATCCTCAGTGCCAAGCGGAATCGAAGGCTTTTTTGATAATTAGAAAGACGTTCTCGCATTTTTTAACTTCGAGGCCTGGTGTTTGGCAGTTTAAGAAATGAATGGCAAGTGCAATGGTACTGCACCAGTGTTCTTGGTTGCCAAACTGTTGTTGGAGAAAGGGAATGAATATGAAGTAGAAATTTAAACATAATATTATTGGACAGTAACTATTTGGATGGAGGGGGTCATTATCAGGTGAAGGGACGCAGGTTAATATTCCTTTTTTTCATTCTGGTGGTATATATGATTGTATGTTCCTATGATGTAATAGTTGTTATTTAAAGAGAAGGACTTCAGGATCAGATTGGGAATACCATCATAAGCTGTACTTCTGCCACAATTAAAAATTTCGTAACAGCCATTCTCATTGATTTCAGCGTTTAGAATGAGGTAGGATTTGTAAGTTTTTAAAAGTTTAACAAGATATGCCAACTTGGCCTTGAAAGTCTTTGCCATAGTCATTATTTTCTGTTATTTTATTGAATTGTTGAAAGTATTTCGCAAAAATATCTGTAATTTTTGATGACGTGGTCGTTTTATTTGTCATTGGGTCATTGATCTTCTAAATGTAATAAGTTTTCCGATGTTTAATTAACTTTTTTATATTTCCTACTAGTAATTTTCGCATGGTAACACATTTACGGTTTTACATGATTTTATTTATAAAGCACTTTTATATTGCATGATTAAACTGTAAGATATTTACAGTTAAATTTTTGTGGTCACTTCACGTCGTTAGTCTATTTTATTTATTTGTCCATCCACATCAAAGTCACCACTAAATTGGATAATATAAATGCAAAAAACTAAGCGCCCTTAGATAAATAAGCCAACTACAACATCCTATGACTCGAACTACAACACACAATTTCTATCCACGCGTCAAGAATTTCTCCAATTCATCATTTAACCAAGAGGGGATCAATTTATTAAAAAAGGGCTTTGTATTTTGACCTACCCTAGCAAAACTCAATTTTCATTTAGAAGAAATTGGAATACATACAGAAATTGCTCTAAATAGATCCTGTGTAACAAATACATTAGACAAGTTACCAGTAACGAAAATCCTTTTAAGTGACAAGGAAAAAGTAAAAATGCCAACAACATGAAGAATTGGGATGCCTGGACCATAAAACAAATCCAGAAAAAGTGTAGGAATGATGACCTGATTATATCGAAAGCAGATAAACACTATCACAATTGTACAAAAAGTAGATTATTTTTCAAAAGAGGAAGAACAGCTAGATGAAACTTAATTAAAAATATTGAAAAAAGTTCCTACAACCAAATACCAACAGGACATCACAAAGCTAATTCCAATATTGCTGTCCCTAGATGATTTTTAAAAGCATCCCAAGTAAGGTAACACTCTTTGACATGAAAAAAAGCTTTTTCTAGATATTTGCGGGTGAAGGAGGGATATATATTTTAGTCATTTATTGATATTGAGGGAAGTTGTTCTTTATCTTTAAGTCGATGAAAGGGAAGTAGGAGTAGAATTTGTTGGGATTAATAGAAATACACTATTCCTCAAACTAGGGCTCATGTCATGTAGGGTTCTGACGCCTTTGGGAAGTGTGGGAACGTGGATAATTAAGGCAGTATCGTCGGCGTAAAGGAGCGGTTAGGCGGATTTATTAAGAAAACATTTTGGGTTGGTAGATGTCCTGTCTTGCCTTGCTCAGGAGAAAATTACTTGGAAAGGGAGCTACAGAATTGACCTAATAATAGATGCTAGACCAGAAACATAGAAAAGGTACTGTCATGACAGTACCTTTTCTGTCAGCACAAAGAATTGAAGAGAGTGATTGTGTATGAAACTAAATTAATAGGTGGATCAAGAGTTAGAGGATATTGCACGTATACAGCAATACTCAGTGCCAAGCGGAATCAAAGGTTTTTTTGATAATTAGGAAGACGATTATTTTTAACTTCGAGGACTGGTGTTTGGCAATTTAAGAAAAAAAATGACAAGTGCAATGGCGATGCCAAACTGATGTTAGAGAAAGGGCCTGGATATTTAGAACATGACATTTTTAAAAGGAGAGTTTAAAACATAGTGTTATTGGACAGTAACTGCTTGAAAGGAGGGAATCATTATCAGGTGTAGGAAAGCAGGTTAATATTTCCCTTTTCCACACTGGTGTTTCATTTTGAGTATGGTATTTATGGTTGTATGTTCCTTTGATGTAAGAGTTATTATGTAAAGGGAACGACTTCAGGTTCAGCCTGGGAATACCATCATAACTGGGAGCTTCTCATTGGTGAATGAGTAGGATTTGGGAGTTTTTAAAAGTTTTACAACATGTGTCAACTACGCCTTGAAAGTCTTTGTTATAGTCATTATTTTCAGTTATTTTATAGAATTGTTGAAAGTGTTTCGCAAAAATATCTGCAATTTTTGATGCGTCCTTAGTCACCTGATGTTTAATTGGGTCAGTGATTTTCTAAATGAAATCAGTTTTACGCTATTTATTTAACGTTTTTATTATTTCCTGCTAGTAATTTTGCCATCGTAACACATTTACGGTTTCACATGATTATATTCATAAATCACGTTTATATTGTATGATTCAACTGAAAATATCCTTTTTTAAATTTTTTTGGTAATTGCACGTAGTTAATCTATTTCGTTTATTTGATTAGTTCAGGAATGTTAGAAAGCAGTGCATATTTATAGTGTTTTTTTGTGCATTCTAGCATACTATTAGAGATGGTATTGACAAAGTTTTTGATTGTATAACGATATGAAATCAGGATTAATATAAAAATGGGATTTTATAAAATTAATCATCATTGGTTATTCCATAAATGTCACTGTTTTTAAATTGATGTATAATTTCAGGTAGAGGGTGTTGGGGTGCGAAATGAATAATGAAGTTCTAATTGATAGATGAATGAAGTCGGGGATAAGTTCGAAATTATGCATTCAATGTCTGTTTGCGGATTATTGTTTATCAGACATGATGAATGTAGGATTGGTTGGGATGCGGATGAAGTTGGAGTTAGAAATAAAGGAATATAATTTTTTTTATTTTTGTGTATTAATGTTGAAGTCTACAATTATAATGGCATGTAAATTTTGTGAAGAAAAACACTTGTTATGATATTTTTATTTTCAGTCGCCTGACAAAGTGTTTCAATCATTACAGATCATTTTCAAAGTATAAACTAAATATAATTATGAAGAAATGTAGTTTAAATATACAAATATAATGTGAGGGTAGTCCCGCAATTAAGATGTTGTTGGAATGCATTAAGTTTTGCTGTTTTGGAGATTAACCTCGTTCTTAATGGCTTTATTGCAGACCCTCCAGGAGATTAAGCTTACGGTCGTTTCTGCAAATCCGGATTGGTGTAATCTCCCCCATATTGTGTCCTGTTTTGATACAATGTTCGGCTAATCCTGTTGTTGCTTTTCCGTATGTAACTGATTTGCGGTGTTCTTTAAATCCAACTTCAAAATGACTCCCTGTTTGCCCTATATAAATGCCGTCACAATTTGCACAATTGATTTTCTAAATTCCTTAATCTTTAAGAATATCCGCATCTACTACTAGACGTGCAATATCATGGATTATTCTCAGTTCCTTCAAATAATTTTCTTTGGCTAGCGGGAGGTCTGTGTAAGTACGAATTAAGGGATGCATATTTGATTTGTATTGATTAGTATATTGTTCTCTGATAAATCTAAGAAATTGATTTTTTCATTCTCTACTATCTCCATTGTCAATTTTATTTTATTTCTGTAAAAACATGCCGTTTGTTACCGTTGTGAACCTCCTCATTTACAGAAAATGTCGTCCACATATCTGCACCAGAAGATAACGTTGTTGCTCATTGATTGCTGCCTTGTATTCCTTAACATTCGTGACGTGGGGGAACCCATAGGAAGTCCATTTAGTTGGGTGTAGTATTTATTTATGAACCTAAAATAGTTTTGATGAAGGCAGACGTCTATCAGCCTGAGTAAATCCAAAGGTGTTGTATTGAATCTTCTATTATATTCTTCATTTCAGGTTCTGGTATAGACCTGAATAAACTTTTTACGCTAAACGAAACCAATATTACTTTTTTTAAAGTAAAAGAGTGATATCTTAGGTTTTTTCTACAAACTCTGTTCAGTTTTTAATGGAGAAATCAGATCTGCATGATATGTGTTGTTATAATGAATCGTTAATGTATGAGTATAAATTGTACGTGGGTGCTTGGCAAAAAGGGACTACTGGTCGAAAGGAAATTTTCGGAATTTCATATAGAACAGGTGCTTTTGGATTAATATTTTTCAGTTTGAATTTAATCTCATCTGGAATACTTTCTGATTGTTTAATTAGCTTTGTGATGTCCTGTTGGTATTTGTTTGTAGGAACTTTTTTCAATATTTTGAATTGAGTTTCGCCTAGTTGTTCTTCCTCTTTTGAAAAATAATCTACTTTTTGTAAAATTGTGATGGTGTTATCTTTATCTGCCTTCGATATAATCAGGTCATGCAAGAATTAATGCATTCCGACCACATCTTAATTGCGGGACTTTCCTCAGTTTAAATTTGTATATTTAAACTACATTACTTCATAATAATATTTAGATTATACTTTTAAAATGATCTGTAATGATCGAAACACGTGTCAGGCGACTAAAAATAAAAATACCATGGAACATAATAAGTGTTTTTCTTTACCAAATTTACATATATGGTTACATTAAGAGTGTAGCTCATCAAGTATCAATTCTATGATGGCTTGGTCATAGAAGGAAGTTATTGTAAAAATGGTTTCTTTAATAAAAAAAGGTATAATGAATGTAATCAAGAAAATGTGCAGTTTATACGAGGATTGCTCAATAGTGCAATGAAATTATTAATTATCGGAGGATTAACTTAGATTAAGCCACTTCTTATATTTTGAAAGGTACCAGTTGCGAGGATTTGAAAATATGGCCATTTCTTTGTTGGGAAAGAGTTGTTTGTTTCAAGTAGCAGTTTAATGTTGTTTGAATAGTTAGTGAGAAAATGGGATAGAAGATGGGATTATCTGGTTATGGAATTAATGTTAGTAAACATAAAATCAATATTAGATATTATTTTTTTAATGTGTGAATTTCGAAGATTAGCATTACTGAAGGGTGCCATTTGGAAATCGAACTTTACTACGAACTCATGTCATTAATTCAAGGATATTTGCAATTTTGCCTACTCGAAATTTGTATGTTTCTTCAAAAATTTGAAAATTACTATAATTTATTTTACAAATGGCTAAAAATGTTGAATCTAGGCTACTTAATATACTAGTATAAACAATAATTTCTATATTAATTAAAAGGTACCATATTTATATCAAAAACTCACTTAAGTTTAGTATTTATCCAGTAAAATACATGTCATGGGTTTAACAATTGCGTTTTGTAAATGTTCTATTTTGTTAATTTGGTTGCCTATGTTATTAGCTCTTTTGAAACCAACTGTTGTAATATTTTTATTGCATGGCCGCTATTGTGACATTTGATAATGAACTTATTTTTGATGTGTATCACGTTGTCACGCAGCGAGTGCGCAATTTTAACAGCGACCATTGAAATCATGTGGGTCATGCGATATAAATGTTTATATACAATCGAGTGTAATGTTAAACAATTTAGATTTAGTAAAGGAACGTGATGAAAACGGTATTTATCATCGTAAAATATGAGAAAATTATGGATTTGTTGAAATTAAATGTAAAGTAACTTATTTAAGTGACTTGTAATTCTAGTGGTAAATCAAAGTTATCGACTTTAATATCATCATATTCACGATGCAAAGTAAATGCTCCCCAATCAAATATTCAATAGGAATTTTTAATTACTACTAATAAACTCCTTTATTTACAGAAAAAATAAAATATAATACATGTAATGAAAAAAAATTCTGATGTAAGACATTGGGTTATTATTTCTGCACAACGGCTATCGACCTATGGGTTTTCAGCCCATTTTTAATTATTTGTACATAAAATCATTTACTGATTTATATCAATTTAATGTATCATTAATTAATATTATTAAAATTTATAAGGTATGATATACATTGTTATATTATAATTTAACCAATTTTTGTTAACATTTCTATATTTATGTTTTATATCGTCTATTATATTATGGTATTTATAAAAACTAATTATTTCAATTAATAGTCAGTATATTTTTAAAGTCTACATTGTTTTAGATTCAAACTAAAAATAATATAAATTTTGTGTTGAAATCTTAAATGTGATTAAAAGTACACCCTATTTTCAATTGGGGTCATTCGAAATGCAAACAGTGATAAGAACAAAATGACAAGCTGGTATTAAATAATGTGATTCGAAAATTTAACGGTTATGAATTTTATAATTAAAGTATGATATGATAAATCTAAAATAAACTTTCATTCTCCTACTGTAGGAATATTTGGTTATTTTTTTATCAATCAAGTTAAGTAAATTAAAGTTTGCTATTCGATTGGCTATTTATTTAAATGATGATTTATTAGTGGTATCACTACTTAAAAGATTGACAAATTCAATGAATTACAATAAAAATCATATGTAAAGAGAAACTAATATTCTTTACTCTCTGAAGTAATGTGCGTTATGAAATGCGTATTTAAATTTTCGCAAACCAAAATATTTATTAGGTGCTATCAAATACCTTGACATTCATATCAAAGTTTATTTTTATAGCGATTAAACGGCATATATACTAATATAACTTGTTTATTTATTTTTATGAAGAAATCATAAATAAAAATAAGCAGAATAATTTTCTATTTATTAAGTATGTTGGTCTTACATCACCTTTTCAAATATTGAGGCACACCTAATTAAATTTCCCAGAAAAATGATAAGTAATATCTTTTTAAATGTTCCTGCAAGTATATTTCACAATATTTAACTACCCGATCTCGAGATAATTTATAAATAAAAAATATTAATATGTACTTAGACAAGATCTGGTAGACTGTCAACAACAGATAAAAAATGAGTTACCTTATATTTTCTTGGAAACAATGATAACCAATTCTATTTAAATAAATAAACTCCTCAGATTGGAAATAACAACAAATGGAATTACCATAATAAAATGTGGTAGCTTGCGGATAATTTTCTTTCTATTAAGTATATTCGTCTTACATCACCTTTCCAAATATCGAGGCACACCTAATTAAATTTCCCAGAAAAATTATAAGGAATATCATTTTTTTCAAATATATATACTTCCTGCAAGTATATTTCACAATATTTATCTACCCGATCTTGAGATAATTTATTAATAAAAAATATTAATATGTACTTACACGAGATCTGGTTGACTGTCAACAACAGATAAAAAATGACTTACCTTATATTTTCTTGCAAACAATGATAACCAATTCTATTTAAATAAATAAACTCTTGAGATTGGAAACAACAACAAATGGAATTACCATAATAAAATGTGGTAGCTTGCGTGCACACCGCTATCACAACGTTACACTTAAAGATAGACACATGTCAACAATGTTTCAAAACATGTCACCTTCTAGGACATTGTTATTAGCACTTTTAAACTGAAAGAAAAAACAATAAACGCGTGATGCAATGAAACTTTAAAGTTGCATGAAAAATAGAAATTCTATTTTAAAATAGCTTCAATATTTTTTTAGCTATCCTATATTTAAGAATATTTGAAGAATTAGCTATGTTTAAAGAGTTTTGTTAATGCACTGGTTTCAAAAATTATTTACTGTTCCACAATATTTGTTTCACCATACATCAAGTAAATGGATTTAATAAATGATTTAATTTATATAAAAACAGAAATTTGAAGAGTGGTGCGATTTTTTACATTGATAAATTTAAAGTATTTAGATGAATTGCAAAATAATGTAACCAACCAATTAAAAAACTACTTTCCGAAACATTTCTACCAATGGTTTCCGTTTGATCGTTCAAAATTATTTATCGTTTATTAAATTTGTTTATTTTTATTGCAACAGGTCAAGTTTTGTCTTTTTACTCCATCTGTTTATAATCTTGAAGTTTCCATTGAATGCATAGTTAGGTTCACGTAAATGCATATGCAGAGTTTAATTTATTTTTGCTGTAGCTAATTTTTGATTTAAACCTTCGTCATGCTTGTCTAACATAAACTTTTGCGAATTTCCCACATGTCAACAAATAGACTACTGATTCCTTATTTATATCTGCTTGATCTGAATTGTTGATGTATTTGTTTAATGAATTATTCGTCTTAAAAGATTTTTGATGTTTAATTTATGGAGCGTTTCGCTTATATTAACTAAAATTTTGCCTACATAAGTAATAGACGAAAATGTTTGATTATTAATAGACGTTGGAAAAGTTAGTGATATATCTTTTACACTGAATTGAGAAATTCACTTTGTTTTAACCACAAATAATATGTCTTTTTCTACTGGTTTTAGTTGATCAATTTGTATTGTGATTTCCGAAAATTCGTTATTTATATCTCTTATAATAATAAATGTTTGATTATTAATAGTTATGTACGTTCGAAAAGTTAGTGATCTAATTTTTTTGCTTTCGATTTTTAGATAATAAATTTGTATTGTGGTTTTCGAAAATCTTCTCGATGATGCCACAGTGTGGTGAAACACACATGTCTTTAGAAACCATTTTTACCGGTTTTTCTAAGAAAACTTTTTTTTTCGCCAAACTGTTATTGTAGAATATTTTGCGTTTAAATAATATTTAAGTGTTTCAAATTTTATTAGTAAAACATTAATTTACTTTTGACGTTTAAAGTTTTCTTCTTTCAATTGTTATTATAATTTTTCTTTTCTTCTTCTTCTAAAATTTTTACTAGTTTATAACCAATTTTTGTATTTTCAACTGTTTTCTTCTTAGCAATTTTTGATTCTAGACTATTTTTAAATAAATTATAATTTAATATTTTTTTCACTTTTAGCTTTTTTAGAAAACTAATTTTTATTAAAATTTTATTTTAACTATTTCAACGTTTTCCACAGTTTTCTTCTTGGTAGAATTACTGTTTTAAAAACATATTTAAAAAATTCTTTATAACAATTGTTATTGTAGCAATTTTTGTTTTTCAGTAATCATGGCAAAAATTAATCTACTTTTCTACTTTTCCTTGAATTAAATTTTAATTGTTTTGTAATTTAAAAATGTTTTTTAGAAATGTTTCAAATTATCATTTTTTAGATAAAATTTAAAAGGTTTTTTACTATGATAATTCAATTTATTATTTCAATTTATGCAATTTTCAAGTTGCAAGTTGTAAGTTGTTAACATTCTTTATTTTTGATTTGAATTTTTACTAAAATAATTTTTTTCAACTCGTATTCGATTATTTTCTTTTTAAATCAATTTTTCTATTTTCAACTGCTTTCTTTTAAGCAAATTTTTACAATTCGTTTTAAACAAATTATAATTTATTTAAACACCCTTTTTTTGGAAAATTAATTTTTGTGTTAAAATTGTTTCCTACAGAATTTTGTAGTTTTTGTCACCTGTTCTTTTTTATTGCAAAGATTTTCTATATTTTAAACAGCTCTCTTCTTGTGAAATTTGAATTGCTAGCTAGATTAATTGTCTGGATGATTTGACCTAATAAATTGATGTAGGGTGACTGGTTTATATTTAGGTGGAATATTGTAATACATTAAAATGGTAGTTGGAAAATTTTAGACTTAGGCTACGTCTGGAATATTGGAGTTACCTGGGTGTATTCATAAAGGAGCTCATGTCGAGCTCTAGTTTGGACCTTGACCATTATCTATTCTGCATGTGCTTTGGAGGAGAGTTGGGAGTCAAATAGGGTACCTTTTTTGAGAAGAAAATGGTTTTAGGCACAATACCCTTCAACAGGGCATGTGTGGGACTCGCACCTTAATTTCGTAAAGGGCCTTACCCACTAAACTCTCCTTTCTTTCTCCTCTCAAGATTGAAGCGGGATTCTCCCTTTTTTGTTCTCTTTCTCTTTCTTTTTTTTTCTGAGAGGTTTTTTCTCTTTCAGTCGTCATCAATACGGTATGAATTATTTTTACTATTACTCTTACAGCCTCTAGTGGTATGGTCCTATAGGCCCTTGTTACTCGTATTGCTAGCTGCCGTTGTACTCCGTCTAGCATGTTCCTATGTGTTTTGGCTCCCAGCGCGCTCCTCCAGATTTGCGCCCCGTATAGTATAATTGATTCTACCACCGATGCTAGTATTTTTTTTGGAAGTTCCTGCCAAGCTAGTTCTTGGCATTAGTTTGTTTACGGCGGTCATCGCTTTCGATGCCTTGGCACTGCATTGTACGACCCGTGTCATGTACGGCGAGATTCCTTTTTTGTTTAATGCTTTCACTATTTCAATCCACGAGCTTCTCTTGCTCTATGGTTGATTTCCTTTCAGGAAGCCATGCTGATTTTCTGCAACGCCCCCCTTATCCTCTATTTCCTTCAGTAGTCTGTCAACTAGCATTATCTCTAGAAGTTTTCCAAATGTGTTCAGCATACATAACGATCTATAGGTTTTTTTTCTGGGTTTAGGTATAAGTACTAGCCTTACAGTATTCTCCAGTGTTAATTATGTTATTAATTACCCTGTTTATTAGCTCTGGCTCTTCCTCTGCTACTTTCTGTGGAAGGGTGCTTTCTTCATTTTCATTCTATTAGATGCGTTTTTCAGTTCTTCCACACTAAATTTGGGTACGTCAACTGTCTGCACTTCATCCCATTGGTTCACTGTTTTTTGAGGAAATAATGTTTTATATATTTCATTCTTCTTTTCTATTTCCATTGCTTCCGACTCGTTCCATAATTTATTCATCACTATCTTGTAACCTAGTCCCCAGTATTCGGTATTTGCCATTTCCTTTCTTTCTGCGGTTTTAGCCTTTGTGTATTTTCTGCGTTCCTGGATGCACCTCCTTGATTGTGCTATGTTAGGTGTCCACCAATATACCGGTTTTCTATTCGTGTTCGGGTGTTCTCTTGGGCATCGCCTCGTCGCAGCATTACATGATGGCGTGGTCTATGAGTTGCTTGGCTTCTTGTACGTTTTTATTTTCAGCTTTCTCTTTGAGTGTCTCACTGAATTTTCCATCCTCTTACTGTTGTCATGCCATTCTTGCGTATTTTATTTGTGCCCATCTCGTGTATCTCATAATGTAGGTATTTATGGAAGCTAAGTGTTTCTTCTTCCAAGACCTTCCGGTTTTTAATTTGTTCCGCTAGTCTATTAATGACATACTTTTTCTTCTTTCAAATGGTTTGTCGCCTTTGTTGTTTACTGTAAGTTTATTTGCCAGCCAGAGCTGTAGTACTTCTTTTTTGGATTCTCATGCAGGTGCTTTCGCATTGAAATCTCCTGTGATTAGGATGACTTCCTTAGTCTTATTTGCCTCATTCAAACATTTATATATAAGGCCAATATGACAAACTGAATCAAAAGCTTTCTGTAAATCTAAGAATAAAATTATTGATTTATTACCTTCAAGGTGATTGGTTTATATATTGGAGGTGAGGATGGTTAGAGGAAGAATGGTTAATTTTTTGCGTTAAAAATTTAAATTTAGAAGGGATTCGAAAAGTTTTCCTGGAAGAAGTATAATGGGACGGTAACTAGATACTAGTGTAGGATCAGTATCAGGATTAGATGCATATTGTAATACCTTGTTTCAATTCAAGGGAAAAATGTTTTTGTCAGTAGCAGTAGTTGTACATTTTTAATATAAACATGTGTTTTATTTATTAGAAGTTTTAAGAATTGTTTTCACTGTCTTCCAATTTCTAGTGTTTTAAATTCTTTCTTAACAGATTTTCAAGTATTTAAAAATAATTCTTTTTTTAATAAATTTTTATCTGTTTAAACCAATTTAGAAATTTCTTTTTTTTAAGGTTTTGAGTAATTTTTAAATAAATTTTCAAATGTTTTGGAAATTACCAACTAAAACAAAAACAACATTTTTATACCAGTAATTTACAAATATTTATAATAATACTTATACACTTGGTATTATTGGGATTACGGGAAATACAGTATTTGCCAAGGCGGGTTAGGTTGAAGGGTTAAGCAGCAAATTTTGTGTTTATGGCTAAGGCACGTTAGATAAAGGGAATTATTTGGGTTGATTCGTTATAAAGAGGATTATGTGGGTGTCTGATTTTGGTAAGGGTTCGGAGTGCGGATATGATGTAGGGCAGGAGGACGGCATTGGGTGAATTAAGCCATAGTCTAACAGGGACCCGCAAATCGATGTATAAATTTTGGTTGCAGCTTTGGTTGTAATGTCTAGGTTTTTGAAAGTTAATGCTCGGAAATGCCGGGCCCTGATTTAATTGATAGGGCATGAGGTTTGAAAGACAGTTTGTGATCAAGTAGGATTCCTAGGAATTTACAGGTGTGAGAGGATGGGTTTTCGGTTTGATTGATTTAAATTTTGTAAGAGGATGAGGTACTTTTGTGGAAGGGAATAAGGAGTTTAGATTTTATAGAGTTTAATGTGATTTGTAGGGAGTTGAGGGCAGTAGAGAGGGTAGGTGCATGTGCGATTAAAGGGGTGCCATTCGCAAATAAAAGAAGGTATATGGTGGGTTCAAAGAGTGTATTATCGGGATGGAATATATCGTGGCAGTAAAGATTATAGAGACTATCTTGTTGTAGTGGGAATGATCTCAAGATTGATTGATGAAAATGATAAGGTGTTTAGGGATGTTTAGGAGAAAACATTTATAGAGCAGACCTTGATGCCACACCGAGCCAAACGCCTTTTTATGTTAAGAAGAACCACAGCGGACACGCAGCCTTCGAGGTGCTTTGTTTGGACGTTAGACGTTAAGATGGTAAGGGGGAGTGTAGTAGATTTTTGAGAGATGAAGCCAAATTGGTAGTCGGGAATGGATGCATTATTTTAGAATATTTTCTTTTAAAATAGTTTACCTATTACAGGACGGGGGACAATCGGACGGTAGCTTTTGAGATAAGAAAGGTCATTGTCGGATTTAGTGATGCAAATGATTATACCTTGCTTCCATTCGCTGGGAATCTATTGACATTGGTGGCAGTAGTTGAAAATTTTAAGGATAAATTTCCCGTTGTAATTTTAAGTCGAACATGATGATGAGAATGTTTATTATGAGATGTGTGTGTCTATTTGATATAAGTGTATGAACCTATTTCTGAGTTTTTAAGTAGCTCCTGTCTGTTAATTACAGATGGTGAGTTTATTTCTGGGGTATGCCTGTCTAAAATGAAGTAGTGAAGTGAAAATGGTGATTTTGACGGTATCCCTTCAATGGGATGATTAAATGTACTTTAAACTATTTTGTTAGTGAAATTATGAGCAAGAAATGAATTTACGTTGAGTTCATTAGTATTCAAGTTTATAATCATCTTTAACACATGTTTATATACTTAAATGCTAGATTATTTAATTGCCTTTGCTATTACATTTAATCATTTATTAGTTTATTTAAGAGAAATAAATACGTTCAAACCAGTGTTGCTTTAATAGCTATTTATAACACACAAATTACTTTTGTATCATTCAATGTCTGTCGAGTTATTAGCCTTAATAAGACTTATCGATACAGATTTAAGTCTCTTTTGTTAAATCATATTTACTGTCTTATCGCCCTTGCACCATCTCTCTATAATGCCCAGCGTTCCCTTCAAACATCGTTCAAATGGCGTATGAAAGTTAACCTTTCCAAATTCAAACTTCATAGGGATGAAAGAGAGATTATACAGATCAGGGCAAAAGTATTATAAAGGAGTGGTGATAAGGGGGAGAAGGTGTTTCATTCTAACTTAATTTGTTTTGTTGGAGAGGCAATCGTAGATAAGGATTATTATAAGTAACCTGGTATATTTAAGAGAAAACATTTATAGAGCAGGCTAATACGCCAAACCGAATCAAAAGTTTTCTGTATATCTTACTTACAGAATTTTATAGTTCTTTCAATTGCTTTTTTACTCTAAGCCATTTCTTATTTTCAAGGGCTTTCTCCTTGGAAATTTGAATTGTCATTTGGTAAAATTTCAACTGTTTTAAAAAATATAATACAATATTTCTCTTGATAGTATTTGAACAGATATTGTAAATTTTTACTTTTCTGTAATTTTTTAATTATTTTCAGCTATTTCCAACTATTTTTTAAATCAATTGATTCTTTGAGATTTTCAATTTGTTATTATTAGGAAATATTGACATTTTCAAATATTTTAATGTTTACAACTGTTTTGTTTTTGTTAAATTAAAATTAATTTCAACTCTTTTGAAAAAAAATTGATTTTCAGATTGTTTGCTTAAAAGTGGAATTTTGGCCAGCCTCGATACAATTTTAGTTATTTATTCCGTGAGGTATCACGTTGCTTTTTGCTTTGGTCATTTAACAAATGCTAAATTAAGTGTTTAAGTTGTAAAATACTCATGTCGCATTTGTGTTCATTAAAACTAATTACCTACCTACAATTTTTTATAAGGCAACTTGCTACTGAATCAATAGAAAGCATTCCTGGGTATTGAACACATAATTTAGACGTTGATGTTGATGATATATGAAAAATAAAGAAGGAGACACGATGACCTTGTTTTACCACTTTATTTATTATCACAAAATAAACGCTTTCGCAATTAAATATAGTTATTTGATGCTAGTTCTGCTACTCTCTTGATGGAACCAAATTTTCAAATTAGGAGAAGTAAAACTCTTGTTCTGTTCCATGACTTTCTAACAGAACAAGAGTTTTACTTCTCCTAATTTGAAATATAGTTATATTTGAAAGTTGCAAAATATATTTTTAATCACCTAAATTAATGCCTTATAAATTGATTTTAAGGTACATTTTATTGGCAACTAAAAAGTACATTTTTTATTTCCTACTCCAAAAATTATACGCTACATTAACACTACAATCACTCAACAATAAATTTATTGTCTAACCATTCTGATAACCGGCAATCGTCTGACCAAATACGCCGCCCCAATCACCAATAGGATAAGTTATAAAAATAGAAAAATTGGATCAAATCCGGATACTAAAATACATGTGTATTCAAGACAAGCACCTTACAAAACGTTATCGTCTTTTTTTATAGAAGATAACGCCTAATTGATCTTGTAACTCGGGAGAGGTCAAACCGAACCGCACATGTACATCAATTACGTTAAAGTCATAATAACGTACAAGTTCGATAAACTTATTTACTCAATATGAAAATTTAGCAAAATCTCTCCTGTTTATCCGAAATTAGCAAATTGGATTGGGTAATGAGTCAGATATAGGTTTAATAAGTATTTGATTATAATTCCAAATGCGATGTATTTTGTTACAACAAATTTGACCTTGAGTAGTAAAATTGAGAATTGAAACAGTTTAAAATGTATTTTAATACGTACTTTTATTTTTTATATTATAAATAATAGAACTTATTCAAACGATTTATTTCTGAAACATTTAAATATTCTCCGTATTTTGTTTGTTCGTTAGTTTTGCTGGTAATTGTGTAAAATTGGATAATAAATTTGAAGACATAATGTTCTGTCTGTCTAAAAATTATTATTAATAGCTGGTTATCTGAATATACATTAAATACGTTCTCATTGATGTGCAAACAGAATTCTTTTGTCTCCGCATATTATTACCTGAGCTTCTGCTGGAAATATTTATTCTCGGCATCCTTTGAACAAAAACTTACTACTAACTTAGCGTTGAAATGTTAGAGGTGGATTCATATTCACTTTGTATAAATAAAATTCTCAATGAATTTTTGATTTTCAATAAATTTTGTTAATTTTGACAACAAAAAACACCTGAACATACACAAATAAGTTGCTCTCTAAAAACCACAGCTCAAATCAAAAATTACGGACCCTAAATACAAACAAAGAAATAAAGAAAGTTATACTTACCGGAGAACTTGAAAATTAACAGATTCTAAAAACGGCTCTTACTCAACAAACAAACAGAATTGTCAAATTCTCGACTAATAAAAATACAAATCCACAATAGTATAAAACATTTCTAATGCCTCTATAAACTTTCATTCACTTGAAGAAGCAATAAATTTGCAAAACAAATGCTTTGAAACGACTGTAAGAAAAGTTTCAATCACGTGAAAAACTTGTTAAGCATCGTGTTTATATTTGTAGTGTCCTACTGTTTTTAGACAGTCGTCCTTATAATTTTTAGAACTGTTTACTTTAAAGTCGTGCCAATGACATTTAAAGGTTAAAGGGACTCATTTACTTTTAGATTATTTGATTTAATTTTATTTGCAATTTATGGTTAAATATCTCCCAAATTACCAAAAGCGATCCATATTTGGAACTGTATGCTTTATCATGTTCACAGAACAAACAGTTTGTATCATAATATTTGCGATGTTTATCCAAATGCATTAGACGTTAGCAAATGCAAACTTTAATAATTTTGATCTTTCCAACAAGACCAAAAATTTTAGCCAGCGATATATTAAGGACAGAAGTGGAAGAAAACCCATGTCCGAGAATCGAGAAGCTATCAAGCACTTAACCAACCTTCCAAAAATAATTGCCAATGAATGGGTAAATAAGCAGAGTAGATGTTTAGAATCCACAAAATCTCTCTGTAGAAAACTAACCTATCCACCACATGCAACTTTTGCTTCAGCGGCACAATACAGAAATACAAAAGCATTTTTGATCTCTTGTTTAGTGGAGACGAAAAATGAGTTCTAATAATTCAAAACTCAAACTATAAAGGCTCTCTTTACATTATACCTCATAATTGCTCCTTTGTATTTCCGGAGTAGTTTTTGAAGTACTGAAATCTGGATGAAAGGTGGCTGTAGAACTTTACTGGAAACAATTGTAATTAGTAATCAAATCTTTAATTGAAAAGTGGTCAGAGATTGTCAACCGAAAAGTCGTTTTTCTGCAACAAGATAATGCAAAACTGAATCCAAAGAACAATGAATTGGGTTGGGAAGTACTGCCACACCCACCGTATTCGCCTGATGTGAGTTATCAGATTTATATTTATTTTAATCGCTACAACTTTTTCTAATAGGTACTTAATTAAAACACTTGGTTTGTTTCACTAAATTTTATATTCACTCGACTAGTTTTGCTTTTTAACGATAACGAAGAGATTTGGTCTTCCCCCATTC
The DNA here is from genome assembly GCA_963969525.1 of Ontholestes murinus. Lineage (NCBI taxonomy): Eukaryota > Metazoa > Arthropoda > Insecta > Coleoptera > Staphylinidae > Ontholestes > Ontholestes murinus. Next base: position 33,328,572 of record OZ018394.1, read on the forward strand.
TCGAATCACTTATTGCCTGAATATATAAACATCGCCGGTTTTCTTCTAATAGTTACTCTTGAAAATGCTGTAAAAAGCGAAACTAGTCGAGTGAATATAAAATTTAGTGAAACAAACCAAGTGTTTTAATTAAGTACCTATTATTCCACAATGTTTCACCACGAGGTAAATGAGAAAATCATTCATGAAACTTTTTCTAATTTGAAAATTTGTATATCTAAAATATCAATTGATTTGTTTTGATATTAATCATTTAAACATATTTTCTGTGGAACACGTATGTTTATGTTTATGTGAATTATCAATCACAAAAATCGTTCAACATGAGATCGTTCTTATCAATGTATATCGCCCACCATTCAGCAATTTTATGAAATTCATTGAAAATATGGATTCATTTTCAAATGTACTTAGTCTCAAAGCTATGAAAATTATCATAAGAGGTGACTGTATGTCCATTTTAAAATAATAAATGGCAATGAAGCCAATATACTTATAATCTCTGTAGATACATAAACAATAATCTTTTCACCAACTTGGACAAAGAAGCTATTCACTTATGCTCGTACATTGGGGACTAGTTGACCGTACTGGAATTTAAATGGATGTATCTGTTACTACAAACCAGTCACCGATTTGCAAAAAAACTATTACCAGACGCATTACCCCCCTAGGACAATTTCTCTACTACCAAATAATGAGAAACTGTAATTGGGAATTTTTGAAGTACTCAAACCTAGATTTGAATCTAAAATGTGAAATCTTCCTAAAAAATCTTATCCTAATTGGTATCTGCATTCCTTGAAAAATCCTTTAACAACAAGTCCAATAAACTGCCAATAAATTGGTTCAACTAAAAACTACAAAACCAAAGGCAAACTCTGCAATTCCTTCAAGAAGCCTACCCACGATATCCTGACATTGAATAAAACGTCTCAGAATAACGTATAGTGCATCACTTAAGGAATCAGTGCAACGGACAACTTTATAATAAATTAAGACGTACACAAACAGTAAAGACATACAAAGAATCATTAGGAGTGGGTTGGACCTCCCACTTTTTCTCTAGGCTTCGGCGGGAAGCGTATTCTCTGGGATGAAGAGCTTTCGCTGGGTTCGGACTGGGTACTGTCCTCATCCGTCATCCGGCTTCTATTACCTCCGCGATTTTGGGATCGACAAACGCAGACACGCCACTCCTAGCTTCACTTGCTTATTTTGGCTGTAAAATCTGTTGCGGAATAAAAGCGGGTGGCGGCATGGACGACTTCGAGCATCCAGGCTGGCCGATGATTTCTTTAAGGGTTTTCGTTTTCTGTGATCATCCTCTGCATGACCGGAATCAATACAGAGACAATATATTCGGTTCTATTAAGAGGTTTAGATACCGCACTAGCAACAGACTGATCATGAGTTGCTGTTTTTGGAATAGCTAAACGTTTCTTTGCTTCTTGGTAGCTGAACTTCTCGTTTATTTTTAGCTCTTGTATGGCTAATAATAAAGACACTTGTAATCACTTTCTCCACAGTTTATTTTTATTCGCTAAATGTACATTTCATTTACGACGTAAACTTTATCAATAGCTATGCAAGAATTTGTATGGCTACTTCTAATTTATATATTGGACATTCTCTTGATCTACTTGACTGCGGCCCTGCGCAGGTAACACAAACAGGCTCACTGCTTCATGGAGTACCTTCATGGACTTTCATACCTTAAGCACACATTGCTTCTTTGGGACACCTTAGACTAGTATGACCACACCTTTGTCAACTGAAGCATCTTATAGGGTTTGGCACAAATTCCCTAACCTCTAAGTTGTAGAACGCTACTTTAATGTTATCGGCACTTTCGGTATGTTAAACGTTAGAATTAGGGACGGGGTGGCTACTATTTATACATTTACGTTTCTCCTAATTCTTCAGATCTCAATGACGCCGGTATCTTTAAATCCGTCAAGAAATTCAGTGGCACTACAGTTCAGAAGGTCTCTGTGATAGATCAGTCTTTTACTGTAGTTCAGAGTTTTATTGAGGACTACCTCAACCGGATCTTCTCCAAAACGCTCATCCTTCTGCAGTCTTTCCGTTTGTTTGTCGGATTTTGTTTCGACAAGCAACCCGTCGCTGATTTTTCTCACGGATACCAACTCATGCATACTACTTGTTTACTAAAAATGGACTGGTTTTCTCAAAGTTTCCCCCTTCCAGTTTTTTGATAACCAAAAACCGGGGCACCCTAGCCACCGTCTTCTGACTACCAATGAGTTTGTCCGTTTTTTTTTTGAGAGGCGGACGCCTCTTTGATTTTCGAAGGATTATCCATAACGATATTTTATATTTCATTCTCTCGTTCCCCCACCCTAGCCGGCGCCTCAAATGGGACGCGCAAACACCAAAACTGCCGCAACCCCAGGAGATACAATCCAGCTGCGCACCTAAAACGATGTGGCAAGTTGTGAACGCAACCATCCCTGAAAACCAAAGTCACGAATTTAATTATGTCTCTGAAATTACTATTCGAAATGTTATATATGAACAAAAAAATAAGACTAAGTATTATATGGACTACCGCTGGACCTAATATGTATGAAGGACTTGATTGTACAAACGAATACATCAAGATTAGCACTTTCCCTGACTACTTTTTGATTGATTGCAAAAATCATCCCCATATTCCAAAATGGAGATAAGTAGTATCCTAACAACTATTGAGCTATTGCATTACTACCTGTTATATCAAAATTTTTTGAAAAAACTTACTTCATAAATCGCAATACGGATTCCGACAGGGAAAGTCTAAATGGAAATCACGGATTTGGTGGATAAAAAATATCTAAACGCCACCTTCAGAGATCTATCAAAGGCGTTCAACTGTCTATCTCACTTGATTTTGCTATGGAAGATATACGTAATCTCCAGTCTGCACTGCAATTAAATGAGGTAGCACAATTGACGGCCAGTAAGTGGTTTCTATGTAATAAGTTGAGACTTAATGAAGGGTAAACTACTAATATTATCTTTAGCTTTAATAAACCGGGTGATGTTAGCTTTAGCGACTCCTGTAATCTTGGGAGTATATGTAGATTTTTTATTGTTTGTCGTGACGGTAGGCAACCATCCGCCTGACTAAAGAAAAATATGTTTCTGCTTCACAACCTTACCAGCAATGTTCTCAGAACAGCTTACTTTCAAAGCCATTTGGCGTATGGTGTTTTGTCCTGGGGCCATTCAGGCATAACATGTTTGCTCTCCAAAGACGTTCTGTCAGAATTGTTGCTGGAATTGGCCGATTGATAATTAACATATACTCCCTTTCACTTGTATTCTGGAGTGTTTAAAACATAAACATAAAAATAGGGACAAATACACTACACACGAGCAGATTCACGCATACAATACTCGGCATAAAAGTGATGTAAATACTGAATTTGTGAGGCTGATTAGTACGAAAGATGGAGTAAGACATTTTTCAATTAAATTTTATACTGCCTTACCTGCATCTATACGAGAACTAGACAGTATACAATTCAAATAATACAGTAATATCTTTTTGACCTATATGAACTCTATTGTATTCGCACGAATTTTCAATAAATAAATAAATAAACACCAGAGTCCAATCGATAAACAGCCGAGTTGTTATTACATAGTAAAAGCCTCCCGAAATGCCGAAAGACGCAACAATCGCCGTTAACCTTTTAGATAGTATTTTTTTTGGTGGGCATGACAAAATATCCATTGATTTTCTTGAAAATGCTTAAACTACCCATAATAACATTACAGTGAATTACTGCTTAAGGCCAAAAGGCTATATTTGGCAAAGAAAATGAAAATTTCCACCAAGACAATGCTCCAGCTCACTCGGCTCGTGGTAGGACCAATAAATTGAAGAAATAGCAATATGAGTCTGTTCTTACCACAGAGACTATTACTTTTGTCTCTGATTGAAGCAATGGGTCGCAAGTAAAATATTTTACTCAAATAATGAGGTTAAGTTGGAAACAAATACCGATTTTAAAGGACTTAACATCGAGCACTACAAATGTTAGCAAACCGTTGCATTACTCTAAATGAAGATTATGTCGAGAAACAAAACACTTTTTTCATTAAAAACATTATTTTTTCGTTATCAACTTGAAGACAGTTCAGCTTATGTATTGGGTTGAGTCTTAAGTAAGTCTCTGGACTTTCTCACCAAAAATGATTAGGTTGGATTAGTAGAGACATGGGTGAGGGATAAGGAATGGAATGAGGTTAGAGGGTGGCTTCCAAGTTAATTCTTATGGAAGTACCAGGCAGTGGTAAAGAGCAATGATAGGGGTAGGCCAAGTGGGGTTAAGAAAAATATCAGGAAGAGGCAGTATCAAAGGTGAAAAGAGAAGGGATCAAAGAAAGAATATTAAGGATTAACAAAAGTAACTTTAAAGAATTGAGTAATTATATTGGCAATGAAGGTGGGTCAAAAAACGAATGCATAATTGTGGGAGTTGATTTCAATGCTAGAACTGGTGGATGCAGGGAGAAAACATAATGAGGGTGGGGTTTGGGAAAGACAAGCAAAAGACAAAATATTATATACAGAAGGAAGAAGAATGATAGAGTGGCTCGTTAGTGAAGAATGGTATGTGCTAAATGGGACCTTGATAGGAGATAAACGAGGCGAATTTACTTATGTAGGAGAGAGCGGTAAAAGCATAATTGACTACATAGTTGTGAATGGAGAAGGAGAAAGGGAGACGAAGAGGGATCGTATCATTTCCCAGTGTCGATGGAATTAAACAGTAGGGGAGTAGAGAAAAGAGGAATAATGCATTAGAGGAGCTCAAGTGAAGAGGCCCAAACAAAAGGAGTAAAAGAAGATGATTGGCACAACGAAGAGTGTAGGGAAATGAAAAGAAGAGAGAGGTATAACTTTAAGAGGTGGAAATCAACAGATGATGAGAAATGGTTTAAAGAATGGAATAATGCTAAAAGGGAATACCAGTAAACATGTGAAAAGAAAAAGTCTGCAAGGGAAAATGAACAAATAAAATCAATAAGAGAAATTAAAACAGAAAGGGAGGTATGGAAGTTTATACGTAGGAGGAAAAAAAGCGAGAAGAATAGTGTAAACGTTGAACAAATAAATAACTTCTTCAGGGGGAGTATGGACGAAGATAATATGATAATAAAAACATGTCAGGAACGTATCATACTGGACCTAAGGAGTGATTTAACGGAGGTTGAGCTTGAGAGGGCAATGGATGGGATGAAGGGAAATAGTGTTTGTGGCGCGGAAGAAGTAGAGGTTAAGGCATTGAAAATATTAAAAAAAGAAAAGGAAGAAGAAAGGAAGCGACTTGTAGAACAGCTGAAGATGATATGGAGCAAGAAGAGGGAAATACCAGAAAGTTGGACACAAGCGGAAATTATTCCGGTGCACAAAGGAATGACAAAGAAGATCCAGCTAACCATAGGCCGATAAGTGTAACAAGTGCAACTTATAGGCTATGCATGAAGGTTGCGGCAGAGAGACTAGAAGTGGGGATGGAGAGCAAGGGTATTATTCTCGACAGCCAATTATTATTAAAGAGAGGGGGGAAAGGTGTACATGCTATTTATAGGCATGACTCGATCAATAGGGGAAACTGTTTGAATGTATGAGAGAAAGAGGGGTATCAAATGAAATGAGAGAGTGGGTATTAAAAGACAGAATGTAGAGTGAAAGGGTCTGGGGAAAAGTCGGGGTGGTTCAGAACAACCAAGGGGCTAAGACAGGGATGTCCAATGAGCCCAATGCTCATTCATAGCAGACATGGACAGAGTATTAGAGCAGGGACAGGATGGTGGAGTAAGAATTAGGGGGATAAAGATTAGAGTGCTGGCTTATGCGGATGACTCGGCAATAATGGCAAAAAAGAAAGGGGATCTGGTTTGCATGAGAGAGATTGAAACGATATTTTAAAGAGAAATTTAAGCGTAAATCTAAAGAAAACGAAAGTAATGGTGTGTATGAAGGGAGGTATAAGGAAGGATGAAAGGTTTTATTGGAACGGAGAAGAAATAGAGATAGTGAAATGTTTCAAGTATTTGGGGGTAGTTTTTACACAAAATGTGCCAGGAGCACATGAAGTATGTCGAAGAAGGTGAAGGCAGCGGCTGGAATTCTGTGGAGAGAATGGGGCAGGAGAATGGGAGATTCAATGGTGGCGAGCAAGACCATATGGAAAGTATGCTTGAGGTCAATATTAATGTATGGAGCAGATTTGTGGGGGCATGAAAGAGAGTATGGAAGGAGTATAAACATGGTGGATGGTATGTAGTATATCAGGAGATGGACGCATGTAGTTTATGGGTGGATGTAGGGAAAAAATGGTTAAAGTATGAAAGAAAAATTAGAATGAATCGACAGAAAGAAATTACGAATGGAATACTAAATGAGACGTACAAGACGGATATAGTGGTGACTCAGTGGAAAAAGGGTAGATGTAAAATGTACAAAAAAGTAGGCTGGTCCAGCAAAGCTGCAAAAGAAATGACAGGAAGGGGTAAAATATTTGAAAGTGTAGTAGAGATGACCCTGAGGAATCTGGATAAACAGGAAAGGTGGATGAAAATAGATAAAAGCATATACAACCCATAGTATAAAGAAATAGCAGAAGAGACGGGCAAACCCGAATATTTGTATGGAAGGAGAAAATATTGATGGCAAGGTATAGATGTGGCAGCGAAGAACGTGGAAACCGCTATTGGATGAATGAGGAGAGGAGAATGTACCGCATGTGTGGAAGGTAAGAAGAATGATGGAAGCATTGGACAAGGTTACTGAAAGGGGGGACTGAGGTAATGGATATAATAAGGAAGATAGCCGAAAAGAAAAAGACAAGTGCGAATAACTAGTTTTTTTTTAGTCAATTTTAATAGATGAGATATTTAATAGAATTTGTTGTTGTAGAAATTATGCCAATAAAGGATTAATATGTATATCTCACCAAAATATGTAGCTAGTGCTGTTTGACACACCATTGTCTGAATTTAATTATTTACCTTTCAAAGAGTTTTGCAAAAATCGAAACAACTGCTTTTTGTTGACGGTCTGGTGAGTGTGGTGGTTGGTCCATTAAAAGCCCATAACATAACACCCTTACGATTTACTCATTGACTATGGAGGCTTATACTTCGTTATACATATTAAATCACAAATTAAACACAATAATTATTTTGTTTTGTATAACAGTTATTACGATTTGCCAATTTTGGCCATTTTTCGTTGATAGCTTCATTAAATTTGTCCAATTGGCGATAGTACATTGCCGTATTCAAAGCATAATCTTCTTTTGATGGAAGTTTGTTTTTTCGCAGTGGTTACAGCTTGTTCACCGGACTTGCACCATTACCATTTTCATAAGGCGTCGTAAAATTTCAATTTCTCATAGCCAGTGACAATACGTTTGAGAAATAGATAATTTTCAAAGTTTTTCAAGAGTTTGTTTCAGACGTTTTAGCGCTTTATTAAATGAAGTTCTTTGAGTTCAAGTAGAAACCAAATATTGAATTTACTAACATATCTCAACTTACGCAAATCTCTTTCCATGGTCGTTTAAGAAGTGTTTAATATTGCTGCGACCTTTAGAGTCGTGTAACAGTGCTTTGTTTTGATATCTTTATTTTAACGTATTCGGCTTCAATGGGCTTTCTTGAACTTAGCGCAACTTTGACATTGAAATTACCGTAGCCGAATTTGGCAAACTAATTATGACGCACTAGAATTCTGTTCAGCAATCTTTGCCATATACAGCACATAACTTTCTATTAGCTTTCGTTGCGTGTTTCCATTTTCTGAAGTAAAACAGTAAAACATAGCGATATTCCTCAGGTTGCTTTTTCATATTTCGACCACTCCTTTACGACCACTACTCAATCGATTCTCTTACTTTATTTTAAATAACAATTGAAGTGTTATTTAAGTTAAATGATTGGACTGAAGATAGTTGGTAATCTATTGGCTGGAACCGAAATGATTTAAGACTCAACCCAATAGTATACACCAGATCAATTCATATGAAATAAATTAATAAAATAACGCACATACAAAGTGTATTATTCTGTTTATGAAAATTTGTAAAACATGCTAATTTTATGTTTTATTTTTTTCTAGGAACGTAGAATGTTCATGTTGCCATACCTGATTATCGGATGCCTAGGTCTTGTCATCCTCACCATCCTGTGCGTAATATTCATGTTTTTCCAGCCAATTTTATTCATTTTACTGCCACTACTGGGTAAGTACTCGTTATCTTTTGAAGAAGTAAGAACAGAATACAAATACTTTACAAATCAACAGAATCGGAAACGAAAACATGAGAAACGATGTTATTATATTTTAATCATATGATTAAATAATTTCTTATTTAACCATAAGGATTGTGATGACCGTTACTACGTGGTAATTCATGATAAACACTTAACTAACGCACTTACTATGTTTTAACCACTAAAAATTTTAAAATATTTTTAGTGGTTAAAACATAGTAAGTGCGTTAGTTAAGTGTTTCTTATTTAACCAATGATGAAACATTTTTGGATTAGCTTGATGGATTAAACTTGTTTATATTTTACTGCTTATGATATGGAACAATGCTTAAACCAATTAGATTTATGTAAATTAAAACATTCACTCAAAAATGTTCGCTTTCTTAAAGTAACTATTACTAATAGTTTGTTTTTTTGTGGTTACGTGAAGATAATTTTGATTAATTAATACAGCGCTGAAAACCTTTCTTCACAAATTTTATCTCGGACACAAAGTTATCATTATCATTGTATTAGTATAAATTTTAGTATTAAAACATTGATAATGGTTACTTTGTGTCCAAAATATATATCTATGAATTTAAATAGAATTTATAAAGAAAGGTTTTTAGTGCTTTATTAATTAACTATTACTAATACTGTTACTAAGTGATATAACTCAAAATAAAAAGGAACAGATAGGACTAACAATCAATATGTTTTCAGCAATTATTTGGTATATATGGTTCTGTGTCCTATCCCTGTACCAAATGTTGGATCCGCACAATCCCAACTACGTGCCAAAAGCTACCACTACTGCTACACCGGACAACGTCTACGTAGAAGCAACGTCACCACCACCGCCGTACTACGACAACAAAATGGCGGAAGCTGTTTAAGCCAGTATTTGTTACAACGAATAGTAGACTTTAAAATAAAATGTAAACATGAATGGTATTGATTAAAACAAATTATGTGACAATAATATACAAATATCATTTCTATGATTTATAGCTTTTGAAGAACGCAGTACTTATTTTTAATAGATTGTATGTAATGAAATATACTATTGATGTTGTTTACCGAATGTTAATGTATGTCGTATATAAAACAAACTAATATATACAGTACTTTTAATCTGAATAAAATTTAAATATATATTATAAAAATAAATACAAGTGTTTTTTACTCAATAAAAAAGTAAAATCACTATTATTTGCTACTTCAGTCATATGATTATCCACATTTGTACGCCTTGCATTTTTTTAGTAATTCGTAATATGAAACCCAGTAGCTTATTACAACTGTTGAGTAAATCCGATATATGATCTCTGAAAGTTAACTTGTTGTCAAACACAATTCCTATGTCTCTGATGTTGATTGTTCTGTTAAATTCTTGTTTGCTTATATTGTATGGATATAAAATTACATGAGAGTTTCGTGTGTACGAAACACCATAACATTTAGATGTGTTTAGTTCAAGTCCATTGTCCTGACACCAGTTTGTCGATGTTATCTTGCCAGTCAGCCATAGTTATAATTGGTTTAAATAACTTTACATCGTCTACATATAGGAGATAATCACAATCGAAGACTTCACACATAGAATTTAGAAATAATATGAAGAGCAATGGTCCTAAATTTGAGCCTTGTGGTACCCCTGACAAGGATTCGAATGTAATTGATCGATGTCCCTCGTATTCGACAAATTGCTGCCTATCTGTCAAGTATGATGTTATGACCGAAATTACATTTCCATTGATGGGGTAGCTTTTCAATTATTCAACTAGTTTATTGTGCGGGATACGGTCAAATACCTTCGTCAGGTCAGTATAGATGATATCCGTCTGAAGTCTTCTGTCCATATTTTCTAAGATGTCTTGTGAAATGTTGGGCAGATTAGATAGTGTCGACCTTTTCTCAAAGACCAGTTGGTGCGGTGAGATAAGGTGGGAAGTTTGTTTGTAAATGTGATCGCTTACGAATGACTCAAATGTTTTGGCAATTGTGTTTATTAAGGTTGTTGATCTTTCTTATAGATTGATTATTTTATTATTTTTCCTCTCTTCAAAGAATCTAGGAACAGTCCTGTTTGCAGTATTAGGTTATATATGAAAGTCAAACTTTGTCCTATAATATTTTTGCAGTCCTTAATGAGGAATTCTGGTAGATCATCTGTGTTAATTTTGATTTCAGATTATTTATTTTCATTAGTACTAAATCTTCGGATACATTAAAGTTACCTAAGTAGTCCATATCAGCTATAGTTTTTGCTTGATGTAATATATGGATATTGTCATTACTTTCAAGGGTTGCATTGCCATAATGCATAATGCTTGGAATGCGGCTGTGGTTCTTCTTTGCGTTGATGTACGACCAAAACTGTTTAGGATCGGTTGATATTTTATTTTTGGTAATTCTAAGTTGATGTTCTGTCGCAATCTAGTTTCCAATTTACGTAATTTAGTCTTATTTTCAGACGCTTTTTGGCGCAAGTTGCGACACCATTTTTTTTCTTTCTTATGTCACAGATGATGCTTTTATCGAACCATAATGGAAATTTTCCCCGAGAGGTTCTCAGTACTTTGAAAACACTTATTTCGCAGAATTCATAGATTAGCTTGTGGAATGTTTCCCAAGCTCTGTTCGAATCTCTGCATTCATATAGGCCGGTCCAATCAATTTCCCAAATATTAGAGTATAATCTCGGTAAGATCGCTTTGTTCAAATTGTGTATAGGGTTACTATTTGGTTGCACTTTGGGTGTAACCATTTGATTTGCTTGGAGTGTCAATTCCAAAACAGGATGATATGGATCTATAGGAACTAGAGAATTGTTAGCCTCTGAAACACGGTGTGTTAGATTATCCCTAATTAACGAGTGGTTTCGAAAATTATTGAGAATTTACGAACGTTCTTGGGCATTCTCGAGTACTCACATTTCTAACATTCTCGAGCGTTCTGATATATTTTCGATCATTCTAAATCATTAAGAGTTTTCTTGAGCATCCTCAATTATCATGTATTCTCGAGCATTCTTAACAGTTCTCGAGCATTCTTGAGAAGTCTCGAGCATTTTCAAATTCCGAATATTATTGAGTATTTTCAAACATTCTCTAGCATATAGAAATTGATGGACCTTTCTCATTTCTAATAAATTTTCAAGCATTCTCAAATATTCTAGAGTATTTTTAAACATTCTTGATATATTTAACATTCCCGGCCGATTTCCTATATGTTCGATAGTATTTGAGAATTATTCTCTTGCAATCTTGATATTTTTCAAATGTTCTCTAGTGTTTTCGAACATTCTTTAACACTCTTGAGCGTATAAATATTTTCAAGCGTTTTCAAGCATTTTTGGACAAGTTTGATCATTAACGGGCATTATCAACAGTTCGCAAGCATTCTTGAACAATCTTGAGCGTTTTCAAATATTCTCAAGGCTTCTCGAGCCTTCTTAAGCATACTTAAGCATTCTTGAATATTCTCGATCTTTCTCGATCAGCCTTGATCATTCTCGAGAATTTTCGAGCATTCTCGGGGATTCTTAAACGTTCTGATATATTTTTTGAGCATTCTTTATTGTATTTATTTATTTATTTATTAATCTGTGGTCTCCTTTCTTAAAATAAAAAATAAAAACATACGTCAAATGTTGGGCGACAGAAGCACGAGCGGAGTTCACAATTGCAAATCGTGTTCTTCCACTCAAACTCTTCCTCTTCTCTGATGAGAAGATGAGGGAGCAAATATTCTGTTGATCATCTGGAATTCTTTTATATATGCTTTTACTTACGGGCGTTACTGGGCAGTCTCAAGTATTTTCGAGCATACTTGGGCGTTCTTGAGCATTCTTGAGAAGTCTCGAGCATTTCAAGCATTTGTGAGTATTCTCTAATATTATTTAGTATTTTCGAAGATTCTCGAGCGTATACAATACACATCTCTGATATATTTTCGAGTATTCTCAAATATTCTCGAATATTCGTTATATCTATGATATATTTTAAAATATTCTTGAGCGTTCTGATATATTTTCGAACATTCGCAAGCATTTACGAGTATTTTTAAACTTCTTAAACATTTTCAAGCATTCTCAAACACTGTCGAGCATTTTCAAGCACTCCGATATAATTTAGAACATTCTGATATATTTTCAAGCATTCTTGGGCATCCTTGAACTTTCTTAAGCGTTCTCGAATATATTATCAAGCATTCTTGTATATTGTCGAGCATTCTCAAGCGTTTTCTTAAAAATTCTAGAGGATTCTTGACCATTCTTAAGTATTCTCTATATCTAAGATATATTTTTAAGAGCGATTTGATATATTTTCGTGCATTCTCACGTATTTTCGAGTAATCGCATTCTTGAACATTTTCAAGCGTTCCCTAATATTTTTTTTGAACACATCCGAATGATCTTAAACATTATTGATCTTTTATAGAATTCTCGAGTATTTTCTATATGTATGATATATTTTCGAACATTACCGAGCGATTTGATATATTTTAGAGCATTCTTAATTATTCTCGAGCAACCTGTAAATTTCTCGAGTATTTTCGCAGTAATATTAATCGAGCAATATGTTTAAATAGAACGATCTAGTCAAATTTTTGAGTATACGAGGTGAGCGATCTTTTTAATCCTTGATATTTTTCAAGCATTCTCGAGTATTCTCGAGCATTTTCAAGTAAACATTGGCATTCTCAAGTATTCTCTAGTACAGGAAGTGAGCGAACTTTCTCATCTTTGATATATTTTCGAGCATTCTTGAGTATTCTCGAGCATTCTCAATATCTAATTCTGCACTTTTACATTCCATGTTTTAAAAAAATTCTAAAATATTTGGCACCATCTTATAAGGTTTTTTTTATAATCTAGTAACCTATCCATATGGTTCACAGTGTCATTTATTTCTTTTTTTAGTTTATCTACAGCTTCACAAAAGTATTGCAATTTACATATGAACTAATTCTAACTTAAACTAACCTACTTTTACTATCCCAGGATTTAGAGACACAGAGGTAAGAAAACAACTCGCGATTTTAAAACCTTATTCCTCCCTCACAACAATTACTCCCTTTAATATTATTCCTCTTCCTTTTTGAGCAGCTGCCAACTGCTACTAGTTCCACCGTTAGCTTCTTGAACTTACCCGTTCTTCTCTTTTCGCTCTTCTATATTCTCGCTTGTGGTAACGGATACGCCACCAGTAGCTACTCAATCTTCCACCAGTGTACCCTACATATCCGTTCATCCGTTCTCTTCTTCTTCTTCCTTCTTTCTTCTGGTACGCCCATGCATCGGTAGCTACTCAGTCCACCCTCCATTTTGCGCATGGTCGATTTGCTTCTTCTTCATTCTTCTTTCTTTCACGTACGTGTCGCCAATAGCTACATAATTCACCACCCGCTGTTGATATATCGGTTTCCTTTTCATGCTTTCTTCACTCTTCTCGTATATTCATGCCACCGGATGCTACTCAGTCCACACCCGATTTTCTTTGCATCTTCGGTTGATTGCCACCAATGGTTACTCGATCCATCATCGGTTTACCTCGAATGTTTATTTCCGCGATTATTTTGCCGCTGCCTTAATAATTTCTCCTGATTTCTTCAGCAGTGGGCAGTGGCTTGCTTTGGTGTCATGATCACTGGCGAATTTCCTTTCGTCTTTGTTTGCTGCATTGTACCCTGTGCAGACCATACAGCAGGTTGTCTTACTTCGGCACTCTTTGAAAGCGTGGTCGGCCTCACCACACTTTCCGCATATTTGCTCCTTCATGGTGCAATTTACGTTTAGATGTCTATTGGGAGTACTGCAGTATATAGGGATTATCCTCCGCCCATATACATATATATCAAAACGATAAAACACCGATCGCTCTTTCATCAGTTTTCGCATTTCTGCTGTCACCTCAAACACAACCGTCTCCTTTGAATCAGATTTCTTATAATAAATTATTCTTTTTACCGGCATCCTCCTTCTGTAGATCCGCGGCCTTTGGAAATTTCGCTGTTATCCATGCATTTTGTTTATGTATATTATCATACATAATTTTTTCTGTGTCTGTCCCGTCAATCCTGGCCAATTTCATCGACGGCTTTTTTGTTTGTCGCGTCTTGACCTGTAGGTTTGCAATTTTGCTTGGGTGGCGGTCATTTTTGTTTCATTCATTTTTTTAACCGAACTTGCTAAATTTTGTCTCGGCGTTGCTTTCGTCTTCGTCTGCTGGGGTTTCATTGCCTCCACATATGACGTTAGTTATTGATTGGTTAGCTCCGTCCAGTTGAATTTGCATGTTAATTAGCATACCGCTCATTAAAAGCATTTTCTCCACCATTGTATTCGCATTCTTTCTGATTTCCCTTATGTCGTCAAGGGACATCCTTTCGGCAGTTTCGGGGACAAGATTTACTATATATATAACTCCGTAGGTGAGTGAATTCACTAAGAAATGCGCTCGCCAGGAGATTTCGAAAGAGGTCACGTCCGTACTGCTCGAGAGCTGGATTGCAATTAGTGTCATTTATTTGAATTAAGTTATTAATATTTATGAAATCGATTAACGGGTTGAGTTAGAATGGCCGAAATGAACTATTTTTGGTATGCGCTTTAAACTCAGGCAAGTTGAAATCTCCACAAGTGATTAGATTGTCGGATGATGTAGCATTTTCGATGGCTTCGAAGGTTTGCTGATATTCTTCAGGAGATGTAGAAAGGGTTCAGTGTGCAGCTGATTCCACAGACTATGATACTTATTTTCGATATATGATGATCAATTATTATAATATTTTTCGCATTTGAATTAACATTAAAGTTGCTGGAGAATAGTTTACTGTCAGATATTTCATCTGTTAACCATGTTTCTGTTAATAGTATCACATTGAATACGTTTGTACTTAAAGCATTTGAGAATGATAGAGTTTTAGTTTTAAGTCCTCTACATTTTGATAGTCAATTAATAAAGATTATTGCGTCGGTTGGAAGTTATATTAGTTTCCCTGCGTTGTTTTATTATTGGTGGGTTTAGTGACAATCTTAGGGATATTCTTGATATATTTTATAGTGAGATTTGTATTTTTTTTTGAGAGGAGGAATGCTTTATGCATGTCTCTTATGTCTCTTCCGCAGAGGTGTGTGGGACTCGTCCTGTTCATTCTGAACAGGCCCTACCCATTAAACCTCCTCTCATTATTTTGGGGGAACCGGTAGTATCGTAGGGCATACTTCGCCCGAAACCCCCTGTCTTTCGCTGTTATAAATCTTTTGGCCATATCTGCCCCCGCTACCCATTTGCTAAAGCCGGACAGCATCGTGGGGATCAGATTGTCGACAGTAATCGCTGTTCCCAACTCCTCGTTTAGCCGCTCATGTTCCTCACTCCACTTGCCACATATGAAAAGCGTATGGTATGCGTCATTAGTGGCTTCCACTACAGTTCTTGCTGCCCTAGCTGCCCCTGCCGATGCTTCCAGTACCTGGGAGCTACAGAGAGGGCTTGTTTCTAAGATAACTCCCAGGTACTTCATCTGCTTTTTGACTGCGATGTCTTGTTCCAGACCGCTGCTGTTTTCTCCTGTTTGCGATCAGGAAATCGTCAGCGAATCCAATTATCTCGGCCCCTTCTGGTAGCGGTAGGCGAAGCACCTCGTCATATGCTACGTTCCACATGAAGGGGCCGAGTACCGAGCCTTGGGATACACTGCTGGTCGTAGTGGACTGCTGCTCCGCCTCTAGCTCCCCAATGGACACGGGCGGGTCGGTTAAGTAGCCTTGAGAATGTTTCGTCTGGGGAGGGTATTGAACGCGTTTCGTATGTCTAACGCTATACCTATACAATGCTTTCTCCCTCTGGGCAGCCCGCTATTTGCTCGCTTCATGATTCCCTTGTAAAAATGACGTCCGTGGTTGACCTGCGGAATCCGTATTAGTTGTCTCCTGGGCCTTCCCCTCTCCGTCCAAGACGCATATAGGCCTATAACCCTCCGGTTTGGTTTGTGGCTTGCCCTTCTTGGGCAGCAGGACCAGCCAGTCGCGTTTAAACCTCGTGGGGAAGATCCCTTCAGCCAGGCATTTGTTGAAAAGTTCTGTCAGCAACTCAGGGTTATCCCCGGTGGCCAATTTGATCGCTTCATTAGGTACTCCCCCGGGGTCTGTCGCCTTGCGGTTGGGTAGGGCTGCCACGGCTGCCGCAACCTCCTCCACCGTAAACATCTGGGCTGTAGCAGTTTTCTCCGCCGGCGCCATTTATTGGTCCTCCACGTCGGGTGGTGCTGGAGGAAAGAGTGCCTCCACCACCGCGATAACCCCTCGCCGTCCCAGTAAAACCACGTTGGGGAGCGAGGCTCCCAGTTTCCTGGCCTCAATTTTGTAGGGACGACTCCATACATCGTCCTCGACCTCCTCGCATAGCTGTTGCCACCTAAGGGCTTCACTGCATGCGATGGCGAAGCTCCCGCTTCGTTTTTACGCACGCCTCCAGGTGTTCTGTGATGTCCCTGCCGTCTCTCCTACCGGTGGTTACTGTAGTTTTCCTTCTCCGTCTTGATCTTCCAATTTTCGATCCTATCCATTATGGTTTTCTATGACAAGGTGAGGTCAATTATCGACTCAGCATCACTTCTGTGAAACGTGGAAATGCTCCCCACGTTCGCAACCTTGAAATCCTGGGCGGCGATCAGGTCGTCAAGCTATTCGCTGTCCTGCTCTCCCCCACATGAAGGCCTTAACGATAAAATTGCCGCACAACATCAGATCTCTGTTTTCAGTCACGCTTCGTACTAGGTCACGTTCGCGTGCGGGATGCGTATCAGCTATGAAGACAACGGTAGCTAGGTGTTTGGCCCCCTCCCCCCTTCCATGGATAGCGACATCCTCTTCAGCTGTGTCCCTATACCACCCTGTCCCAACTCTAGAATTGTTAGGCTCGCTCACGGTTAGTAGATGAGTGCCCTCTTCCTTCGCGGTTGGCTCGAGTAGGTCGTGGGCCGCTTGGTGCCGATTTAAGTTGGCCTGTATTACGCGGAAGGTTTTAGTCACAGAGTCGATGCCTTGTGGTTTCCGGGTCCGTCCGCTACTGCCCCCCTTGTGATGGTGTCGTCAGGGTGTGGCCTGCAGCGAGGTTTGTATTTAGATAGAATTAATTTAACATCTGATGATTTAATTTTATCTATATCTGTCTCATTATCATCTGATTACTCGACATTAAAAAAAATATAATAATAAAATTACTTTGGATTCTCGAATTTTACGTTCTTGCATTTCGTGCATCATATCTAACATAATTTTATCATGATTTTGTGTATTATTTTGTTGTTCGAAATTATTATTTTATTATTCAAGAGGTCAATAGTTTTTCTGAAATGATTGCTATCATCCTTCAAGTGCTTTATATCATCGACGATAACTTTCATTTCCGCATTTTCAGCGCTTTCAGGCTTTCAGTTCATCGGCCATAGTTTTAACAGTAAGTTGTAGATCCTTTATTTTCACTTGATACTCCAAATCCAGAGCCACTAGACAATATGTTTTTTTTTTCAATTTGCTTAGCGAGTTTAAACAGTTTGGAAGATTTAGTAGACTGAGACATTGTGAAATGCTGATTGAACTCAACGTTATAGGTGTTATAATCAACAAAATAGGAACATTAATGAGGTGGAAAAGAAAGAAACAAAAATAAAATTATAACGGGGATATACACTTCACGCCAAATGGCCTATTTTGGCGACTTTATTATAACAAACACAGAAGAGCGCCATACTAATTATTACCATCTGAGGAAACACAGGGAACGGAGTTGAGTATAGAAATTGATTTGCATGGCTTATTATTAAACAATAATATTATTCTATAAATGCATTTTGTGGGTAAATAACACAAAAATGTAAATGAAAGTAACCTCTGATGGAGAGTTTTTGTTGAATCGATTTAATCGGGCCGAAAGAGTGCAAAAAACAGGTATACGGATGAATAGATATAGCGTTGTTGGGTTACTGGCAATTATCACGGAACACACTAAACTGATTTCGTCCAAGTTCACAAACCACATCACTAATAATTAGAAATGAAACACACTAATAACTTTGTTTGTATAACACGAAATTTATTTCTATTTATTTATTTATTTGTGTGAATGCACGTACCATTTTCAAACATAAAGTAATCTGCCACTATCAGAACATCATCTAAACAAAGAATTAAACACCATCAGACACATTGCAACATCCAATGGCTATTCTATACATACCATCGATAAATTGATTAAAAAACATAAAATGAAAACATATTTAAAATACTTATACGCTGAAAATTCATCATGTCCAAATAATATATATGTCAATTACATTTTTTGGTGCGGTTAGTTTGCAAATTGGTAACGTACCAAAGAAACATAATATTAATATTGCATATAAACCATATTCTAAATTAAAATATTGTATTTTCAACCAAAAAGAAAAATCGCCCGCACATGAAAAATCGGGAATATACAAATTAACTTGTTCTGAGTGCAAAAAAGTGTACATCGGCCAAACCGGTCGTAAGTTCAATACGAGGTTAAAAGAACACCATCGATCTTTCCGGCTTAGGCAAGAGGATAAATCTACTTTTGCCGCACATCTTCTACAAGAAAAACAGCCTTTTGGCGAGGATGTACTCTCAGTATTACATATTACCAAGAAAGGCCCTAAGATGGATTTGTTGAGTTCCTGGAAATCCAGAAAATACGCCCTAATCCGGAAAGTCCAATTCTTAACGACCAACTAGACCTTGTATACACCCCTATTTTTAATGCGCTCATGTAATTATCGCAACTATTTATACCTGTACAATCGGTTTTTTAAATTACTTTATGTTTGAAAATGGTACGTGCATTTTCCGAAACTTAAGTCACAGAAATAAATTTCGTGTTATACAAACAAAGTTATTAGTGCGTTTCATTTCTATTCAACATGTATAACGAAGTAGAAGCCTTTAACATCAACAACTAATAATTAGATTGAACTAGTGTGTAAAACTTGACAAAAACTCGAGTAAAAATAGGAAAACTTGCGTGAAGCAACAGGAAGTTTCATTGATGTCTTACTTTATTTGGTTCTTTAGATTGTTTTCTTAAGTTTTCTGAGATTATATTTTAGTTGTTTCGTTCTTTATATGATCTTGAGTTTCGTCTCATACTCTCTCACAAGTGAATTGTAGTCTGACTGTATATTAGCACCAAGGTACGTCTTCACGCTTGTGAAGCTGTTTCTATATTTGTGATTCACTAAGATATAATCGTTCTTGTTTCCAATAATATGGTCTCTTCTCTAACTTTACATATGTAAAATGTCACCTTGAATAGCTCCTGCAGCATTATTATTATTATGTCCAGAAAGCCTCCGAAGCATTCTTTTTTATAAAGTTTTTATATTTAAGCAATTAATTTTCCCTTAATCTCTTAAATTTATTACCAAAAACTTTTTTGAATCTAGAGCAAGGATGTTTCCAAGGCAAGATCAAATCTTGCGCTTTCTAATAAATTTGGATTCTATATTTCAACTATTCACAACACCTAAATTAGTGAGCAAATATCTCTTAGAACTTAAATCAACTCCGCTATCCTATCAATCTTTTGTACAACCTGTTACATTAGCTCCTAAATAACTCTTAGTTACCTCTATTGACAAACCTAATTTATTCTTAGCCTTGAAATTGCCCAAAAATCCCGTTAACTTTTTTCTATTTTCCAAAAAATCAAAATAATAAAGAACATGTCTTATTAATTAAAATAAAATTCTCGAAATACTAAAGTAAAGTCAAAAGACTGGTAGTGTGGTCAACATACTACTTTCCCTGCGCCGAACATAATCCTTAAAACTTATTATTACATTAATTTAACGTAACTCTTATAAGTAGAGAGCGGATAAAAAAGCTTAAAAAATGTAAAAAAAAGCACTTAAAAAGGCACAAAATTTAGAGAAAAAAAGCATTAAAAAAGCATAAAAACAGGAAAAAAGCATAAAAACACGAAAAAAGCACTAAAAAAGCATTAAAAGGCACAAAATTTAGAGAAAAAAAGCATAAAAACAGGAAAAAAGCATAAAAACACGAAAAAAGCACTAAAGAAAACTATATTTTCTTGATATGTTACACGTTTATCAACATATTTTACAAAGAAATTTGGCTTAAAACTAAAATAAACATACTTTCTTTACGCAATATATAATATCATGTAAGTATTTAAAAATTAAATAACTAAAATCTATTTATAAAAACAGTAGAACATTAAATGTTGTTCTAAGGGTTTAATTGTAAAAATTATTACTTCTGACGCTCAATAAATTTTTGAAAGTAGAAAAGTTTCTCTTTATTTTAAATTATAGCTGGATCCATTTGAAAATTGCCATTCAAAATCAAGTTTAATTTATTTAATATTAAAAATCCTTCATTTTCAACGAATACTTCTTTCGATATTATTTTGATTTCTTGGCCAATGCATGCAGGTATTTTCTAAAATGAATCTGATTTTATAAAGATTTGATTGTGTTGCTCACAAAATTTAAACGCGATTTTATGTAACTCAATTGTTTTGAAGGAAGCTCTTGTTTCTTAAGAACTGTTTAACAGTCTTTAACTGATTTGCTTGTCGTTTCGGGAAAGTTGTATATAACCTTATTAAATTCTTCAAAATTGTTCGCATAGTACATTGTAGCATATAGCCAAATTCCCCATTTTGTTAGCACTGGTTTATAGGGCAGTGAGATATCAGATAATGCCTTCTTGAATAATTGTACTCACAGAAGAATATAAGAACTATTTTTCCATATTTAATTAAATCTACAAATGGAAATTTCATTCTTATAGTTTCAGAAATTCGTTTCTATTCATGTGCTAAACTTGTACAATGCACAAAATGCATTATTAGTAAAATTTTGTAACTTGGTATTGTCTACGGCAAAAATAAGCTTGTCAGTCCATCATTTATGAATTTTGCTATAATGTTATTATCAGTTTTCTTCAATTCTTTTGTATATATCAAAATACTGTTGGTCGGATGTCTTCATGTTAAACTCATATTATTAAATTAAACAAGTCTGTGGTTTCATCCACACCAAACCACATATAATTATTGTTAATAATATCTTTAATTTTTTGTATGGTTTCATAGTATCTAAGAGCTACATAATTTTTTCTCGGGAATGCGTATTTTAAAATATTTTCCCAAGAAAGATTTAAATGCATTATTTTGTAATTTTCTTAAAGGGATATTAGAATGTAAAAGTATTTTGCACAAATGTGAATTTAATTTAAGATGATGCTAAAGATTGTGAAATTGTGCTGTTTTGTTAGTTCAGCTTTGAACTTTTTCAAACGTTCTTGACGTAGTGTTGTTATAACATGTTTTACATACAAGTCTTGACTAGTTAGGATGCAGTTGGGAACTAAAATAAAACTTACTATTTTTAAACATGTCTTACAAAATAATGTATAATTTTCACTTATTAATTCTGGATAGCCTCTAATTAATTCTTGTATTATGGTTTTCACCTTTTGCATTATGGGTTAAATATACATGTGAATTATATAATATAATTTATTTGTGATTCCCCAGGTTAATACGATTCACGCATATAGTAATTTTTGATAAATAAGCAAAGTTTTCGGAATGTCAATTCAATAGTTTATGAATGCGAGTTTGAATATAAAAATTAACGAAAACGGTAAATATGCGCCAGTCGTCCCATCGGTACTTTTGCCGAGAGAAGGAAATTGATACGGTTGCAGAACACCTGATTATTAGCTATCACTTAAATTTGTTTACATTTAATACTTACTGGGGCCCCTATTTATTTTTTAACGACGTTTACATCCGGAATATCATAGGTGTGATTCCTATGAATCGTTCGTCTGTATTATCTGAATAATGAGACGGTCTATTATATCTACTTATTTATAAACGAATCCATTGTAAATTGGTAATTTATACTAATATTTATTAATAATAAAATTCATTATAATTATTGTATCATATTATGAAGATTTTTAACAATTATGTTGTCAAAAGACACGAAGAAAATATGTAATACAAATATAATCTATAAATGATGGGATACAGATTTTTACAAAAATTCTCTATATTAGCACATTAATTTAATATCAGCGTGAAATTATTATTAAATTTTTTTTAAAGGTTTAAGAAAATGCTCCAAATAAGCATCAAAATCTAAAAAAAGCATGAAAATAAGCATAAAAAGTCAAAATAAGCACAAAAAGTCAAAATAAGCAAAAAAGCCCAAAAAAACTTAGCGCTAAGTAATCATATTCTTCAAGATTCGTATAGATATTAAGAAATTTTTTCGATGCTATTAATATTATGGATAAGCATAATGCTAGAAATCCGCTCTCTACTTATAAGATTAGAAAAATGTTGTTCAATTTAAAAAATTAATAGAAAACTTTACCGTTAAACATCATATCATTAAAAGCATAAATGTTAACTTTAAAAACCGCATTTAATTTTAAAGAAAAAACGTGTAGGATTATAAATGTACACTATAGTAATATAGTAGGAGAGATATTTCTTCTTACCTTGCGTCCAGCCCTACATTATTAATCCAGAACTGTCTCTGTACCATACTGTCGAAAACTAATAATAAGTAAAGAGAGAATTAGTTATTAAAAGACAGATGTTAATAAAAGGTAAATAAGAGACATGGTTTAAAATTTCACAGATTTAATGTCGAAACTGCTACATATGTTTCGCCACACATTGACTTCATCAGGCAGATGATTAATTAATTTTACCAAGTAACAGCCTCACAAATTCAATTTATAAGTTTGAAAAAATTATTCTCAGAGGTAAGTATTAAACGAAATTTCAAAATAAAATACTAAAACTAACGAAATCCCTAACACGCTTTACACATCGTTCAGGCCTCGACGGTTAAATCATTAAACCGCAAATTGAACTCGTTAATCCAATAAGACCAATTGCTTCTAACTGCAATTCACCATTCTTGGAACCTCAAGTTGGAAAACCGGCTACATCGTCTAGTCATTGTTTATTTGCTAGTCCGTGGAAACAGAATACATTAAATTCTCATTCTTAGAAATGTATAGACATGTAATAAACTATTAAAATTAAACGAATGGTATTAAAATAATATCGCACATCCACCGACATATCAAAAAGAAATGCGCAACTCTCTCCTATCCTCGCGCGCAATGCATCTTATTTTTCAAAAGATTTTGTTTTTAGACCTTATCAAAAAACAATCAATCACTGTAGCCTAATCACCAACAGAAGGTTATGAAATGCGCGGAAATTAAAAATATGCAATTATGTAACATCACGATTTCGAATCAAACCATGCTCCCGGATACTAATTGGTGCAAATACGATTACATTTATAGTTATATCATAAAAAAATGCAGTAAATCTACCCTGAATAAATAAACTATAATAGTTATAATTTATACAATCTATTTACATTGCAATTTCTAATATAACGTAATTTTAAGATATGATGTTTTCATATATATTCTATTTAATAATATCCATTAATTTTATATAGTGTAATTAGGTGTTGATTATCTGAAACCATTACTTTCTTACATAGATTCTAAAATATGTTTAGCTTTTTATTTATTAAATGATTTTCTATAAAGTGCATTTCTAAAATATTCAAAACGACTTTTTCATATTATATCTACAAATTTGCGTTTTAGGAATGTTCTTTTCTAATATTTGTGGCAATTTTTGCATTTTTTGCAATTCATGGTAGAATTTGTAATTATTTTTATAGTAGTAGTAGTAATTGGCCTTCGACCACGTGGTCATTTAATGGTGTTATTTATATGTTTAATTGTGTGTAAACAAACTTGTTACGATCTCCTTTCATTACACATCCAACAATTCAGACCAGATTGTCGTTTCATTGATCTCAGCATTTCTGAATCTTCTTTTTTGTGTAATACGTTAGAGTCTATCTTATTTTGATGCCAATTTTGCAACTTCTTCTTTTGAATAAGGAAATAACTTTTCACCAACTTCCAGTTTTCTGGCTTGATCTAAACTCTCTATTGGTTGCAATCTCTGTTACTATGCTATAGGCTATTGTCATGGTTTTAAGTCGTGCATAAGCTCATAAGGCGTTCTTACTTCTCTCTGTTAAGAAGGCAGAAATTTGTCCCGTTATATGACAGGCTCTGAACTTTTAGCAAAACGGATCATTGGGATTTCTTTGACCAGGATTCATTATACATTATACATTATGCATTATTAAGGTTCAGGAACTTTATCAAATGTTAAATAAAACTTACTTTGTTAATATCACACACGGAATTTATTTCCTAACTATAGTTTCAACCTTACAAGGCCATTATAAATTCCGTGTGTGATATTAACAAAGTAAGTTTTATTTATCATTTGATAAAGTTCCTGATTCAATATGTATCACAAAGCTATGGCTTCAAGCATCCAACATATTATTAAGGTTGCTTGGATTTTATCTATCAATTTCTTATCTCCATAACTGACATATGTGCAATAACACCGTCTTCAAGCTCTATGCTCCAAATGCTTGAAGTTATTTTAAGGGTGTATGTATTCCATGTATTTTTGTAAATAGATCTTGTAAAGTAAATAAATAAATAAACATTGCCCCTTTTTTACTTCTAGATATTCTGGCGATGCTCCAAATAAATCGATGGCAATAATAATAATTTTATTCAGAGTGGCCTTTAATCCAATGATGCAAGCAATTGATGCTTTATGAAATTCGGCTAGGATTTTAGAAACATTTTCGACTAATGCAACTTGTTGGTCTTGGGTGTACTCTTTGTTTTGATGCGATACCGAACTCCTTGATCAAGGTATACTTTTTTGACTTAATACATTATACCTCTCATTTCTTGATAAAACTTACGAGGTGATATTTTTTTAAATTAGTATCTGCCTCTTTCTCAGCTTACAGTTTGGTGACGAGAACAGACCTAATGAGAAACTAAACATACCGAACATGAACAGATTAAGAGATGAGATAAGGCAATTGAAACAATATCCTGCTTTCCACTAATTTAGTTAATTTTCACAAACTATGATGCAAATTTTACTGTTCATATGCTTAAGCAAACAATTGGCAATTCTATGTTTAGCAACCATTTCCGATTTGAGTAGTTAATAACCCTCTTAAATTGTTAGCGGTAATTCTTTGAGGCATTATTTGAATTTATTGACACTCAAGGTTACAGTAACTTCTTTTAAATTGACTTAAACTATTTCGATTGCATAATTGCGGGCATCGGTTCTGCGGATAAAGTATGTATTATCTTTAATTTGCTGCATAACTAGCGGTGAAGATAGACGTTGAAGGATAAGAAATGAGCCATCCTGTTCTACATTCGATGATAATTATGTAATCTTCTTTAGTAGCAATACTAGTTATGGAGCTACTTCGGCGAAGTTGGTAATTAATGAATGAAGCTGGGACAATTAATATTGATTATTTTGGATAGGCTATTTTCGGTTAATATAGATATTAAATTATTTAATTCAATTAGTGACTAATAAGTCAGTTTAGTTTCAAGAAATTTATCTTTTGCTTCATTTTTTTTTCATTATAGTTTTTTACTCTTCTCCTGTAATTTTTTTATTTTCATATTTGAATTAAAACACTTGTTATTTTCCATATATTTATATTTAACTGAATATATTTATATTCAGTTTCCTGACACGTGTTTTGGTAAGTTTGCAACAACAAAAAACAAGTGTTTTAATTCAAATGTATCTATTATACTTTTCCATCAAGTGTGTAGCAGAGAAAGTGTAACTATAACTTTTGTTTTTGTTCTTTAGTTTAATAGTTGTTTTTTTTCATTTTTGCCTTTATTATTTTATGTTTACTATTATTTTCTACATTTAACTCTTTTCATTGCCCTTTAACTTTTATTTGTAGACAAATATATACATTTAAATAAAGGATATGTTTATTTACCAAAAGTTTTATCCTCTATTTTTCAAATTTTTTCTTTATATTTTTTTGCCTTTCCGCCTTTTTATGTTTATCTTGTAATCTTTTTATTCTGCTTCATTACTAATAACATTTGCTCTTGTTATTCAATTGTTTTCTTTAGCCTTACGGGTTTTACATTTTAACTATCGTCTTTTATGTGTATTGCCCAATGTGTGTCGATTTTGTTTGTGTTTGTTATCATATTTTTACATATTTCATTATAGTGATTTATAATTTTGTTTTAATTTTATTTTTTGTTTCATTCCTATCTTTAATATTATTTAATAATTTTTTTCTTGTCCTCTAATTTTGTAAGCTTAATATTGTGTCTTATAACTTTGTTTTATTTTCTGTTTTTAACAGTTATCTTTTTAATTTATCTTTCTTGACATATAGTATTATTTTATTCCATCTAATAATTTCTGCCTTGAACCCTTTCTTCTGTTTTGATAATATTTTCTTCTTAAGCTATTTTCCTTAAGATAGATTGTCTTATTGTCGATTTTTTGCTTTAGATTTGTTTTTATATTATACTTGTTGTCATTTTTGTCTTTTGCTTTTTAGATTACCTCTATTTTGGATTATTGTGGTTCATATTTTGTTCCTCATTTTTGTTTCCTGTCTTCTATTTTTACTATTATTTAATGATTATTTTCACTCTTCTAAAATTCTTAGAGGTATTAGGCAAGGCTGCATTCTTTCGCCGCTGATATTTAATCTTTGTTCAGAAGAAATCTTCAAAGAAAAACTTGAGAATTCCTACATAGGAATCCTCCTGTATGGAGAATGATTAAACAACATTTGATACGTAGAGGTTACTGTGATATCCACAGATAGTATGAACAGCTTACAAGAACTAATTAACAGAATAAAAGATGTCAGCACTCGCTATGGTCTAGAAATTAACATTAGTGTAACTAAATTCATAGTAATTAGTAAAGAGGCAAAGGTGCGAACTAATGATGAACTACACACTAATAGACCGCGTCCCTACTTGATAACGATGATGAATGAGGATTGGGGCCATTCACAGGAGATTAGGTTCAGAATCAAGAAATCAAGAGCTACCTTTAAACAAATGGCTAAATTGTTCAAACACAACCTCAGCATTAATATCAAAATCAAACTTGTTCGATGCTATATTATCTCGATACCTTTCTATGGAATGGAGTTGTGGATAATTACCGAAGCAACACAAAGAATATTTGAGGCTTTAGAAGGGTAATGCAATGATGGAAGTAGTGAAAACCATCAAGAGAAGAAAACTAGAATACCTTGGAGATATTATTTTGGATTATAAGAAACGAGACCAAATACCGCCTAAAATATGTTCTTCAATTGAAAGTTTAAGGTAAAAGAGGACCAGGAAGAAGGAGAATATCATAGCTTAAAAACTTAAGAATATGGTTTTCAAAAACTACCACCGAACTATTCAGAGCAGCCGTGAACAAAGTAATCATATTTAGGATGGTCGTCAATATTCGGATTGAATAGGCACCCGAAGAAGAATATTGTTATCTTTTTATTTTGTGTTATAACTATTATTTCTGTTCTCTTTTTTACATTTTTTTTTATTTTATCCTCCTTTTTTGACGTTTACTATTATTTTTCACCTTAAACCTTTTTCTTCCGACTTTTTAACATTTGCTTCAGTATTCTTTTTTTAATTTTAATCTTTAGTTTTTTGGCTTTTTTAATCTTTTATATCCTTTTACTATCTCCTTTTAAATTATATCTTAGATTTGTTATGTTGGATTTTTCCATAATTACCTTTGATTTTTGTTGTTTTTTTCCTGTGTTGGGCTTCTGTTTTTTGTTCCTTTGTGCCTTCTGCTTTTAACATTTTCGCTATTTTTTATGCTTTGTTTTTGTGAAGGATAGCAGATAAACAACAAAAAATGAAATAAAAAATAATGGACAAACAATAAAAAAATAATAAAATGAAAATTGAAGACAAGATTATTTTTTCATTTAACGTTATCTTTTAAGAAAATAGTCCTTTGTTCTATTTTCTTTTATCTTTTGCTTCTGTGATTTGTCTTCTATATATCGTTTTGGCTTTTGTTGTTTATTTTTTTTATGTTTTGCTTTTTGTTTTTATCATTTATTATTAATTTTATTTTCTGTTTGCCATCTATATTTTTTACGTTTATCTTTTATTTTTTGTCTCTTCTTATAACTGTTGTTCTGTTATTATATTTTTTTATTTCTATTTTTATCTTCTTTCATCATCCTATAACTTTCATCCTCTATTTTGGATTTTTAACTTGATAATGACATAAAATGTGTATTTGATTGTAGAGGCTTTCACTTTGTGATACATATTTTATAACTTTAAATAAAATAAAATAAACTTTGTTTATATCACACACTTTATTATTTCAGTGACTATAGTTTCGACACAATTCAGCTGGTCATTATCAAACTTATACTTAAAGTTACATTTGTTGCACAATTTATATTATTTTACAGCAATAAACAGAGAGGTATATATAAGGTCAGTCTGGTCGTTGATGAGTGGGATGTCCGGATTACCTTTTACTTTGAAAATTTCCAGGGCCTCTAATAAATCCATTTTTAATCCCTTTTCGGCAAAGTGGATTACCTGGATTACATCTTTATTATAAGTATGGTTATTTTCGCGTAAATGCCTTGCAAATGTTGATTTGTCATTTGCGTTGTTATATGAACTTAGATGTTCTTTTAATCTAGTGTTAAAATTTCGACCAGACTGTCCGATATATACTCCTTGACAGCTACATGTTAATTTATAAATGCCTGATTTTTCCAACTTATTTATAGGGGTTTTACTATTAAATATTATATTACATATTTTGGTTGGGGGTTTTAAAGCTACGCTAATGTTAAGTTTTTTAAGAATGTTTTTAATTTTGTTTGATATTTCTCCGAAAAATGTCAGTGATTTAAATATTTGATCCTCATTTTTAGTATTGGCATACGGGGTGGGCCAAATACAAGTTTCTTTTTGAAAATGCAATAAAATCCACAAAATTTAATATTTTTCCATGTATTTTGGTTTTTTTAGTAAGAGCAAATATTCCCATTAATTATGGAACACAACTTCATTTAAGTGGCTGCCTCGTCTGGCTTCGAGGTAGCGCATTCTGTCATTCCAATTTTTCAAGCCTTTGTTGATGATTTCGGGCTATAACTCACGGATTTTTTGGATGATATTGGCCTGAAGTGCATGCATCGTTTCTGAATTATTGGCATAACATCGGTTCTTCACGGTTCTCCACTAAAATAAATTCAAAGGGGTCAAATCGCAGCTCCGAGTCGACCCATTGATATCGCCAAGACGGCTGAAAACACGATTTGGACATTTGGTGCACAAAAGATCGATTGTGGCATGGGCTGTGTGGAATAGCGCGCCATCCTGCATGAACCAAGGATCATCCAAATCCATGTCTTCAATTTCAGTTAAAAAAATTCGGATAGCATAGCTACGTAACGCTCACCATTGCCGAAACGTTGTCCCCAGCCTCATTTTCTAAGAAAAATGGTCCAATGGTGCCATCACTCCACAATTCGCACCAAACTTTCAATCTCTGTGGTTGCATTGGCTTCTTGACAATAACGTGCGGGTTTTCGGTCCCCAGATGCGTCAATTTTGTTTGTTAACGTACCCGCCAAGATGAAAATGTGCTACGTCAGAAAACATTATTTTTAAGCACTCACTTTGGAAATAAGTTTGGAATATTTCTTAACGTTATTCAAGCGTAAATCGACTCATTTCATACCGCGGAGGTATGATACTGACTTTTAGTCAAGATTTCGAACGGAAAAAAGCTGTCAGTATCAAAATAATCTATGATTTAAAAAGAAACCACTAGTTGGCCCACCCTATATATGTATTTTTTTACTGCATTAAGTTGTTGCTTATTATTAAGTTTATCTATTATGCTTTTATCGTAGCCATTATTGGTTGCTAGTGTTTTTATTATTTCCATTTTTTTTTTTTTTTTGTAAGCGTTGTTGTTTAACGGGATGTTATTTGCACGAAAAATCATGGCGTTAAACGCGGCCATTTTATGTTTAAAAGGGTGTCTGGATTTTTGCGGTATAAGTGTGTCAGTATATGTTGGTTTTCGGTATATTTCAAATTCAAATGTATTTTCTTTTGTTTTTGATATTGGCAAATCTAAAAATTTAATGTTACTATTTTGTTCTTTTTCTACTGTGAACTTAATGTTGGGGTGTATTTGATTAATTTCGTTCAAATATTGCTGTATCTGTCTGTCTGTTCCTTTAAAACCTGAAATGATATCGTCTACGTATCTGTACCAGAATTTAACATGTTTTTTAGTGGATTCTAAATTAAATATTTTTTGTGTGATATCATGCATAAATATTTCGGCTAACAGAGGACTTAGGGGTGAACCCATTGCTACACCTTCTTGTTGTTGGTAAAAACGGTTTTCGAATGAGAAGTAATTATAGTTTAGGATTATTTTTACTAAGTTCAAAAATTCTTGAATTATGACTGAGTTTACATTGCATTTTTGTAAATGTTGTTTTACTAGTTTTAAACAATCGGATGGTGGTATATTCGTAAACATATTTGACACATCAAATGATACTAACTTAACATTGTTTTCTAATTTAAATTTGCCTAGTTGTTTCGTGAGTTCTACTGATTTTTGATTGAGTGAGGATCTTTAAAATCTGTTAACTCCCTAAAAAGATTATTTAGTTTTACACATATATTGTAGGCTGGTGAATTTACATATGCTACCACTGGTCTAATAGGTTTATCTGGTTTATGCAATTTAATTGTTCCATATAATCTAGGGCAAGATGGGTTCATTGGTATGATTTTGTATTGTTCTTTTTGTGAGAAGATGCCTTTATTGTCGTATATTGCTGATTTTAAGTGTTTGATTAATTTATTAGTTGGGTCTTTTTTGAGTTCTGTTATATTGCCATTATTAATGAATTGTTCGACTTTTTCTATGTATTCGGGTTTTGTTATGATTACGGTGGAATTACCTTTATCTGCTTTCGTTATTATTAAATTGTCCATTTTTACTTTACGTTGAATGTTTTTAATTAGTTTTGAATCTAAAGAGTTTACCTGTGCCTGTTTAATTAGTTTTGCTATTTTTTCTTTGCTTAGTTGGCTATCACTGACATTTTTTAGAGCAATTTCCGTTTTTACTATTAGCGTTTCTTTAAAATTTAAACAATTGTTTAAATGCAACTAAGCAAAGAAAAAATGGTTTAACGCCATGATTTTTCGTGCAAATAACATCCCGTTAAACAACAACGCTTACAAAAAAAAAAAAAAGAAATGAAAATAATAAAAACACTAGCAACCAATAATGGCTACGATAAAAGCATAATAGATAAACTTAATATTAAGCAACAACTTAATGCAGTAAAAAAATACATATATGCCAATACTAAAAATGAGGATCAAATATTTAAATCACTGACATTTTTCGGAGAAATATCAAACAAAATTAAAAACATTCTTAAAAAACTTAACATTAGCATAGCTTTAAAACCCCCAACCAAAATATGTAATATAATATTTAATAGTAAAACCCCTATAAATAAGTTGGAAAAATCAGGCATTTATAAATTAACATGTAGCTGTCAAGGAGTATATATCGGACAGTCTGGTCGAAATTTTAACACTAGATTAAAAGAACATCTAAGTTCATATAACAACGCAAATGACAAATCAACATTTGCAAGGCATTTACGCGAAAATAACCATACTTATAATAAAGATGTAATCCAGGTAATCCACTTTGCCGAAAAGGGATTAAAAATGGATTTATTAGAGGCCCTGGAAATTTTCAAAGTAAAAGGTAATCCGGACATCCCACTCATCAACGACCAGACTGACCTGATATATACAGGGTGAGTTTTTTTCGATGTTCTCTATGGGGATCTCGGAAACTATAAGAGATAGAGAAACGGTTCAATGGGGAAAGAAGTGTAGATTTAAGAGACGAATAAAATTCCACTTTCAAAGTTTTCAAAAAAGTCAAGGGTAACTAGACATTTTGAAAAAAGTAAAAAGTGTCAATTTTTTCAAATCAATATATCTCGGTTATTATAATAGATAGAGAAAAACTGTAAAGGACAAAGTCTTAGATAATTTTATGCAGATTAATAAAAAATAATCAGAATATTATCATATCATTATTTTCCGAGATATGACGCAAACTTACATTTTTTAAATG
The DNA here is from genome assembly GCA_963969525.1 of Ontholestes murinus. Classification (NCBI taxonomy): domain Eukaryota; kingdom Metazoa; phylum Arthropoda; class Insecta; order Coleoptera; family Staphylinidae; genus Ontholestes; species Ontholestes murinus. The sequence goes on from OZ018394.1 coordinate 33,361,061, forward strand.
AAAACCATAGTTGGCTGTGACCTCATTCAAAAGGTAATTTTTATATCTTTAATCCAATATGGCATACGACATAGTTATTTCTAAAAATGAGTGAGTTATAGTCATTTAAAATTTTATTAAAAATAAAAAATGGGTAGCCATGAAAAAGATGAAAGTAAATCAATTGCAGTTGTTTATAATATTAGCAATATTGTAATTATTAGTTTTACAGAGATAAACCAAACTGAAACAACTGCATAAAGTAATTCTGTAATTATCAATATATCAATGGGAGAGAAATTTTAATATAAAAAAATATGGTCAAAGAGTCCACTATTAATACTATTATGACATAAATTATATCATTTTAAAATTGAATTTATGGCTTTTTGACTATTCTCATGTAAATTGAATTAAATGTTTCAATAACAACTAGTTTATGATCCTCCACAGATTGATATGATTTTTCATATACTTTGTTTTTTACATAACCCCACAGAAAAAATTCTAAAACGCGCAGATCGGGAGATCTAGGTGGCCCTGGGATTGGTTTATTTCTTCCCACTTATGAGTTAGGAAAAGCATCATTTAAATAATTTGTAAAGCCAACATGTTATGAGGTTGAGCACCGTCATATTGGAACCATTTTAATCTTGCTTGTAATGATAAATTTAAACAATCGAGCGTATCTTCAAATGTTTTCTGAAGAAAATGAAAGTAATCAGTTTCACTTAGTGAGCTTTCAAAAATATATGGACCAAGAATTATTAATCCAAACACACCATGGATTAAACCCAAATTTAATTTGTAATTTTCTCTGTGAAACTTCTCGTGGATTCTCTTGAGTTCATCTATGTTCATTGTGGCGATTAAAAATACCACAATTAGTTAATCGCGATTCATCTGTTCATAATATTTTTGTAAGAAACGTATTATCCTCTTGACAAATGGGTTTATACCACATACAGAAGGCCATTTGATAATTACAAAACTATTATTCTTATGCTGGTTTTTAATTTTTATTTAACTTTGTAGAACTAATAATTACAAAATTGCTATTATTATAAACAACTGCAATTGTTTTACTTTCATCTTTTTCATGGCTACCCATTTTTTATTTATAAAAATTTAAAATGACTATAACTCATTTATTTAGAAATAACTATGTCGTATGTCATATTGGATTAAAGAGAAAAAAATTACCTTTTGAATGAGGCTATAGCCAACTATGGTTTCCATTTAAAAAAATGTAAGTTTGCATCATATCTCGGAAAATAATGGCGATAAAAATGTTCTGATTATTTTTTATTAATCTACATAAAATTATCTAAAACTTTTTCCTTTACAGTTTTTTTCTATCTGTTATAATAACCGAGATATATTGATTTAAAAAAATTGACACTTTTTACTTTTTTCAAAATATCTAGTTACCCTTTACTTTTTTGAAAACTTTGAAAGTGAAATTTTATTCGTCTCGTAAATCTACACTTCTTTCCCCATTGAACCGTTTCTCTATCTCTTATAGTTTCCGAGATCCCCATAGAGAACATCGAAAAAAACTCACCCTGTATATACCTCTCTGTTTAATGCTGTAAAATAATATAAATTGTGCAACAAATGTAATTTTAAGTATTAGTTTGATAATGACCAGCTGAATTGTGTCGAAACTATAGTCACTGAAATAATAAAGTGTGTGATATAAACAAAGTTTATTTTATTTTATTTAAACATAAAATGTGTGTTATTGTAATAACATGTATATATATAAATTACATAATTTTTAGTGGTAAAAACAAAGTAGTTTAGTGTTTATCATGAATTACCACTTAGTAACGATCGCCACTATTCTTATGATTTAATTTTTTTCTTTGCCATCTATTATTTTTTATCATGTTTGTATAGCATTCTTTAATCTTTATTTTATTATCAATTTCTTGACATTTACTTTCATTTTCTATCTTATGGTTTTTTAACTTTTTATGTTTATCTTTTCACCTTTTTGTTCTGTTTTATTATAAACGTTTGCTTTTGTCTTTAACTTTTTTAAATTTTATCTTTCATTTGTTTTGTTAAACTCATGTTAGAAAGTTTCTCTAAAAATGTAGTCATTTGGAAAAGAGAGATAGGAGAGAATAAAAATTATTTCATTCTAAATTCTTGTTTCTTCTCTTTGATAATGGTCAAAAATAATGTTATTAAAAGATAAGATTTAATACAAGGAAAACTTTTTTATGATTAGCAAAGCTTTTATCGTTTTTGCAAATATTTATTCAGTATTTATATTTTTTTATTGACGGGTGTAAAGATATGTATATCTCTGGCACAATAAATTGAATTGAATTGAATTGAAAGAAATTCCCAAAACTCAGTTATAAAGGACGTTAAGACAGATTTTACAAGCTGTCGACATAGACACAAGAAATTTCAGAAATATCTAAAGAGAAAAAAATGAAGAGAAAAGGAGGGAAGAGAAAGAGAAAACAAGAGCAAAAAAGGGAAAACAATTTAAAGGAAAAGAAGAAAAAGCGAGATATGAAGATATTTTACAATACGAGGTCACGTAGAAAAAAAAGTCATTTTCATAAACAAAATGCTTGAATTTTTCCGAAGAAATAGATAAAAAGGTATATAATAAAAATGTTAACATATTCTTATAGTCTTAGTAACTAATTTTTAGAAAACATTCTCTAAAAAAGTAATCTTTTTTAGAAGGGATAAGAATAAATGGGAATGGCCAATTGTCTTTCATTATACAGGGTGAGTTTTTTTCGATGTTCTCTATGGGGATCTCGGAAACTATAAGAGATAGAGAAATTGTTAAATAGGGAAAGAAGTGTAGATTTATGAGACGAATAAAATTCCACTTTCAAAGTTTTCAAAAAAGTCAAGGGTAACTAGATATTTTGAAAAAAGTAAAAAGTGTCAATTTTTTCAAATTAATATATCTCGGTTATTATAACAGATAGAAAAAAACTGTAAAGGACAAAGTTTTAGATAATTTTATGCAGATTAATAAAAAATGATCACAAAATTTTTATCGCCATTATTTTCCGAGATATGACGCAAACTTACATTTTTTAAATGGAAACCATAGTTGGCTGTGACCTAATTCAAAAGGTATTTTTTTTCTCTTTAATCCAATATGGCACACGATATAGTTATTTCTAAAAATAAGTGAGTTATGGTCATTTTAAATTTTATTATAAAAAAAAATGGGTAGCCATGAAAAAGATGAAAGTAAAACAATTGCAGTTGTTTATAATATTAGCAATATTGTAATCATTAGTTTTACAGAGATAAATCAAAATGAAACAACTGCATAAAGTAATTATGTAATTATCAATATATCAATAGGAGAGAAATTTTAATATTAAAAAATATAGTCAAAGAGTCCACTATTAATACTATTATGACATAAATTATATCTTTTTAAAATTGAATTTATGGCTTTTTGACTATTCTCATGTAAATTGAATTAAATGTTTCAATAACAACTAGTTTATGATTCTCCACAGATTGATATGATTTTTCATATACTTTGTTTTTTACATAACCCCACAGAAAAAATTCTAAAACGCGCAGATCGGGAGATCTAGGTGGCCCTGGGATTTGTTTATTTCTTCCCACTTATGAGTTAGGAAAAGCATCATTTAAATAATTTGTAAAGCCAACATGTTATGAGGTGGAACACCGTCATATTGGAACCATTTCAATTTTGCTTGTAATGATGAATTTAAACAATCGAGCGTATCTTCAAATGTTTTCTGAAGAAAATGAAAGTAATCAGTTTTACTTAGTGAGCTTTCAAAAATATATGGACCGAGAATTATTAATCCAAACACATCATGGATTAAACCCAAATTTAATTTGTAGTTTTCTCTGTGAAACTTCTCGTGGATTCTCTTAAGTTCATGTTCATTGTGGCGATTAAAGATACCACAATTAGTGAATCGCGATTCATCTGTTCATAATATTTTTGTAAGAAACGTATTATCCTCTTGACAAATGGGTTTATACCACATACAGAAGGCCATTTGATAATTACAAAATTATTATACTTATGCTGGCTTTTTATTTATAACTAATAATTACAATATTGCTATTATTATAAACAATTACAGTTGTTTTACTTTCATCTTTTTCATGGCTACCCATTTTTTATTTATAATAAAATTTAAAATGACTATAACTCACTTATTTTTAGAAATAACTATGTCGTATGTCATATGGGATTACAGAGGAAAAAATTACCTTTTGAATGAGGCCATAGCCAACTATGGTTTCCATTTAAAAAAATGTAAGTTTGCATCATATCTCGGAAAATAATGGCGATAAAAAATTTCTGATTATTTTTTAATAATCTACATAAAATTATCTAAAACTTTGTCCTTTACAGTTTTTTTCTATCTGTTATAATAACCGAGATATATTGATTTGAAAAAATTGATACTTTTTACTTTTTTTTCAAAATATCTAGTTACCCTTGACTTTTTTGAAAACTTTGAAAGTGGAATTTTATTCGTCTCGTTAATCTACACTTCTTTCCCCATTTAACCGTTTCTCTATCTCTTATAGTTTCCGAGATCCCCATAGAGAACGTCGAAAAAAACTCACCCTGTATATTTAAGAAACTTAAAACATAATTTATAAGTTTCCAAAAAAGCTAACTAAGGTACGGAAATGTCCAAGGAAGAGATAAGATTAGAAAAAATTAAAGAAGGGAAGAGAAAAACAGGGATGTAAACAGAAAGGATGTGAAAAAAAATTTTTGTTTATTAAGACCTAACAATTTAAAAAAAAATTGAATTTTGGAGGCGTTCATTCCGTAGTACATTTTCAATGAATAACAGAAAAAAGTTTGACTTTTTTATACTACTTTTTATAAGTAAAAGTACTATAAAAAAAGTTAAACGTTTTTCTCTTATTAATTTAATTCTGCACCGAAAGATAGAAGGGCAAATGATTAAACAAATAAATAATAAGATAAGAACAGATATTAAAGTTGGTCATATAAATAAGAAATAAAGATTAATAAAGCTCCAACAGCTTCCAAATCATCGTGAAAGCTTTAAGCCTTTGTGTTAAGAGTAATCAAATTCAATAATAGAAAAAAAAAAAGAAAAGGTGTCTCTTCATCTTATTGACAACAGATTATAGGACATTAAGACATATTTTTGTTAAGTTGTCGATTAAGCAATTTTTGATATAAGCAATAATATAAGATATTATAAGAACAGATATTTATATTGGCTGTGTGAGAACGATAATAAAGAGAAAGATAAAAAATAAAACAACGCCTTTTATCTATTTTTGATTTTTGTTTTAAATTTGTCTTTATTTGCGTCAACGTTTGCTTTTGCCTCGTATGAAATTTCTTGTCATTTTTTGCTTTCTCCTTATGATATTTTTGCTATTATTTACTATTTTGTTTTATATTTTATATATATTTTTTTAATTTTTATATTTATTTTGTTCTGACTTGTATTTTTGTTACTTGTCTTCCAATTTAACTTTAGCCTTATATTTTATTATTTTTTCAATTGTTTCATTTTTTGCTTTTTTTAATTTTATTTTTTTTATTTATATTTTTAATTATATTTATTTATTTTGCTATTTGTATTTGCTTCGGTTTTTAATTTTTTTCATTTTTAACTGGTCTTTTGTGTTTATCCTATATATTTTGTCCTCTTTTTATTTTATTCATTATCTATTGATATTCACTTTATTTTCTATCATATGATCTTATATCTTTTAATCTGTTTATTCTGTTTTATTAACATTTGCTTCTGTTCATTTTTTAAATTATTATCGTTAGTGTTTTGGCTTTTATATTTGATGTTTTAAAGTTTTGTCTATTCTTTACCTTTATATTTTACTTCTAGCTCGTATCATTTTCCTCTTAATTTTAACACTTGCTTTTCTATTTTGTCTTCATTTTTGATTTTATTTATCTTTTATTTTTATCGTTTTTTGTTTTTGCTCTTTTTTGTTTTCATTTTTAAGTTTTGCTTCGTGTTGTGGTCCATTGTTTACTATTATTTTTGTCTATAAAACCTATCTGATTAACGTTTGTTTCTGTCCTCAATTTTCTATCTTTGCTTTGTATAATCTTTTTTTCTGTTTTCTTCCTTTTTTTATTTACTTTACTTCATTCTTTATCTTCTTTAATTTTATCTTTTACTTTTGCCTCGCATTTTTTGTCGCCATTTTTATCCTTTGATTTTCTATTTCTCTTTTACATTCTCTTTTTACTTTTGCCTTTTTTTAATATTATTTTTACTCATTTTTAAATAATAACAAAAAAATTTTGCCATTAATGTTTTGCTACCTAATTCCTATGTATTATCTTCTTCTGTGGTTGTCCTCAATTTATTTTTGATTTTGTTTTGTTTTTGTCTTCTGTTTTTGGCCTTTATTTTCTGTTTCAGACTATTAACAGTTAGTTAAAACCTAATTAGACTATTGTCCTCTACTTGTTGTCCTTTTCTTTTGCTTTTATCCTTTGTTTTGTCGCATTGTGTTTTAACAATTGCCTATTATTTTCTTAACATTCTCATTTCGTTTGAGAGTTTAAAAAAAATATGCTTCATTACAGGCCATGTAAGAACGCAATCGGATGAGGAAAAATCTTTCAAAACACGTTTCGATGACATTGAAAGATCTAGGGGTTGTCCTCTCTGTTTAGGTGGCGGTACTCCAAGCAAGTGGTTGTCTAGATACTTACTTTATACAGAAGATATTGTTACAAGACTTGAGTGGTGTCTAGGTGTCTAGCTCATAAGAAGATTCGTGGTAAAACTGAAGGGTGAGTAGTCAGTATTGATACGGTTTCGCTGATTTGATGTTCCTTTTTCTGCTTTTTGAGTATTTTATTTTATTTCATTTTATTTAGGGATGGTTATCACAACATAAAGATACAAATGTACAATATCATTAAAATATTAAAAAGTAAAGTATTTACTGCACTTCATTGCTGTTGGAGTAATTTTCGGCAAGAGCTGTGTTTTTCTGCTTCAGACTATTATTATTTTCTTACCATTCTCTTCGGCGGCAATTTTTTTTAATTACTTACAAGGCGCGTAGGTTGTGCTTTTACTTTTTCCCGCACTCTTTTTTGATGTGTTTAGTCCTCTAGATAAAATGGGCATTTTAACAAATTTTCTTTGTTTCGTGGATGGTCTGGCCAAATCTATGAATTTCTTTAATGAGCTAATCTAGGATTGCGGAAGTATTATTTTTATAGTACAGCACAAAATAAATATGTCAACAAATTTTCTCTGCTTAATAGCAACGGATTTGTAACATCATTTTTTTGTTTAATGCTTTTTTGTCACTTTGATCAAATCTATGAAATTGTTTAGTGAGATAATTGAGAGTCATGGAAGTTATTCTTTTATGTGGTGATACAGCATGCCAACTTATTCAAACTTTTCTTTGTTATGTAATGCAACTATTATTCTATTTAGAACAATTGTCTGATTGCGTAGCTTCTTTTTACGGGTTGTTAAACCGCTTCTTGTAAGAGTGGTTAGATCTTTTATAATGCGACTCTTCCCTTCTGAATACATTAGCCTGCTCTCGTAGCTTCCTACTGCAGGTTTCTTGAAATTTCTAAAAATACCATATAGCAGTTTTTCCTTGTATGATAAGGACAAAATCATTTCTTGGGTCTTATTTCATGACGATTTCTTTTTATTTATAAAGAGTTATATGTTTTTTGGACTCTCCCCTCATTGTGGTTTCCCCTTGCCGTCAAATGAGGGCTTGATGAAAATCGACTTTTCATGTTTTGTTTTATATACCCAAAACTTAGTATGAAATTTCTTCTTAAAGCGAACTGGTGCAATAGATTTCTTTCCTGTGGCATCTTCTTAGAACAATGATGTCTTCTCCATTATCATGTGATAAGACTCCAAGTTGATGCGAGTATCTTCTTCGGTGTCTTCTCTTCGGGCATTTGGTTTTAGTTTTACAAAATATGCTTGATTACAGGCCTTGGATTATAGAAACACAGATATGTAAACATCTTTAGAAACGAGCTTCGGTGAAATTCAAAGGTTTAGAGGGTGCTCTCGTTGTTTGAGTTCTCCAAGATGAGTGGTCGACTCTGGCTAGAATTGATGGTTAAAAGACTTGAGTGGATGTCTTGCTTATAAGCTGATCTGATTTCCCTTGTTCTACTCTTTGAGTATTTACTACACTTCCTTGTTTTTGAGGTAATACACGTCGAGGATTGTGCTTTTCCACTCAGTTGAATACGAGTTGATCTGGGAATTAGTAGAATATTTAATGTATTTAGGGAATCCTAGTACAGAAATAGCAAAAAATGTATACATTACAAAGTATTTTTTAAGAACAATAAATATGTATGAACAAATCGTAAATAATTATTCGCAAATATATAATAAGTAAAATCTTTATCAGTACTGTGTAAAGTGTAACTTTAATAATGATCATTTAAAGTTAGATCTTTATTTAAATTTTGTAAATTAATATGCGTATTTGAATATAAATATTTGAGATGAATAAAATCTATGAATAGTGAAATCCATATATATAAGAGATGTTACTCGCTAATAGATTTATTATAACACTAATTACATATACTAATCTATTTTTGGATTTTGGAATGCTTTCAGAAATATAAGTTAATACTTTATTTTATTGTAAGCAATTTTAAACATCATTTCTGATAAAAACAAACAATTCCCTCCAAAAATTAAACTTATGGGCATCATCTTCCTTAATTAACATGTTGAGGCAATTTATAATCTATTACTTATATCATATTTGTTCATACGTTTCTAATAAATAAAACTGTAATTAATTGACAAATGAATCAAATAAATATGACAAACAACTACATAATTGTAGAAACGGGCCGATTTACATTTTCAATTAAATGATGAAACAATTGCTCCTATGAACACGAGCTACCTACAATACTACGCCCCGATGGCATAGTACTACTGGTACCAGAAACACGTGCTGCATATTTTTGATTCGTTGATCTTGTAATTGGTGAACATTATGCAACACTTTATATCCAATCAAGCCCGTCTATTATTAGAACAAATCTATTTTAAAGTAGCGTAATTGTTTGCCTACGGGCTCCGAGCGATCGAAAAAAATAATGGTGTAATTACATTGCGGTAGGTTTACCCTGTAAACAGAATCAAATATTTGTGAGCTGTATTTGGTATTTGGGTCGACAACACGAAAAGCTATTTGTTTTGGTCGTATCGTTCGTCGACTTAGTTTAAAAATGTACGTTTATTTGTTCCGGAATCTGGTTTAGACTTGATTTAATAGTCTAAAGAAAATTACTATTGATGTCTTATTCTGTTGACAAAATAATTTTAGACAGACTGTCTATAAATAAATATACTTTTTTAATGCTATTTTAATCGAAAACTATCACATTTTAATTTTTATCTAAATAATCGTTTTAGACATTAATATATGAAACTAATTTCTAGAGATATCTGATTTCCATGTGGCTTCACATATTTAAGGGTCAACTTTAAATATTGTAAATACTTCTTTAATTGTTTGGCAGGGTCTTACTAAAGTGACTAATTTTATACATTCTAGAATTGTGAGCGTATAGCTACAATCCCCTTACGCAAATTTCTGTATGCATAACAAATTTTCTCCCTGCTTATCCATTAGCTTATCATAACTGTGCATTTTTGAGTGCTTGAAATACTTCTTATTAGACCTCGTTCCTTTGAAACCTTTGTTTTTCGTTGGTATGACGTTTTAGCAGTTTAGCGATATTAAAAAACCCACATCTAAAGTCAATTATAGATGTCTAACCAAAAAAAAATGAAGTTCATGTAAACCCTTGTATTGGTTAATCTTTTATTCATCGATATCTTCACCCGAGACGATGTTTTCCTTCTTAAAAGATGACATTTCATTGAGCTAATTTGCAATCCAGAATCTCTTTTATAGATCTTCATATGTTCCTGGCATTTTTTTTTTCTAATAACTTCTACTTGCCAATATAAGCAAGGTCGAGAAAATAGAAAATTCTGTCAATGTGTCTTAGGTGTAATTGATTTGATATAACGATCTAGCGACTTGATCCATTCTATCTTCTTCTTTGAGTGCCCTCTCCTCAGAGGAGGTTGGCAAGTGAGGGAGCATCCGTGAATCCAAACCATTCTATAACTTAACCAATACAACCGTCGAAACCCATGGATTATTAAATGTTAATACCCTCGCTCTCTCGAATAAGACTTCTTACTCATTTCCTTTCTCTTTGCCAATAGCAGTTTTCTCGTTGCTTTACTTATCTGTCGAGCATAAACTTTTGTTGGTTTCTTATTTTTGTTTAGTGTCAAAAACATAATGTGGTTTTATAATCAATACCTTTAAAATAATGCTATCAATTTTTGTAATTTTAAGTAAGACCCTTTTTTTCTATAATCTCTGACAATAAAGTTCGGTGAATAGTCATGCAACATTAACATATATGAAATATTAACGAAAGTTACCTTACTGTCCTTCGAAATAGTAACCCCCACATGTCCTGGAAACTTTTCAAGAAGGCTTCTTTTGGGATTGACTTCAAAAGCCTCGTCACGTTTCATTGGAATATCGTCAAATCTTTTTCCTTCCAAAGCGAGTTTGAGCCATGGAAATAGGAAGAAGTCTGGAGAATTGAGATCTGGCGAGTGTGGTGAATGTTCAATTTGCACCACCTCCTTTTTTACAAGGAACATTTTGACGATATTGGCTGTGTGAGGCGAGTATTTTCATGAACAAAATACCATTAACATTGTTGTGCATACTAAGGTCGTACCCTGCCTAGACGTTTCATGAAATGGTTCAATATTTCAATGTACCTTGCAGCATTGACTAACTAACTAACTAAGTGTGAATAAGGGTTTTGCGTATGACTATTCCTCGTCAACAATGTCATCGTCAGTGACGTGTTCAAAAATCTTGATCCAAGATTTCTTTAAAATGGCCAACAATATTCTCACATCCCTCTGAAACCGATATTTCATTAATGTTATTGTTCAAACGTTTCGTGGTTTCAATAATAATCCTAGAAGCGCCGCAATTTCAAAATACTACACAACTATGTCGATATGGCAAATTTAGTATTTTTGAAGTTCTTCTTGGGGCTTGATGCTTATCAGCTCTTTGTTGTCTCCTTTTCCTGCAACAACATCGTCCATATTTTCCACATTTTCTGCGCTCTAGATAATACATTTATATCTCGTAATTTTTTTTCTGGATTTTCTATTTCTCCTCGGGTATCATCAATTTTCTAAATACCATTTTGACTTCTAATTGGCAGCTGTGATGGAGTAAATATCAACGCCTATTAAGCCTCTCTCTCCATTTAACTTTCTGTAAAAGAATCTTTGTATTCCGATGTAGTGATAGAGTTACTTATAATACAATACAATAACTTTTTGTTGCTGGTGCAGCAATTTCAAATTCCTGAACAAATTGGTTCAGAAAGTTCAAACAATTAAAATAAGGTAAACAGGATAAGCACCTATTTCTTTTAATTTAATTCTTCCAACTTTAGGTTTGTGTTATTTTTTGATTTTTCAGAGAGATTTCAAGCAGTTTCGCTTCAAGATTTCTTAAATTTGTCAGCATCTCTCATTTTGTCGGACTTCTCTTAACATTTTCTAGTATTATTCAGCAACTTTTCTTCTATTTGTCTTTCACGCTACCTCCAGTTTGTTCCTTCCAAGGTTTTTTTTTTCAGATTACTAAAAATTTTGTAGCAACTCTTTAATTTTTCGAGAATTTTTTATTTTCATTTTATTGACATTTGCATCCAGATTTCTAGAATTTTCCACTAATTCTGATTTCATTTTGTTGGAATTTTCATTTAAATTTCCCTACTAAACTGATTTTCCATTTTTTTGCAATTTCTGTTCCAATTTTTAGGAGTTTTCAATCAATTTCTTCTCCAAGCTGCGATAATTTTCCAGCATGATTAATAATATGTAACCACCGTTATTATTAAAAAATGTATTTAGATCATAGTATTTCTCTTGTTCAGCGTTTCAGAAATATGATTGATGATTCGCGCATCATTAAATTTGAATATTCAATTTTAATTTAAAACAACTGAGATTCTAAATCACTCTGACAAATTGAGATAAAAGTTTTTTTTTGTCAATAACGACTTGAATGTGCTAAAATGATAAAAAACAAATAGATTAGATATTACAAGAAAAAAAGATTGCAACAAGAGGATCAACTTTATTCAGACTTCGCCAAACATAGTTAGTTTGTACTCTACTACTCCGTTATCTTAATTGATAGAGTCGCTGTTGTACGTTTTTCTAAAAATAACGCAATTAAAAGACGTTAAGAAAATAAATATTTTATTAATAATATAAGATCTCAATAAAATATTAAAATTAAACAGCTAACTATTTGGTTAAAGAATATAAACAACATAAGATTTTTTTTAATTCCCTGGGAATTTGCCAACAATTAAGTAAGGTTTAAATTCAACTTGACGAATCTTAAATATACTTTGATGTATAATCACTTTTCCCATGTATCCTGCTCGATTCTACATCGTAGATTCTGAAAAAAATGTTACTAGATAGCAACATACTTTTGCCAAATACTATTATATATCTTAATCTTACCATTTTCATGAACCATTTAGAAATTTTCTTAGATTTTGGTTTAATGCCTCGATGATATTTCTGTTCTCTAATATCATCAGCAAACTGAACAGTTATTCTTAATAATTTGTCCACTTTTAAATTTTCTGCAATATAATATAAGTTTCATGTACCTCGTATCGTTTATTAGTAATTGGCTAAAACATAAACTTTATGTTGATAATGATCAGCTTATGATCGAAACTAGTCACAGTTATACAAAATATAGTGGTAAAACAAAGTTATAAAGTGTTTTAGTTAAAATTTAAGTGGCTCAAGAATTTTAATTGTTAATTTAAATTATGATTTGAGTAATATTATATCTAACTTATTTATATAGTTTGTAGATTTTTTTTAATATACCGTCACTAAACTACAGCAAATTAATTATTTTTGATTATTAATATTAAATGTAATGCTTGTTGCGCAACACTCTTGATGGAAACAAATATTAATATTAGGTAAAGAGTAACAATTGCTTTGTTCCATAATGTTTTTATTTTCAGTTGCCTGACACGTGTTTAAAATTGTTAAGTTAAAATTGATTAATATTGTTTGAAAAAATTATATTTTTCACAGCAAATCAAATAACGAAAACAAAATTTGAATAAATTGTTTACTATTAAAATTATATCGTAATTAATTTTGCTAATCACGTAAATGTACATTTTTCATTGTTATTCATAATTAACACAGTAATAGCATACACGCGAGATTCCTTTAAAAAAAAGTGCATTACGTAACACAGAGAGTTATTTCACTCGGCTTGTGACTTGATAAGGTTTGTACACAAATATGCGGTTACAAGTACATATTTGAATAGTAACAGACCAGTTCTTATTTTCGGATCGTGCCTTCTATCTTGTTACGTCTTGGTATTTCGAATTGATAATGTATACGAGAATAATATTAACCTTGAATATCCAGTGCTATTACATTCCAGTAATTGGAACATATATAATTATGCAGTATTGATATTATTGATTCATTAAGTTTGATTTGATTGTATCGACAATTAATTGTTAATTAAAAATTAATGAAGTGAGAATAGGTTTATTTCTATTTAATTACATTTATGATTATGGAAATATGGATTAAAATCATTATAAACAATAAAACGAAATGTGAAAATTATGAAAATTCAATATTTAACAAACAACAATCATAAAACTCTAGGATACTAAAAAAACATTAAAGTATAAAAATTGACCAACAATGAAAACAGTATTTTATACCATTACGAAAGTTTAATTTAATATTTTAAATTGTTTCTAAACCTATTCCATGTAAGTAAATGTAGAAAATAGTATTATTTGCTTAAATACTTTGTGAAAAATTTAATGTAAAAAAAATATATACTGTCGTTTATTTTTCTGATTTTTAACTTCTAAAGTAAACAAGTACGTAAAGAAAAGGGTATTTTAAACTTTTAATAAGCATGCACATCGTTTAAAAGGTGTCGAAATTAAAACTGTAACTTAGATTTAATAAAAGACTTTTTTCAAAAAAAACATCACATATATAAATACTTGATTGTAGAGGCTTTTACGTCATGATACATTATTTAATAATATCAATAAAATTGTAACTTTGTAATTATCACAAGTTACAATTTTGTTTAAATCATTACATACAGGGTGAGTTTTTTTCGATGTTCTCTATGGGGATCTCGGAAACTATAAGAGATAGAGAAACGGTTAAATGGGGAAAGAAGTGTAGATTTACGAGACGAATTAAATTCCACTTTCAAATGGAAACCATAGTTGGCTATGACCTCATTCAAAAGGTAATTTTTTCTCTTTAATCCAATATGACATACGACATAGTTATTTCTAAAAATAAGTGAGTTATAGTCATTTTAAATTTTATTATAAATACAAAAAGGGTAGCCATGAAAAAGGTGAAAGTAAAACAATTGCAGTTGTTTATAATAATAGCAATATTGTAATTATTAGTTCTACAAAGTTAAATAAAAATGAAAAACCAGCATAAGAATAATAATTTTGTAATTATCAAATGGCCTTCTGTATGTGGTATAAACCCATTTGTCAAGAGGATAATACGTTTCTTACAAAAATATTATGAACAGATGAATCGCGATTAACTAATTGTGGTATTTTTCATCGCCACAATGAATATAGATGAACTTAAGAGAATCCACGAGAAGTTTCACAGAGAAAACTACAAATTAAATTTGGGTTTAATCCATGGTGTGTTTGGATTAATATTTCTCGGTCCATATATTTTTGAAAGCTCACTAAGTGAAAATGATTACTTTCATTTTCTTCAGAAAACATTTGAAGATACTCTCGATTGTTTAAATTTATCATTACAAGCAAGATTGAAATGGTTCCAATATGACTGTGCTCCACCTTATAACCAGTTGGCTTTACAAATTATTTAAATGATGCTTTTCTTAACTCATAAGTGGGAAGAAATAAACCAATCCTAGGGCCACCTAGATCTCCCGATCTGCGCGTTTTAGAATTTTTTCTGTAGGGTTATGTAAAAAAAACAAAGTATATGAAAAATCATATCAATCTGTGGAGGATCATAAACTAGTTGTTATTTAAACATATAATTCAATTTACATGAGAATAGTCAAAAAGCCATAAATTCAATTGTAAAAAGATATAATTTATGTCATAATAGTATTAATAGTGGGCTCTGACCATATTTTTTTAATATTAAAATTTCTCTCCCATTGATATATTGATAATTACAGAATTACTTTATGCTGTTGTTTTATTTTGGTTTATCGCTGTAAAACTAATAATTACAATATTGCTAATATTATAAACAACTGCAATTGTTTTACTTTCATGGCTACCCATTTTTTATTTATAATAAAATTTAAAATGACTATAACTCACTCATTTTTAGAAATAAGTATGTCGTATGCCATATTGGATTAAAGAGAAAAAAATTACCTTTTGAATGAGGTCATAGCCAACTATGGTTTCCATTTAAAAAAATGTAAGTTTGCGTCATATCTCGGAAAATAATGGCGATAAAAATTTCCTGATTATTTTTTATTAATCTGCATAAAATTATCTAAAACTTTGTCCTTTATAGTTTTTTTCTATCAGTTATAATAACCGAGATATATTGATTTGAAAAAATTGACACTTTTTACTTTTTACAAAATATCTAGTTACCCTTGACTTTTTTGAAAACTTTGAAAGTGGAATTTTATTCGTCTCGTAAATCTACACTTCTTTCCCCATTTAACCGTTTCTCTATCTCTTATAGTTTCCGAGATCCCCATAGAGAACATCGAAAAAAACTCACCCTGTATATTGTTACTTTTAAAAGAGACGAACTGCATAAATTACGCAATCATTGTTGGGACCTTCATTTTGGGTCTATGAAAGAACACCTAAAATCTAAAAGTTCATTCGGATTTAAGTTGTAAACATTTTATTCAATTCCAGGATCGATAAGGCTGAGGCATTTGCCAAATATTTAGAGTTTCAATTTATGCTTAAGCCAGCAAAATCTAATTTACCTCCTTAAGCAGCCCAAAATACGAAAGTCCCAGGTATTGACGATATTTTCACCGCTATGGTTAAAAACCTCTTCTGAATATTGAAAATACTGCAATGCTTTTGGAATATTTTGTATCAGCATGGAAGCTAGCTGCAATAACCAGCAACCTCAAGACCAGTAAATTTAATATTATTCCATCGAAGAGAGAAGAAGCAAAGAAACGTTTAGCTATTCCAAAAACACCAACTCATGGTCAGTCATTTGCTAGTGCGGTATCTAAACCTTCTAATAGGACCGATAAGATTGTCTCTGCATTGATTCCGGTCATGCAGAAGATGATCACAGAGACTATTACGAAAATCTCTTGAAGTAATTATCGGTAAGCCTGAATACTCAAAGTTGTCCATGCCGCCACCGGCTTTTATTCCGCAACAGATTTTATAGCCAAAAGTAATAGGAGAAGCTAGGACTGGCGGGTCTGCCTCTGCCGGTCCCAAGATTGTGAAAGTAATAGAAGCCCTTACAGATCCAGAAAAACGAAAAAGAATAGACCAAGAGATTCCAATAATGGATGAGGACAGTACCCAGTCCGAACGTGAAAGCTCTTCATCCCAGAGACCAGGCTTCCCGCGAAAAAGAGGTCCAGGTTGGCAAAAGGGTAGACCTAGAAAAAAAGAGGAAGAAGTGGGAGGTCAAACCTTACTGTTTGTAAACGTCTTAAATTATTCTAAGTATACAGTTTTACCTCTTCTTCCTCAAAAAATGGCCAATTCAGAAAACATAATTCAGTGGAACATTAACGGTTGTCAGAGGCACTATGGGGAACGGAAAATACTATTAGTGAAGTACGCTCCTTTCTGCGTCTGTATGCAGGAAACCCATTTTAAACCGGATGAAACTTTCAACCTTAGCGGTTATTACTGCATCAGAAAGGACGTATTACCCATCCAAAGAGTGAGAGGCGGAGTCGCTATCTTTCTCAGGGATAATATCCCATTTGAAGAAATAGAGTTAGACTTTCCACTTCAGGCCGTCGCTTGTTTGGTCAAAGCTCCAGTTCCCTTGGTAATATGCAATGTGTACCTTCCTGATGCCAATTGGAATCAGGAAGACATAGAATTACTTATTAGACAACTACCAACTCCACTAATATTTGTTGGGAGACTTTAACCCTCTATGGGGTTGTGTTCGTCTTGATAGAAGGGGAAAACTAGTAGAAGATGCCATTAGTAATTCTCATTTAGTTTTTTTCAACAACGGATCACCAACGCATCTTGCGTTAGGAACCGGTAGTCTCTCAGCAATAGATTTAGCTTTCTGTTTATCTTCGTTGGCCACACGTTTTCACTGGCAAGCTCTCGATGATTTGCACGGTAGTGATCATTTTCCAGTCCTGCTAAGCTTATCGGGCAATGAGAGAGTTTGTCAACGTTTGCCACGTAGATGGAGACTTAAGGAGGCGGATTGTGAGCTCTTTCGCTAATCAATAATTTTACCTCCTTAGATCCATGACGTTGAATCATCGGTAAGTAACATAAGTCTTAGCATTCTAGCAGCAGCGGAACAGTTTATAACAAAATCTGGCGGCTCTTTGACCCGTCCACCTGTTCCTTGGTGGAACAATGAGGTCAAAAGGGCAATAGCGAAAAAGAAGCGATATTATAATCGCCGACGTAAGAAAACCTAATATCATTTAAAAAGGACTAGAGCGATAGCTCGCAGAACATTAAGGGAGAGTCAACGGAAGTGCTGGGAAGAGTACGTCTCAAGTCTTTCTACCAACACCGACATATCAGATATCTGGAGAAAGATCCGATCGGTATCTGATAAAAGATTCCCAGCAGTGGCGTCTGCTATTGATTCGGACGGAGTCGATAGCCGAAACTTTAGCCGACTACTTCTCCCTAAAGAGCTTATCTGCAAACTACAGCCCTCAATTCTTGAGTCAAAGGATAACGGTAGAAACTCCTTTAAACTTTTCCACAGACTCGGATCTGGCCTTCACAGGAGATGAGTTGGAAAAGGCTCTTACCCTTACCAACAAGTCATCTCCTGGCCCGGATGATATCCCATATGAGATGCTTCATCAGCTGCCAGCCCACTTCAGGGCCCGGCTGCTGGATACTTTCAATCTAATATGGGCAACAAACCAGGTAAAGATCCGAATCAAAAGTGTAGTTATCGCCCGATATCGCTAACGTGTTGTATGAGCAAGCTGCTAGAAAAAATGGTCAACACCCGCTTGATGTGGCATTTGGAGTCTCGTGGACTCATTGCCAACTACCAAGAAATGTGAAATGTCGTTCCACAGTTGACCTTCTAGTCCGTTTAGAGAACGCTGTTCATAACGCTTTTCTCTCCCGCCAACATCTTATAACGGTATTCTTCGATCTTGAGAAAGCGTATGATATGACCTGGCGCTATGGTATTCTCCAACAGCTGCATTAGTGGGGATTTCGGGGAAATCTTCCACTCTTTTTGTCGTCTTTCCTTAATGACCGCAGCTTTCGGGTACGTATGGGGGAGGAGCTATCCTCTAGCCACGCGCTCGAAAACGGCATTCCGCAGGCTTCCACCATAAACGTGACCCTGTTTGCTGTAGCGGTCAATGGAATTGCAGCATCCATTAGAGCGCCAGTTTTTTTTTTTTTTTTGGTAAGAGGAGAGGAAATCCTCATGGACACCCTTATAGTAGGCTAGTGTCGGACTTTTACCGACTAAAACCTCTCCTCCGCGATCACTGTTCTGTTACTAGTCCAGGACCAAATGGTCTTCTCTAGTCTGGTCTCGAGCGAATTGATCGCAAAGAGTCGGGGGTTCCGGTCGTCCTGTGTGTCACTCTCCTCGAAAGGAGCAATGACACCGAGCGGATTACGGTGGCTCTGGGGGTAGGGGAACTAATTGTGTGCCAATTAGGATCTTTTGAGGCCGACGGTGTTTGCTAGAAGCAGTGACATCGTATTGAGGGATGATTATTCCAGAAGGGGGGTTGTCGTCTGCTTTGCTGTAAAAGTTTACAGCAATCTCCTTGATATGCTCCAGGACACTCGGTGTCTTTGTTTCACGGTGAATTTGCGTAATCCGCATGTAAAGCGGGGCATTTAGTACGCGTCTCAGGGCTACGTTTTGCGTACGCTGGAGTCTAGCAATTTGTGCGGGTCTAGCATAGCCCCAAATGGGAGCAGCGTAGGTAAGCTGCGGCCTTATCATCATCTTGAACAGCATTACTCTGTTTTTCACAGATAATGTTGATCTCGTGTTGATGATGGGCCACAACCTGCTAAGCGAAGCTCTGGCCTTGTTTATTAGATGTGTAATCGTCTTTGACCAGGAAAGGTGCCGGTCGAAAATGATTCCGAGATACTTTGTCTCGTCTCTAGTCGGATAGAGCGCCAGCTGCGGTAGCAGACTACACCTGCAATAGATGGGGTTGTAAGTCATGCTGAGGGGTGGGGTTTCAAATTTTCCGAGACCAAAATCGCCTGCATGCACTTCTGTCGCCTAAGACGACCCCATCCGGATCCCCGAATTTTTATCAAGGGATCCCGAATCAATTGTAGTGATAGTCATCGATTTCTAGGACTTATTTTCGACAGTGCCCTTCGTTTTGACAGACACATCTTGAGTGTCCGTGCGAGCGAATTTCGAGAGGAACGGCAGGTAGAAATTCCTGACTGCCTGGCTGTCGGGTGAGGTGATGTAACCTTGGGTAATCCCCAAAATTGTGGTAAAGTGGGACCTCTGCTACCTAGCTAAGGAACATTTAAATGCTCCTCTTGCTGTATACACCGACGGATCAAAGATCGCATCTGGTACTGGTGCGGCCATTGCTGTAGACTGTGCAACATTTTCATGGTCCTTGCCACCGATATCTAGTGTACATACAGCAGAGTTATTTGCCATTTGGATCGCGCTCCGCTACCGTGACACTTCTAGTCACACGTCATTCCTCATACTATCAGATTCCCAGTCCGCGTTACTAAGTGTATCAAACAAGAACGCCGATGATCCTCTAGTTAGAGATATACTTTCAACATACTATCACCTGCTAACTACTTCTAAGACCGTCACCTTCCTGTGGGTGCCCTCACACGTAGGTATTGAAGGTAACGAGATAGCAGACTCGGCTGCCCGTCAGGCGGGTGAGGAGGATAATCCTGACCTGACCGTTTGCCGCCCCGATGACGTTCGAAATTTCTTAACGCTTTAAGTAAATTTTGCTGTGTCGTATTGCAGTCTTTCTTGAGAACCGAACAATCATCCCGCACGCTAAAATCGGGTATTTATAACACGCAAATTACTTTTGAATAAATATATGTCGAGGCATTAGTCAGAGAAGTAGTTGTTGCAATAAGAGTTTTGTTTTGTAGTCTTAGTAAAACTCATTGTTGTAGATTTAAGAAATGTTTTCGTGTTTTTCTAACGGCTTAAGTGCTAGTTTATACACTTTTCATAAGCTCTTTAGAGTGACAAGGAATTAATTCGGAGAGCTTTTTGATTAAATATGATTCTGCTGCAGTTTTCCTCGACATCTAGAAACCATTTGATTAGTGATGTATGCATGATTTATTTTCCTTGAATATTTTTTTTTTATAGTTACGCACTTTCTTTCTTATTGTACTTTATTATGATTTAAGAGAGAAATAAAGACTATCCACTCTCTCATATTTAAAATGAAACATCTGGATTGTCCTAAATACCTAACTAGAGTCATGTAAATGATAATGTATGAAACGCTCTGGTTGAATATGCCAATTATTTGAGTTTATCAAAGAACTCGCTTAAACATTTGCAGCAAAATAGATGAAAATTCCTTTCGGAATAACATTTCCGAAAAACAATGTTTCTGCTTCTAGAAAATACCAAAGGCTTCGAAATTACTTATTGGAACTCATTTAGCCTCCATTAGTTTCAGACACCGCAATCCCCTCAATGATTTTGCTCTGTTCGATGGCAGTGTCACTTGTACGACCAGATTCTCAACACATGACTTTATTTTAAAAGACCTAAATACAAATTATTTGGAGTTAGGTCTATTAAAAAATGGCTAAGCTATGGTATTTCCTATTAGTACTTTTCTGTTACATATATTCAAGTAAGAATTGAGAACAATATAATCTGATTGTTGTTGAAATCAAATTATTGAAGGCCCATTCTACACCTACCACATCCTTAATTTCTGAAATAAAAGAAGAGATAATTCAAGAACTCTTTGAGCATAATAAGCGAAAAACGAACATTACTATTTACGGACTGGAGGAATCTGCGTGTAAATCGAGGGCTGAACAGTCCGAGCTTGATAAAAAAATAATTTCGAAAATGTTAAACGCAGTAAATGTTGCTGTCGCTGAAGTCAATCCGATTCGTCTTGGAAAATACGATCCCATGCGTGCCCGACAAAATCGTCTTATCAAATTAGTAATAATAAAACTTATAATTTACGCAAGGCTAACTTTCCGGAATTGTACACCATACTTTTATCTGTAGATTAGTCCTTCCTAGATATTTACTTATACGAATGTTAACGACGCACTTTTTACTCTTTGGTGTACTTAATACAGTTCCAAAATTCCAAAATATGAGCGCAGTAGGTCAACTTTTTCACCATGGTTTAATCGTCAAATTAAAACCATAATTAAAGAATAGTATTGTGGCAAAAGGCGCTCGACCAATGTACAGTCTTATTGTTTAGAATTCAACGGTCTGAGACGTGAGGTTAAAAACATGATAAAATCAACAAATCAAGCTTATATAGCTAAAGTTGAACATGATATTAAACATAATCCTAAGGAGTTGTGGAACTGTGTGCATTCCAAAACCGGTACTTCTATAACACCCGCTCAAATTCATTATTCAAAGAATATTGTATATTTTTTCGCCTTTGCGTTCTCTAATACTTACTCTACGACCACAGTTATTAATCATTCTTACTCTTATTCAAACTGTAACTATTTTGATCTGTCGCCGTTTAATGAAATTTATATTCTATCTGCTATTAATAAACTTAAAAATAACAATACATCCGGAAATGATCAACTTCCTAGCCTCCTTATCAAAGACTGCAAATGAATATTTACCAAACCCTTAATGTCAATAAATAATTTGGCAATTTAAATGAACAGTTTTCCGGTGTTATGGAAACTAGTACGAGTGTTCCCTATATATAAGAAGGGTAATAAATCCAGAGTTGCTGTTTATAGACCCATATCTATATTATCAAATTTTGCCAAGGTATTTGAACAAGTCCTATATACGTCCTTGCATAACCACGTAAGATATTCAATCGCTTTACACCAATATGGTTTTATGAAGGGTAGACCCACAATTACTAACCTGGCAATTATAACCCAGTTTATAAGCGAGTGACTTGAAAAACGTAAGCAGACAGATGTAATATATACATATTTCTACCGTGCGTTTGATTACGTAAATCATGTAATTTTGTTAAATAAACTCACAACTTTTGGCCTTGGCCAGCGCACTCTGAACCTGATTGAATCTTATCTTTCAACACGTAATTATGTGTACTACAATGGGCATAAGTCCTATGAACACATTTCAATGTCCGTGGTGCCTCGAGGCTCTAATTTTGGCCCCCTCTTATTTGTGATTTTTATTAATGATCTTATTGGTTCTTTAACTTGCAATATTTTAGCATATGCGAATGTTTTAAGGTATTTTCTAGTATTAGTAATGTTTATGATTTAATTAAATTGCAAGATTGACTGTATATACAGGTGGTGTCGTGATAACAAACTTAATTCATTTTTTTTGCCGGCTTGGCCAGTGTAAGGGAACAAACTTAATATAAATATAAAAAAAATTATCTTTTAAAAGTGATGTCTCCTACCCGGAAAGAGAGAAGAAGTTAATTCATAACGAGATAAATTGTCCGGATCTTCTAACAAAAGTCAACTTTTATGTACCAAGATTAGCATCGCGGCACAATCATTCTTAACTCCGACGAAGAACTGGATGTGTTAGGGATTTAAATAAGTAATTCTTACGTAATGTATGCTCTTCTTCTATTTTCAGCAATTTGTTATAAGAAGAATTATAAATAAACCACCAATAATTTTAGTATTTAGTATTATCTATTGATTGTTGGAAGTCCTATTTTACATCTAAATGCAAGGTTTGGTAAACTCTTTGAAAGTTTCGACTTTTAAATTTTAAAACCTTAAATTTAGATAAAAATAACTAGCAAACGTATTTGAATTTCGAACTTTCGCCAGGCTAATATATAATTTATTAAGGTAGATCAAGGATACGTTAGGACAACTTTAAAATCATCATCGGTATTCTCATCATAATAATATAAAATAGTATTATTAAAATGTTATAATCTAACTTATTTAATAAAAATTTTATTTTATAATACTAACACATGGGTACTTATAAAAAAAGTATTAAACTACTGACTAATAGTTGCATTATATTTGTATACAATTAAGACTAATTCGAAATTTTAAAATGCACGAATATATTAAAATATTTATTTAAACACAGACTAAACAAAAGTATATCAAAAATCTGAAGGCTATATTCATTATAAACGCTGTTATGAAATAATTCAGAATCACGCCATATGATTATGAAAATTATTACATTTTTTTTGTAAATGGTATTAGAAGCGTTAGACTATCGGGCACTTAGTCAATCCGTCGTATTGTACTTTGAAAAGATCGTCCTGGTCACTTTAAATCTCCATAAATTGTATCCTACTGGCGAATATTTTATAAATATTTATCAGATTTTCACCATAAAAAAACAATTAATTCGAAATCAGTCTCCCCTAACTACGATACTCTATAAATAAATTTTTTATCACTTTAGATATTATAATCTTTAGGTTATTGTTGAGGTACAATCACTTAACGGTGATAACGATAGTGGGCCTTATAAAGAATTTTTCCGATCCAGTAATTTCTGCATTCTGCTTCTCAACCTCGGCGCGGACAGTGACAAGTGTAAATATTATTCAGTATTCAGTACACAGCAAATAACTAAGTGTGTAAATACGTGTTTATCCTTTCCTTCACTGGCATGGCATCGATTTTGATATAAATTTATTTACATAACCGCTTCCGCAGACACGTGCTTATCATCACGCCAAATTTCCTACTTAAAGTAATCAAATGAAAATATAGTATCTTAATTAAACACACCATATCTAATTTTAATCAAGAGTATTATTTTGAAACTATTTACAACAGTATTTCCTCAATCGATAATCCTCAAATGAACAATGCAGGAGTGAAGCTAAGTCGAATTGTAGGGTTGCGTTACTTAAGTAAATAGTGGTGCCAGCTAATTATATAGATAACTTTGAAAATTTTAAATATATAAATAATCGAATAGTATTAAAAATAAGATATTACAATATTTTATGTAGTAATGTAGTAATTAATTAATCAGTCATGTAGCCAACTGAAGGAGTAAACCCTTTTTCTGTAAATTTAATAATTTTCGTTTTCTGTCAATCACAAATTCAGAAAAAAATATTATCGTTAAATCCCCTTTTATTATTAAGAATAGTTAACTATGAAAAATGTTCTATCATTCTAGACCACTCAGACCTCCTGTTAATCTCACATGCGGACTACTGATGGCCATCCTATCTTCATTTTGCTTAATAAAAAAAACTATTTTGCGATTCAATCGCTCTCGTTAAATTTTCACCATGGATGTCAAATGTACATTATTGTTGTTACTATCTTCAAATCATAGGCCGTACGTAGTTCCACACCATAAATATTAAAAATGGTTTATACCGTGGTCTAGCATACTGTGCTGTTCAAAGTAAATTAAATCATTGGGATTTATTTTAGCCATGAATTGTACTGATCCAATATCAGTATGGTAGCCTTTCTTTTCTTATCCCGGTTTCTTTCCTCCACAAGGTTGGCATCTAAATGGAAGCTGAGTATGATGGCGTGATAGATATTCAGTCAGGAGCTACATCACTTTGCTATGATGTTAACACAAGTGGCGATATCTTCGACAATTAAAATTTGTATATATCCTCTTGCCAATTCTAATAATTGCAATAAATCGATGGAAATGGTTTTTAATCGTTGGTTCGTGGCTCTAATTTATGCGATATGTGCGGGTTTCGTTTGATTAGCTTTGTATTTTTAGAGACTTTTGTTATAAAACGCTATGCCAACCTCTTTTTCTAGAAGAAGTGTTTTTGCTTATTATACAAGGTATAGTTGTCCCAAAGATATAAGGCGTTTATGGCCTTTCACCGTTTGACTGCCTTAATGAGTTTAGGGCCATCATATTGTAAAACCGAACCAATAAATATTCTCGTGCTGGTCAGAACCGCATTGTATAATTTTCTCTATACAAATGTGTGCGCTGCAAAGGCTTATTTCTGCATGCAATTTTTTTTATTTTTTGAAGAAGGGGTTGGGGATGAGAGTTTGCGGTCAGTCCTTCATAAAAATTAGTGAAAGTTTAATACCGTAAAAGGTCATAAACGCCTTATATCTTTGGGACAACTATAACTAATACTCGACTATACTAAGCAGTTTAAAGTTTAGAAACATTTTGGCGTGGCTTGTTGGGCTTCGATATCCTCATTAGAGTTGATATGAAGTAGAATGTGGCCGAGAATCTATGATTCCTAGAGTCTTAAGGGTAGTGATAACTTGGTATCTATCTGTTAATCAGCTCGCAGCTCTGTGAGGAAAACAGACCTCATAACTTGAAATCAATATGCGGCATCTGCGAGAACATTCTGCTTTTCTCCTAATATGTTCGGGATGCACACAATATTAAGCAATATTTATTATCTATCCGTAAGGGGCCAATTGGCGATTCTAAGTACAGAGACTATTTGAGCTGTTAATTATCCATATAAGTTATTAAAAGTGTTTTAGTATTTGTTGCAGAACTGGCGATAAAACGTTAAAGAGTCCGAAAAGCATTTTCTCGTTCATTCCTTCTGGTTGAAATGTGTCGGGAACGTGCCAAAAATCTTGAATATCCCATTTCAATCAACAAATATTGCTTTCTTCATGACGATCTTACATCCAAGTAAGTTTTCTCAATTCATCTGCAGTAAATCATTAATTTTTGCCATTGTTTTTGTATCCATTCTTCTTATAAAGGGTCGCTGATATGTATAGAAAAGGTCGATTATCTGCTAAAATAAGGTAGCAAGCGAAAAATATTAAAAACTATTACAATGAAGACAAATGAAGTATAAAGGATCAGTCAAAAAGTCAAAACGGAAGAAATTTGCTTTTTCTTTGATGGAACACCCTGTATATTATTTCATATTCCAATTCATCTCTTAATTCTAAATAAAGTTTGTATGGCATTTTTAAATATATTGAACTTTTAAAATCAAATTAACTTTCAAAGTTTCCATCTCCAAAACAGCCCTATTTAATAAGATGCTCAAAGTCTTGACTATTTACCCTCTGACTGAAACGAACTCGTCGAACAAAATTGTGTAAAGAATCTAGAGAAATCATGGCTTGTCCTTTCTTGCAACTCTTCGATATTTTGCGACCAATTTTTGTAGACTAAATTTCTTTTATGACCCCATAAAAGTCAAGCGGGCTCATATCAGGAGAACCCTTGAGTCCAATCCATTTATCAGGAAAAGTTTCATTAGATACGCCCGCAAATCCAAAATGTGGAGGAGCCCCATCTTGTTGAAACCCTATTTTTTCTGCCTGTAAATTGGAATTGTTAACGTTCGGGAATAATCGTATAAGTTCTGGAATAATATGCTCTCGCAAAAGGAATAAATAACTTTCAGCGGTCAAATTTCCATTTATAAAATAAGGTCCTATGACGTGTCCAGCAATAATGCTACACCAAACATTTATGGAATATGGATTCAGTTCTGACCAGTATATACAATTATGTCGGTTTATGTGCCGGTTTACACAAAATGTAGATTCATCGGAAAACAATATGTGAGTGACAAAGTTGACATTTTAGTTTAACTTCGCAGAAGTCGATTCTTCGATCAAAATCGTCTTCACTTAATTCTTATACCAAAATTTTTAAATGTAATATCAACACATGTTATGCTTTAGACCCTCTGTTTTGTCGAATTCATTGGATTTTCCACCACATCTAACATGATATTCAAAGAATTTTCTTTTTTTATAACTAGTCTTCCATTTTTTGGTAGATCTGTGACACCTCCAGTTTCATGAAAACGGTGTAATGTTTTTAGAACTGTTCATTTAAGGATGCAGTTCATGAAAATTATTCACTACTTCGTCTTCTGTCACCATATCCTAGAATCATTAAAATTTAAATCCGCTCGGTTTCACTTAAACGTACCATTTTTGCTCGAAAATTATTCAAACTAAATGTATTTTTGTGTTAGAAACTTTGAAAGGTAACTGATAACTAGCTATTTCTGTATAATTTATATAAAATTGATTTTCAAAGTTCGATATCTCTAAAACGGTTTATGATGTGCTAGACGAATTTTGTTTAGAATTTCGAGATTAATTGAAATATGGAATAATATACAGGGTGTTCCATTAAAGAAAAAGCAAGTTTACTTCATTCTGACTTTTTGACTTATCCTGTATACTTATTTTGTCTTCATTGTAGTAGTTTTGAAAATAAAACTAGAACTTTTGTTACTTAACATTTTTCGCTAGCTATCTTACTTTAGGAGATATCCAACCGTTTCCATACATATCAGCGACTCTGTATATCATTACAATGTGTGCTGACGAAGTTCACCAAAGTAATATGGTTTCCAGGATTAAATATTGCTGTTTTATTTCCATGGATTCCTTTTCTAGTTCATGCTTACTCACCGGTAATAATTGGTACAGTTTCTGTTAGATAAACAGACTGTTCCATATTGATATACGATGTTCAATTATATAAGTGACTGTTTCATCCTCATTGAATACATCTATTAATCTCTATTTTTATATTTCGTTATTTTGTATTTGAGGACATTCATCGTTCTCTGAAATAACTTGAACTAGATGAACCAGACACTTCCGTTTATGGGAGATTGACGAGCCATAATACTCTGGATCGCTAAAGTTTGTACAAGTTACTTTGCGGTTCCAATAATAGTTCCTATTTTCTCTTAGGTATAACGTAATTTGCTATTTCTTGGGCTGTTCATCTGGATTCCGGTTTATCTTAGAATTAATTCCTAAGATAGTTTCTAGTTTCCGGTTGTTTGGTATTTATAACTGTTGGCATTTTCAAGCATCAGGATATTCTATTCCGGTTTGGTATCTTACTTCTCTTCATAAGAGTGCGGCGTATATTCTTTGAGATAGGGGGATAATTTACGATCTGGTGTGCAAAATTGTAATTTTTCAAAATTTCTGTAGTGTAGACAATTTAAAATAATTGTAATAATTTTAAATTACTTTTAACGCTAAATTTTATACGTTTGGCATATGCGGAGTTCGCAATATCAAACGCAAAGTGTATACTCAATAAAGTTTAGTTCAATTCGTAAGTTTAATTTGTGTTTCACCCCATAAAGCTAATAGTATCGTAGTACCTAAACTTACCGGATTACATTTTTGGCATAGACTTCTTACAACGCTGGTAGCACCAAAACATATGAAGCAATTATTTTCTTAAATTCTCTTAGCGGATACTAAGGGGGATCGTTCCAAGTTTGAATTCTACTTTCTTCACTCTACCATCACAGAGCAGTCTCTATTTGTAGTATTAAAGCATCATCGTTTCTTGTGCTTTTATCTATGTAGCATGCTGTTTATTTATAAAGGATGAATTATGTTATAGAACTTTTCTTTGTAACATATGAACTATGAAACAATATTTCTTTCAGTGTTATATTGTTAAACATTTTTAATCTATGTACTTGCTTTTAACTCAAGGCTTTGAATACTCTCATTTGTTTATACATAACCTTAATTTCTAAAGCTTTTAATTTTTTGGTATAGTCCCCTCTTAAACTTCATAATTAATGTTTTGTCATTTACTTCATTTTAACCTTTTCTAATAAAATGTATTAAAATCCTTTAGTTCGTTGTAGAAGATTAAATAATAAATTTAAAAATACGAAAACATTTCGTGAATCTACAACAGTGAGTCTTACTAAGACTACAAAACAAATTAATTTGAAACAACTACTTCTCTGGCTAGTACCTCGACAGACGTTGAATAAATCAAAGTTAATTTGCGTGTTACGAATATTACAACTATCAAAGCAACACTAATTTGAATGAAATTATTTCTGTTGAATAAACTAATAAATGATAAAATGTATTTCAGATTGTTTAAATATGACTATAACGTGTCTGCAGATGATTATAAACGTGAATGCTAGATTTTTTAATTGCTTTTGCTAATTTAATTTAATGAAATCAGTTTAAATTCATTTTTGTGCATAATTTTTCATGTTATAGTCATATTTAAACACGTGTCAGGCAACTGAAAATAAAAATATTATGGAACTTAACAAGTGTTTTACCCCATTGAATTTTTTTACTTCCGTTTATTCGAAAGATGATTCATCTGATACTCTCAACTTTTAGCTATAGAGTTTTTGTGGACTTTATTAATATTTCTCTAAGGGAAATATATGAAAGCATTGACGGTCTTAAACCAAGCAATTGCTGTGGCCCTGGCAATATTCCTAATTAATTTCTTAAAAACTGTATTTTTTTCACTATTTCCAAACCCTTACACTTATTGTTTATGCGCTCAGTGAAAGATGGCCACGTGCCAACTATATGGAAAAGAAATTTTGTGACACCTATTCATAAATCGGGACGTAGTGACTGTATTGAAAACTATAGGGGTATATGTATTCAATCAGCCATACCAAAATTATTGGATAATATTATGTCAAAATTTATAAATAATCAATTTAAACAATTACTTATACTTTGTGGAAGGTAGGTCGACAATATCTAATCTTCTAGTTTATACGAATTACCTTGTGAGTGCCTTTGAAGCTAGACATCAAGTTGATTCAGTATATACTGACTTTTCAAAGGCGTTCGATAGGGTTAATCATTCAATATTAATTGCCAAATTGTCTGCTTACGGATTCAATGAAAAAATCGTCGAATTCATTAGTTCTTTTTTGAGAAATAGGGTTCAGTAAGTAAGAATTAAAAAATTTGTATCAGAAGAGTTTTTCGTTTATTCTGGTGTACCACTAGGTACGCATTGCGGCCCAATTCTTTTGTCTTCTTTTTATCACTGACATAATACTTACTATAAATTCTTGCCATGTCTTGATGTTCGCAGATGATTTAAAACTCTATCGTGTAGTAACACAACATTCCGATCACCTGTTATTGCAAATGGACATTAACAATATCATGGGTTGATGTGACCGTAATAAACTACCCTTAAACTTAATAAAGTGTCATATGATTTCATTCAGTAAGCGGCAGGTTATACATAAGTTTAGTTACACGATAAGTGGCTTAAGTTTAAATAGGGTTGACGAAATTAAAGATTTAGGGGTTATTTTCGAATACAAACTAAATTTTAGTTTACATATATCAAACATTGCTAATAAATCGGCAAAAGTGTTAGGATTTATATTACGAATTGGAAAACACTTTTCAGTACAGACGTTGAAATTGCTTTACTGCTCTTTGGTAAGATCCATTTTGGAATACTGTTCTATTATATGTAGTCCTTACTACGCTACATATATTAATAAAGTGGTGAAGGTACAGAACAAATTCGTGCGCACTTTTGCATATAGAATGGGTATTGCTAGGGAGAACTTAGAAATTGAATCCCTAAAAGTAGTTTTAAATACAGGAGAATTCATTCTGATTTATGTTTTTTACATAAGCTTGTAGCAGGAAATATAAATTGTTCAGAACTTGTTTCTAAAATTCATTTAGCAATCCCAATATCTGACAGAATTTCAAGACAAAAATCAACTTTCAAAATACAAACAGTTACCACTAATTATGGCTTCAAAACCCCAAAATTGAGAATTTTGCTTTTTGGAAACATACTTTTAAATCTAAATTTTACAATTTTATTTAATATACCTGAAACGCTGTTTAAAAAACAAATTATTTTTTTAGATTATAACAATTTTATGTAAATAGTATAATTATTACATGTATTTATATTAATTTAGTTATAACTTTGTTTAATTTAATTTATTTTAATTTAGTTTACTTCATTTAGTGTTAATTTGGTTTTATTTAGTTTTAGTTTTAACTTAATTTATTTTAGTTTAGTTAAATTTACATTTATGCATGCTGTAGATGATTATTATATTTTTGTTGTAAAAAGATTTTTACCGTAAATAAATAAATAAAAATGAAATCCATTTCCCTGCCTCCAACTGCTGATGAGATCCAAGATAGATCGAAACTGGTCCGTGGCTGTTGTTGATAGAGAGCGATAATTAAAATATTTTTATTTATCAAATATGAACAACTCTCAACCAGATGGTCTAGCAATGGGAAACCCCCTAAGCCCTTTAATGGCAGAAATTTTTATGGATAGCATAGAAAAGAAAATATGCAAATTCCCTCTATTGGTGGAAATATATTGACGATGTATTAGTTTCATTCACTGGCACGGATAGAATTTTAAATAGCTTTTTAAAGGAAATAAACCTTCAACACGAAAAAATTAAATTTACTATAGAAACCGAAATACACAACACAATAAATTTTCTAGATCTAACCATAATAAAAAACAATAATAAACACGATTTCTCAATTTATCATAAACCAACGCACACTGATACGACAATAAATAATAATTCTTTTCACCCTATTCGACATAAATTATCTGCTTACCGATCCATGATTCACCGAGCATTTTCAATACCAATGACAAAACAAAATTTTGAAAAAGAAATCAACATAATTAAATATATTGCGGTTAGAAATAATTTTAAATTAGAAACAATAAATAAATTATTCATAAACAAAGAAAAAGAAATCATTAATAAATTAATATTCCCCATAACGAAATACAAGGATGAAAATTATGGATCAATAACATATAAAGGCTATTTGAGCCAAAAAATAATTAAATATTTAAGAAAATTGAAAATAAACCACCTGATTGAAGAAAACCACCGCTTTGACAACAATTTTAAAAACCTCCACATTTCCAACAAAGGACGGAAACTAAATTTATTGGAAAATTTAGAAATAAATAAAAATATTCACTCAGGGAATTTGCTGAACGATCAACTAGAACTCTCCAACTCCCCCCTACTTAAGTTAAAAAAAAATACACCCTCCACCCACACTTCTGAAATCTGTATATAATGTAAATAAGTTTGTAAACATTTTTGTATTATATTTCTTCACCTGAAAAAGTGTAGCGAAACAATTGTAGTGAGTAAAATAAAATGTTGAAAATCATCAATAGTTTACTATTATTATTATATTAAGTGATAATGGATTTTCAAAATATAAGTGCCTCAACAATCAACGAGATACTTACTATGAGTTGATCGACTATTGTAATGTCGTAGGAGCCTTATTTAAGGTAGATTAGGGTAATGATGATTGTGATTATTAAAGTTAAGACAAAATATATTATTAGGTGAAGAGTAACACTTGTTTTGTTCCATAATGTTTTTATTTTAAGTTGCCTGACAGGTGTTTTGGTCTTCGCAGACCATTAAAATATATTGTAGTGTAGTGGTGAGAGTGAGTTACTTTTATAAGATCTTGTTGAAGAACAAAATAACGTAACAAACAGCTACGTATTTTAACTTAAAGATTTTACAATGTTATCTGCTTTACTCTCATACCGTCTTAAGTTTTTTATTTTCGTAGTTATAGTGCTTTTCTTTGCTCATCAGTTTAAAGATCCTAAATAAAACTGGATGAGGATGAGGATGATATTTAATATTAAATATTGGACTAATTGCAAATATAAAATCAAAAAATACATTACCTTCGTTAGAAATAATACAAATTGATGAAAAAGTCTAAAGGCCAATAAAAATATTAGTAAGAGACCACAATTATTATTATTATACCATATAACGCTGTGCAAGTTAAAGAAAATTAAACTTACTACTATTTTGTAATTAGTTTAAAACATTATGTCTTTGACCAAGATGACGAAATTAAAAAAGATAATATTTCTAAGCAGTATCTTCTAATTATACATCCATAAAATATTATCTCAATTATTTCTAAAATTACTTTTCTAAAAATATTACTTTATCTTATCAGCAACCAACTAAATTTTTCCTAACTAATTACTATAATTATCGCTTATTATTAAAACATTTTAATTACAATTGTGACAACTGGATATCACGAGTCTGAATCACAATTGCCAAAGAAATTCCCATTCCAGATGCATTTGAATTTGCATATTTAATACGTATTTAACCTATTACTAGAACATAAGTAGGCACAAGAGTATGATAATTTAGTTGTGCCCTCGGCAATCGGACAGACAGCTAGTGTGAACAACTCGAAGCGCGCAACAAGAGGAGTAAGGTATAAACAACAGTTTTATCATCCGTTAACACAAAATATCCGGCGATAACATTAGCGAGATTAATTATGTACGTGTAAACAATTTTTTTTTCGAGAGAGAATCATTGAACTTTTGTTTTAATGTTGCAATCCGGCTATGAGTAATTCAGATGGTATCCGTGTTGGATTTTCGTTACCAGCCAAACATTTAAACTAAAATTATTTATATTTTGAATAAATAATTATCCTTATAATATTTATAATTTTTGTTCATATTTTTCATGCAATAAAAATACAGTGATTGAATAAAAATTTAAATTAAATAAATGTAACACATTGTGCAACTGAACGAAATGTATATAATGTATAAAAAAATATCACCAACTTTGATCAAATTATATTATATTATATATAGGTATATATTTTTTTTAATTTTACGGTTAAAATATTACGATTAATTGAATGGAATATGTGATTTCGGCATTTATAAAAAGTAATTGTTATTTTGAAAATATAATGCTGAGTATGTGCATCGCAAAGGCTTAAGTTAGATCATTCTAGATTGTGACCGATTAAAACAACTTTCATAAATAAATATTGCAAGTCAGTATTAATTAGGAATGTGTGTATAACAAAATTTGGTTTAAATCTATTAAGTTTGGTGACTTTTGACCTGCAGTCTTTTAAGAAAACTAATGTAATGCTGATTATGTTTTTGTTGCAAACTAAATTCGTAAATTATTTGTAATATAGCTTAATCTTATTTTAATATAGCTTTGTATCAAAAAGCTGACAAATACTCGTGCATTAATATACACAACAATAACAAGCCAACTTGCATTAAAGGTTAAATTGAACGACTGCAATTTGTTGTTGTTGTTTGTGTTTTAAGAAACCTCCCACTTATTGAATTAATTGAATTAAGG
This sequence comes from Ontholestes murinus, assembly GCA_963969525.1. NCBI lineage: Eukaryota > Metazoa > Arthropoda > Insecta > Coleoptera > Staphylinidae > Ontholestes > Ontholestes murinus. The sequence goes on from OZ018394.1 coordinate 33,395,537, forward strand.
AAGTTTAAAAAATAATAAATATTGTCAAAAAACTCTCGATATTTAGGTAACTTTTGAAAAACAAAAGCGTAACCGCAAATTCCTTTTAGTAAATATTCATTTGTTCCTTTTTTCTGTAAGTTACTTTTGTTAAAATCTGTTTTTGGAATAATTTTTATCAGTTACTTCCTCTTTTTTAAGAAAACAAATTAATGGACTTTAATAATTAAAAATTACAAAATTTATAAACTGAAATATTCAAATAATAAAATATTCAAATATTCAAATATTCAAATATTCAAATATTCAAATATTCAAATATTCAAGTATTCAAGTATTCAAGTATTCAAGTATTCAAGTATTCAAATATTCAAATATTCAAATATTCAAATATTCAAATATTCAAATATTCAAATATTCAAATATTCAAATATTCAAATATTCAAATATTCAAATATTCAAATATTCAAATATTCAAATATTCAAATATTCAAATATTCAAATATTCAAATATTCAAATATTCAAATATTCAAATATTCAAATATTCAAATATTCAAATATTCAAATATTCAAATATTCAAATATTCAAATATTCAAATATTCAAATATTCAAATATTCAAATATTCAAATATTCAAATATTCAAATATTCAAATATTCAAATATTCAAATATTCAAATATTCAAATATTCAAATATTCAAATATTCAAATATTCAAATATTCAAATATTCAAATATTCAAATATTCAAATATTCAAATATTCAAATATTCAAATATTCAAATATTCAAATATTCAAATATTCAAATATTCAAATATTCAAATATTCAAATATTCAAATATTCAAATATTCAAATATTCAAATATTCAAATATTCAAATATTCAAATATTCAAATATTCAAATATTCAAATATTCAAATATTCAAATATTCAAATATTCAAATATTCAAATATTCAAATATTCAAATATTCAAATATTCAAATATTCAAATATTCAAATATTCAAATATTCAAATATTCAAATATTCAAATATTCAAATATTCAAATATTCAAATATTCAAATATTCAAATATTCAAATATTCAAATATTCAAATATTCAAATATTCAAATATTCAAATATTCAAATATTCAAATATTCAAATATTCAAATATTCAAATATTCAAATATTCAAATATTCAAATATTTAAATATTCAAATATTCAAATATTCAAATATTGAAATATTCAAATATTCAAATATTCAATAATAAGATTTTAACAAATTATAAAAATCAAATTGATAAAATTTTATTGATATTATTTCACCTCTCATAGTTATTTATGTTTTTTCTAACGTGACACAGACTTTAATAAATATTGCTAGCAAGGTTAAAATACCGTGTTTGGTATATTCTATACCTTCCACAATCCTAACCGCTTTTCGCTGTAACCCAAATAGTCTATGACGTGTAGCCGAATGACCCCAAATGTGAGGTGACTATGGCATAAACCATAATATGCTTTTATTATCGTTCGGGAAGACAAACTTCTCGATAGATTGCGAAGGCAAAAGATGCCTTTTATCACCTTACTTGCTACCTCACTACCGTAAACGTCTCATTTTATACTAGGATCTAGGTTGAATCCTAGAAATTTTGTTGGGTTTGAAAATGACAAATTGTGTTTTTTAAAGGCAAACATCATATCAACAGTTTTTGTATTATTTATAAAAAGTTTGTTTCTGGTAAACCAATATTTTACAGCAGTTTTTGTTTCATTGTGGAGTAGTATCTTCTGTAAATAGAATGCTTCGGCAATTTTAATGCATTGGGAAATCATTAATATAGATTAGGAATGAGATTGGTCTTAATATCGAGCCTTGTTTCCACCATGCTTTTTATGGAGGTATTCTGGTTCCTTATTGCCAAAACAAACTTTCTGTAGTCTGTTGTTTAAGTAAGAGCTTAATAGGTTACAGCTGGACTATAACACTCTAGTTTCTTAAGCAGTAACTGATGTAAAAGACAATTGAATGCCTTGCTTAGATCTAAGAAAGTCGCCATTTCAAAGCGACCATCCTCAAAGCATTCGATTGTTTGTGTCGCAAAAGATTGCACAGCCGCAGTAGTCGATAATAGTTCTTACGGAAATTAAATTGACACGGGGATAACAATTTATTGCCTTCTAAAAACTCTGTGATTTGTTCTATATTATAATTTAAATAATTTTTAGTACAATAGGTAAAATTTATATTGGTCGGTAGTTATCCTCACTCCTTTAATTATCTCACTAATTAAACCATAGATATCAGTACGTTTACTACTTTTTAGTTTATTTATAGCATCAAATAAAATAACTAACAAAAAAAAATTAACAAAAAATGTATTAAATTTGTCTCATGAGATATTGGAGTTTATAATTTTAGTGTCTCAGTTTTTTACTTCCCATGCCCTTTATTGAGGGTTAAAAGATGAATGAATTTTTAGATGGCTACTTTAACTTTTTAACTTTTTTTCTACATTCCAAACAATATTAATAATTTTCAACTATTTTTTTTTTCAAAATCTATGTTCACTGTTTTATGTGAGTAGTGCAAAGTTATCACTATAGAATTAAACACTTTGTTGTTTCCTTAATTCACTTTTATTTTTAATTGTCAGATGTACATTTCGAGTACCATGTACTCTTTATCAATGACTAATTGATAATGAGTACATGGTACTCGAAATGTACATCTGATAATTAAAAATAAAAGTGAAGTAAGTAAGGAAACAGCAAAGTGTTTAATTCTAAAATGTATGTTGTTTTTTGAAATAACTAATTTTAAATGGCTTTTTAGTAAGTTTTTAAATGTTTTTTGAAGATGAAAAAAAGAATAATTTTTCAAATTTTTAGTAATAGTTGTAAACAATTTTAGCAATTGTTCTTTTTTTAAAGAAGCAATTTTTTATCAAATTTTAATTTCTTCTAGAAAGTTGGTTTTTAACTAGAAAATTTTCAATAACTTTTTTATTAAAATTTTGACATTTTGCTATAATTTCAACTAATTTAGAACATAAAAAAATGTTTTTTTTAATATTCAACTCATTACTTTTACTAAGAGTTCAATTATTTTCGACAAAATTAAATTTTGTATTGTTTAAATTTGGAATCTTTTCTTTTTTAATAATAGCCAATTTTTATTCTTATAAAGTTTACTTTCGACTGTTTTTATAATAAAATTTCAGCAAACTTCATTTTAATTTGAAATTAATTATCGGTTTTCAATGGGGTTTTTACAAATTAAAAAAAATATTTAAGCAATTTTTTAGGAAATTTTCTATTTTTGACAAAGCTACTTTCTAACTTCCTTGTATGATATTAAATTTTTATTTATTTCTTATATTTTTAACGACTTTTTAAATACTTTAAAAGTTTTCAATTGTTTTAGTCTAAATTTCAATTGCTTGTGGTAAAACAAAATAACAAATTTTAAATATACCTAATTTTAGTTTATATAATGTTTGTGTCTACGGATCGCCATATTTTAATTCATTAGATCTTGTAAATAATCACATTGTTATATACAGGGTGAGTTTTTTTTTATGTGCTCTATGGGGATCTCGGAAACTATAAGAGATAGAGAAACGGTTAAATGGGGAAAGAAGTGTAGATTTATGAGACGAATAAAATTCCACTTTCAAAGTTTTCAAAAAATTCAAGGGTAACTAAATATTTTGAAAAAAGTAAAAAGTGTCAATTTTTTCAAATCAATATATCTCGGTTATTATAACAGATAGAAAAAAACTGTAAAGGAAAAATTTTTGATAATTTTATGCAGATTAATGAAAAGTAATCAGAAAATTTTTATCGCCATTATTTTCCGAGATATGACGCAAACTTACATCTTTTTAAATGGAAACCATAGTTGGCTGTGACCTCATCCAAAAGGTATTTTTTCTCTTTGCCTTTTACAGTTTTTGTCTATCTGTTATAATAACCGAGATATATTGATTTGAAAAAATTGATACTTTTTACTTTTTCAAAATATCTAGTTACCCTTGACTTTTTTGAAAACTTTGAAAGTGGAATTTTATTCGTCTCATAAATCTACACTTCTTTCCCAATTTAACCGTTTCTCTATCTCTTATAGTTTCCGAGATCCCCATAGAGAACTTCGAAAAAAAAAGTCACCCTGTATATAACAATGTGATTATTTACAAGATCTAATGAATTAAAATATGGCGATACGTAGACACAAACATTATATAATAGTATAATCAAATTGACGCCAGGGTAATCAACCTATGTGACACTCTTCAATGCTTTGATTTAACCAATATTGTAAAGTTCCAAGGCACCAACTGCCTAGACAATATTTTTATTAACTTTAATGAGGCTCTCATAAATGTTAGCATATCTGATCACATTGGTATTATTATCGCTATAGATTGGTCTCACTAACCGTTCATATCACCTAGAAAAGCATATCAGCCTCTTACTATGAGTGGAAAGTTCGAACTTTTTTAAATGTTAGTAAGAAGTGTTTATTGGGATTTCATTAACCGTTCGTTAAATTCACATGAGTTACTACTTAAGGAACTAGAGTGTTATAGTTCTTGAATCTTCACGACGTGCACTTCGTGATATATTTTCAATTTTTAAAATAGAGAAAACTTTTTTTGTATATAAAAAAGTATAAACAAGTAATAAGTTTTCTTTATTTTAAAAATAGTGTTACAGTTTTAACACTTTCAGCTGTAAGCTCTTACTTAAACAACACACTACAGAAAGTTTGTTTTGGCAATAAGGAAACAAAATACCTTTATAATAAACATCGTGTGCCACAAGGCTCGATATTAGGACCAATCCGAGGTTTTAAATATTTTTTATGTTTCCTTCATAAAATTGATTTAACTATTTTTTAAATATAAACAAAAATCAATAAAAACAAAACTAAAAAACCACCATAAACTTCGTTAACAACTGATCATTCAGTGGGGGGAATAAACTTGCTTGGTTAATAATTATGTGGTTGTCATATTAATTTTACGCCCTTTTAGTGGCAAGCTAAAAGATTATCCTTTATAAATTACTAATTTTATTATTCTCTGCAATTATTTATTAAATAATTTCTTCTTCATCAAATACAACAGAAAATCTGAAAAAACAAAAAAAAGGTCTTGAGTAAAGTTTAGCAAAAAATTACAATTTATTACTAATAATAATAATAATAATATTACATTCAACTACATAACATAACTTAAATCGAAACGTCGTAATAATGATTTACAAAAATATCAAATACTTGAAAATAGCTAAAAATAAAGTTACAACTAGTGAAATAAATAACGAGAGAAAAAATTAGCTTAAAACTAAAAAGACATCTAATATTTAAATACATCAAATGGATATGAAATATTTAACAGGAAAATTAAGTATGATTTATTTTCAGAAATCGTTTAATGTATCTGTTTCATTTTCCAGAAGGTACTGGATTAATTTGGTTTTAAATTCTTTTAAGTTCATAATATTTGTAATAAAGTTGACAGTTTGTTAAATATTTTAATTAACCTATACTTTGGTGACTTTTCAAATAAAGTTAATTTGTGGGTTGGAAAATCATAAGAATTACTATTTCTGGTGTTGTGTGAATAAGGTTTTGAATAAACAGTAAAGCTAAGTTTATGTTTGTAATTAAAAATAAGCAATTCGTAGAAGTAAACGCTAAAAATGTTAATATTCTAGTCTTTTTGAAGTACTGCGGCAAGATTGTGCATATTCTAGACCGAAAATAATTCTTAATGCTTTTTTGTAAACCAAAAACATTCAGTCTGATAAAGTAAACCAAATGCGTTAGAAAAAGAACGCACTGTAAAACTTTCGTCGTTTTTTGAAGCGATAGTTTGTGACGTACGACTGAAGATCCAACGAACAGACTGTAGGTTGGATATTAGGATTTCGAGGAGTATAGCATTTGTTCAGAAGATTGATTTTAATATGTTGTATTTGTAATTTTTAGACTATGATTATATTTCATTCATATTTTTAGTATTATGACGATCACATCCACTACTAGAGTATCTTGCTTCAGCTATTTTGTATTTTTTGTATATGATGGCTACGTGAAATGGAAAATTGAATTGAATTGAATTAAAATATAGGGTTTCGTAATGTCTAAAAATATCAAAATTTTAAGTTTAAATGTAATTTTCAGTATATTAAAAGAATCGCATTTAAAGTTTTTCTTAATCTTAGATTTATACATTAAGAAAAATTCAGAAATTACACTTCCATTGCATCTAAAATATGATAATAAATACTCGTATAATAAAACCAAAAAGTTTAAAACCTCTAGCAGCTTTTTATATGTGCAACGCTTACAGATACAAACAAATACACAGGTACGCTTCTAAAAATTGTTTAAAAGATGTCTAGGAACCTCAGTACAAATAGTTGAAAATACTACCAAAATATATTTATTTAGTTCTTACAGGGAAAGTAAAAATTACGTGCTATATTTTGCTTGTTCATTTGAATTTATCACAATGGTAACATATAATCTCTTACGCAATCTATGTTTTAATTTCTTATACATGCATGTTATTATAAAATGTATATATCAAACAAATTATGTTTACAGCCTGATTACAAGTGAATAACAAATAAAAGCTGCATAATTTTGCTCATACGTAATGATAAATGATTAGCACTAAATCTATGATGCGCTGATACACATGTTTGTTGTTTACAATGAAATTTACTAGAAAATAGTGTACAAACAATGATGCAATCGATATCAGAAATTGGAAACGATGTTTACGTAGAGAAAAATCACCAAAATTAATGTCGAAAATGGCCGGAGCCTCACGCGCTGTGCAGTTGAAAAGAGTTTTCGATAAGGCCTCTGTGATATAATTAGACAATATAAATAAGTCTCAGCCGAGTCTGGCGCTAATAAATAATTGCTTTTCTATAAATATATGACATTACAGTCTTGAGAATCCATCGACCCTGTGCACTCAATTATATTGTTTATATTTTATCGCGTTCCAAGTATGTACTTATTATTTATTATTAATACATAGTTGTCTCTTATCTAGGCGCATCTATTAATCCACTTCAATTGTGTTGATTGATTGAATTTCGGTTATTGTTTTAAAATTTCAGAACTAATCATAAAATTAGTTTAATATTTGTTTAAAAAAATTTACCTTATCAATCACCTTTCACCATTTCCAACGTAAGTATTAATTATTAATAATTCCCTTATGTTTTATGACTTTCTTGTTTGTTACTTCCCTAGCGTTCAACGATCCATATTTTTCTTATTTTTCCTTTATATCTTTTTCCTGCATAAATGATAAATAATAAATATTATTATTCACTTATTGTGCTAATAAAACCATTTTCCTTAATTATTTGATTGTATTGTGTAACATAAAATGATTATTAATCTCTAATTACAACAAGATGACATAAGGTATAATTAAAACAAATAGGTTCTATATTTAATTAATTACTCACTTAACCCGTGGTAAAACATTTTTGAAATACCTTGATTAGAAATTATAAACACTTGGTTTGTTTCACAGAAGATTGTTTCTTCTGCGACAAGTTTCAACAATATGTCATTATCAAGGAGTAATTACTCAAACCAACTGTTTTAAATTTCTAATTAAGAAAAATTGATTCTGCCGAATAAAAAAGGACATATATTTAATTAGCTTTGGTTTTGTAATATATGACAATCTACACTGTAAGTATGGATTACTACGTAGTAACGGTCGCAACTATTCTCTTTATATGACAATCTACATCAGACCGAAAGCGGCTATAAATTTTAACATCATTTGTGGATCCTAAATTCTGCCCTTGAGGAACACCACTAGTGGAGCAAAGTTGCTTTGTTTAGGGCTAAAGCATTCCAGGTATTAACATCTCTTAGACAGATAAGATCTTATTAATTTAATAATATTGTCACCAAATGCCCAAACTCTTAGCTTATATAAAAGAACCGTCTGGTTAATGGTGAAAAAGGCTTTTCTAGAATTTGTGTATATTACATTAACTTGTATACGTTAATCGAAATGACTGGATTTAAATTCCGCAAAATTTAAGTTTGTAGCTGTGGATATTCTTTTTACAAAATCATATTGTTCTGTGATTTAACATGACAATAAAATTTATTTGGAAAGATATTAGCAAAGTTATTAAGTATAAAGTTTAGACAATAGTTATTGATAACTTGTTTATTGCCTTACCTTAGGGCAGCACAATTTACTAAATATTTAAGCAACGACGTTTTAAGCATCATATTAAAAATGTGACCAAGTGGTTTCAACATTGCCACTACCACATGTAAAATTATTACTGACATTTTTGCAGTCAATAATACACCACAGTCATTCATAGTGTCTGTATTTGCACCATAAACAGATGATAAATATTTGCCAAAGTTCTCAACAATATCGTAGGGGTTATCAATAGTAAACTGACCATAATTCATTAAATCAAGTAATCGTAATTGCATTTTTTAAAGTTTATATAAGATTTTTAGGTCCATTGACTGCTCAGCATTTCTGACTCGTTTATTTTAATAAATATTTTCATTCTGCTTTGATGTTTTTTTCTGTAATTGTTCATTTATTACTAATATACATAATTGAAGATTTTCTCGACCTTTTCTCCTTTATAATTTTTGAGATATTCTTGCTGTTAGAAATTCTTTCTGTTATGTTGAATAGTGTTCTTGTTGGCGATTTTAAATTTATTTTAAGATCGATCCTTTTGATATCATTGTTTCTAAGAATTTAAAGCTATCTGTTTCTATCAAGTTCGCAATTGTTTATGTTACGTTGTATATATTTCATTTCTGTATTTTAATTATCTGTTCCATATTACTCTTTACCTGACATCTCCTAATGCGATTTGGGCCATTTCTTAATAGTGTAAGTGTGTACTTGCTCGTTGGCACTGTTTTTCAAAACCTCAAAAGAATTTCAAAAAAACAATTAGGGTTCTTAACCGGATGATGTCAAAAAATGTAGAATTTCGCTCCCCGAAAGTAGGTCTTTTTTTGTTTCAGGATTTTCAGAAATATTTATCACGAAAAAATATTTTTATAAACTTGTTTATATTTCAAAAAATTTAAAACTATTTAGAGTAAAAATTATGTGGGTCCATATTCAAAAGATGATTCTAGGTTTTATGAATGTTTTCTTATAATAAAACGTGATTTAGGTGGTTTTAAAGATACATGACATCGGTCAATAATTTCTATTTCTTTTAACAAAACCTTTGTTTATTTAATTGAATATATCAGTGAAGATTATTGAATTCTTATGAAAGTTTATGGTGACAATGTTCTAACTAATAAATCATTCCGTACATAATTGTTACTATTTCAAAAATTCAGCGTTGAGGCATCTCACTGCACACTAAAAAAACAACGAATTGGAGTCATTACTTCATTACAACATCGAATCAAATGCATGAGAAGCTTGCAGAATCATTGGAAGTTACTAAAAAAAATTAAATAAATTCAATTAAAAGGCTCTACAGTCCAGATTCGGGCCCTGGCCCGATTTTGTACGGTTCATCGCTACTCTTAGTCAACCACATAGTTTTAGGATTTTTGTTTTCTTCGACAGCATCCCCCCAAAACTTTCTTGGCCTTCTAGTTGACATTTTGCCTTCCATCGTACGTACGTTTCATGTGCCATAAAAGAATTCCGTGTTCTTGCACCGTTGATCAATTTTGAGGTTATGATCCATCCTGTTCCGAGGTTTGATTTTGGGTTTCGCGGTAAGAGTGTTTTTACAAGGGCAGGTTACTAGCCCAACCTTAAACCCTCTTTTTTATCCGGGCTTGGAACCTGATACTTAGGTTGACGGGCTACTCAATCCACCCGCATTTCGCCACGAGCAGAGTTCACAAGTAGTTTCTGTACGGGTAAAATTCATGAGGAATGAGGAGCCCTATAAACTGAAACCGAGAGTTTTAAAAAAGAATTTTTTATTTGCGAGCAGCAAAGAGACCAAAAGAATGTTATATATATATAGGCTACAATTGATTCGTCTGTACCGACAATTACAAGAAACGGCCAGAATATAAGCAAAAACATTATCCGTATGTTAATTGTCCAAAAGAAGAAGTAGCTAGCGATGGATTATACTTTGATTAATCTGGTTATTTATTTTGTACTAAAGTAAATGCACTTTATGGCCACAAAAATTATACCGAACTAGTTACATGAATATTATATAGAAAATATTTGTAGGAAATTATTTATTTATTTATTTATTTAGACCCAACAGACTGCAAGTCTTCTTACAGGGCCAGTACATAAGAAAAATTACAGAGAATATCAAAAAAAAATATCATGACCTATAATAATAATAATAATAATAATAACTTTATTAACGGATTCACCTTTTTTATAAAAAAAATCATACACATTCAATACAAATAAAACTTAAATACGTAACATAAAATTAAAGTAGAATATATAACGTTAAACCTAAATAATAAAAACCTAAATCATATTGTGCATACAATAACTAAAACTAAAACACAAGTTTATATTTGATAAGTAAAATAAAAAAGTAATATAACTGTAAATTAATGTGATAAATAAAACATCCATATATATACATACATATAAAATACATATACATGTATATATATATATATATATATATATATATATATACATATACATACATACTCATACAAACTCATAAATAATAAAATAAAATAAACCAAAATTAATGAAATTGAGATACAATAAATGATTTACACGATCTTAAAGAATTATTAAATATTTCAAACTTATTTGACGAATTTATGGTATTAATATTTCTCATAATAATATCAAATGGAGAGTAATAACCATAATTAGTCCTATGAAAATTTGGACGAAATAAAACTGCTCTTCTAAAAGGTATATTATTTGAATAAAAATTAAAATTCACCATTGATAAAAGCTTAGCACTTATAATACTATTATTTAGCAACTTGTGAAAAAAACAAATTCCGGCAATTTTATGTCGACCACTGATTGATTTTAAGTTAATATTGATGTTAAATCTAAAAGAAATGTATCTAACAAATTTATTTTGAATTCTTTCCAATTTAGCGATGTGTACATCATAAAACGGAAACCAAATTAATGAACAGTATTCTAGGTGCGAACGGACAAATGAATTATATAAAATAATTAAGGTCTTAATACTAAAGTGCTGTCCATTACGCAAAATAAACCCCAATGAACGCATAGCCTTGTTACAAACATATAATACATGTTCGCTAAAACTAAGTGAGCAGTCTAAAAATATTCCTAAATCTTTAATAGAATTAACATTTTCTAGTAATATATTATTTATACTGTATTCATACTCAATTAGTTTTTTTTGTTTACTAAATTTCATAGCCTTACATTTACTAATATTAAGGTCTAAATCATTTATTTTACACCAATTAGAAATATTGTTTAGGTCGTTTTGAAGATTGTGACAATCCTGAATCGATTTGACCTCCATTAAAATTTTCATGTCATCGGCATAAAGATAACACCTAGCGTGGTTTAGAATTTGAGAAATGTCATTAATTAAAATTAAAAATAGCAAGGGACCACAATGGCTTCCTTGAGGTACACCAGATGTTACCTTTATACAGCTAGAAATGTAGTTTCCAATTCTAACACATTGTTGTCTACTGGATAAATATGAACGAAACCAATTTGTGACACTTTTGTTAAATCCATAGGCATTCATTTTCGATAATAAAATTGAGTGGTTAACTTTATCGAAAGCCTTCGAAAAATCCGTGTAGACGACATCGGCTTGACATCTTTTTTCAAAGGTAGATAAAATGGATGCTTGAAATTCAAGAAGGTTGGTCATGGTGGATCTACCTTGGAAAAATCCGTGTTGTGTGTCATCAATTATTTCCTTAGTAAGCCAGAACAATTGCTTCGAAATTAGCTTGTCAAAGATTTTTGGAATTGAGGATTGAATTGCCACTCCTCTATAATTAGGGATCAATTCTATCTTGCCAGTTTTATGTATCGGTAATATAAAGCTTGTTTTCCAAATATCCGGAAACTTTTCCTCAGCAATAGAACATGAAAACAAAATATATAAGGGTTCAGATAAAGTGCACACACATTTTGATAGGAATATTGCAGGGACACCATCTGGACCGAAGGATGTGCAATTTCCAAGCGACTGTAGCTCATTATATACATCTTGTAATGAAATAGAAAATCTTGAGTCAATAACTTGTTTATTAAAAGTGAAATGACTTGTTCTATCCTCCTAGCTATAAATAGTTACAATAATTAGAAAAAAACATCATGAGCAATAATAATAATAACAAAATCAAACATTTTATTTTAAAACAAGTAATAATTCTTCACCGAAACATTTAAACGAACGAAATAAATCAGCTGCATATTGATACTCATTGTATAACCGTGATAAGCGATAAACTGGAGAATTTAAACAATAATTATTATTCGGAATGGGGTAAGTAAAAGTTTTGCTGTTTCGTGATGTCAATCTGGGGACTTTAAAGTTAAACTGGTTTAAAATCATACTGTTGTCTATAGAGTAATGAACAAGCTTATAATAACAGAGATAAATGTATATATGTCTGCCTTGTATAGATAGAACGTTAAATTCAATTAACAAATCACTATAAGATATGTTATAGCGATAAATGTTATATTTTACATAATATAAGTATCGAAGGAATCGTTTCTGAATACTTTCAAGCAAACTTATATATTTGGCATACATAGGAGACCATACAACTGAACAATAAGTTAATTTACTTAAAATGGATGTGGAAATAAGAGTTTTTAAAACATGAATATTTTTGAAAGATTCTCAATTGCGCATTAAAAATCCCCAGATTCTTCGACAGTCCTGGACCAACTCATTTATATGTATACCGAAAGTTAAAGCACTATCAAACATTACACCTAAGTCCCTTAGCTATGTACATCGTTTAATGCTAATATTATCAATTTGATAATTATAGTAAATAGTGTTTACTTTTCGAGAAAACTAAAGTACATTACATTTAAGTGCATTTAATGATAATTTATTGTCAATACACCATTTACTAATAGTATTAATGTCATTTTGAAGTTTTGAGCAGTCAGTATTAGATTCTATTATGTTATAAATTTTTAAATCGTCCGCATACATAAGTACCGGGTAGTTTAGGTTTTTACTTATACCATCAAAATATATAAGAAAAAGAAGGGGACCTAAATTAGATCCCTGGGGCACCCCCCTTGCTGCTGTATAAGATTTTTATCGCACACCATTAATATCTACTAGTAATTGGCGATTGCTTAAATACGATATTAAAATATTAATTAATTTTGATTTATTCCAAAATCGTAAAGGCGACAAATTAACAAATTATGATCAAGCCTGTCGAAAGCTTTAGTGAGATCCGTATATACGACATCAACTTGTTTACCAGAATCCATAGCGTCTGACACTAACTGTGTTATGTTACATAAGTTTGTAGTAGTAGATCTTCGTTTAAAAAAGCCGTGTTGTTGAATAGTCAGTTTTTCACTCACACTGTAATAAATATACTCACTTAATATATGGTAGATTCAAATATTTCCGAAAAGCAACACAAGATCGATATTGGACGATAATTTTCAACTTTTTTTGAATCACCCGACTTTTTGACAGGACAAATACGAACTTCCTTCCATATTTTTGGGAGCACGCCATTGTGCAAAATTAATTTGAAAACGTTAATGTTAGTGGCTCGTACAGCACTTCGGAACAATCACGCACAATATGTTCTGGAATCATATCGAGACCCATAGTAAACTTTGGTCTCAGACGTCGTAAATGCAGTCTAACATCAGCCGCATTTATAGAAAAATTTCCAAGTTGACATTCGTTTAAATGTGTATTCGTGTTATTAGATGGTGAAGATACATATGTTTTGCTACAAAAATCCGCAAAACAATCAACAATTTTTACTGGTTCACTCACATCATTATCTTGATAGGTCATATCTACTGGTATACGCGTCGAACTGTTTTTGTTGTTAACGTAGTTAAATAACATATTTGGTTCTTGTCCAATTCGTCTCTCGGTGTCCTTGATACATTCCTTATGTGCCGCAGATATACTGTACTTGCAAGATCTTCGTAATTCTTCATAATTTCTTTTATGATGAAGTAAATGATATTTTCTAAATTTATGTTTTAAATTTAATTGTTTTCGAATATCTTTATTAATCCATGGTGCATATTTATACTAGTACGTGTTTTGTTTAGATTTTGGTACATGTCGCTCAAATAAGAGATGCATGTGTCGATAGAGAACATTGCAGGCTTCATCAACCTCAGAACTTCTGTATAAGCTTGACCAGTTGATCTCTCATATGTCTCTATAGAGAGCTAAGAAATTAGTCTTACGAACATTGTACCTTATGCTATTATTTATAAACTTGGATGATTCTGTTTTAGAGCAATTTTTAATATTAAATGTTAACATAGAGTGGTGATTATCTTCTCTGACCAAAGGAAACACACATCTATCAACATTTAAGATTTCTGACGAAATAATAAGATCCAATATTCTTCCATTCGAATTTAGTATGCTATTATATTGTATTAAATTGTTAATATCTAAATATGTTTTTAATGCATCTATACATTCGGATTGAATGTTGATTCTATAGCCTGGTATATTGAAATCACCTACAATTATAATGTTTTGATTGACATATTGTTGTTCAATATGTTCAAAAAATAAGATATAGATCTCATCTCTTACCGTGGGTTTCACATAAACACATCCAATTATATAAATGATATGGTTAAACTTTACTTTAGTAGCGACATATTCTATTCCATTACATTCAGGCAAATTAAGTGTTCATTCTTCAGATAGTTATTTATTATTTATTGCCACTAGTACACCTCCGCCTCTACCAGATTGACGGTCAGTTCTGTACACACTATGATTATTAGGAAACAATTCAGAATTGTTAACTTCCCTGTGCAGCCATGTCTGGGTAATTAAATAATTGTCGTGATCATGTGCTATTACATTATTATAAAAGTTTACTAATTTTCCCTTTAAGCCACATTCACAGTGTTAGGTGCAGTTTAGTTTTTTATTTCATTCGATCGTTTTTTAATAATTTTTAGAGTATTGTTTAGAAACCTGATTATAAGATCCTTTTCACCTAATGATTCACGCCTTTTAAGTTCAGTGACGACTTTATTATATTCTTCACGTTGAAGTGGAATCTTGTCTAAACCAACTTTAATATTTTTATCCAACTTATTCCTGTTTTGCATTATAGTATTGACCCTTGAAGTTTGTGCAAAAATTATTTTCAGTGGACGTATCTTATCACCCTTTTGACCCAATCGGAAACATTTTTTAATATATATTGAGTTATCAATATTTTGCAACATTGTATCAACTTTAACCAAATCATCATTATTATTACTGTCACTATTAGTATTAGAAGCTACTGGAACTTCAGGAAAATTATAAATAATTAAGTTACTCTCTCTACGTCTGCGGTCTTCATTTCATTAATCACATTGAGATTAGTAGATTCATTAATTTGAGACAACGTTTGTTCAATCAAAACGTTGTAAATTTCAGTCTCCGTAGCGGGTGCCAAATATATTAATTGTGCCAAATTCTTCGACGTTGTGCATATTTCTGATTACCTATCTCCTAAGTGATTTTTAATTTTTATATCTGAGACCGTCGAAAAATATTCAACGAATATATTGACAACTTCTCTTACATCACTTTTTTGGCCGAGGTCGTTTGTAATTTTTATAGATTCACGTTTATTTTCTCCGTGTAATTCTTCCCTCACTAAATTCCAAACTTGTTTTTGTTTGTTCGGAGCATTATTTAGTTTTTGGTTGAAGTAATTTCGTTTTGTGTCCCCAATTAGGTTTTTGTGAATTTTCTTTTCGTTTTTGTATATTTGTCTCATGCCATCTGTGTTCGCTTTCTTCATCAGTCGATAAGTTATGTTAAGATTCATGTTGGACCTTTTATATCTTTATTTATCCAATTTTTACGGCTATTAATAATAATAATAATGAAACATTAAAAAAATGCATAAAACCCATCTAAAAATTGATGTTTGATAATGAACAGTGAATGTTCGAAACTATAGTCACAGCAATAAATATTTTATGTGGTAAAACAAAGTTAAAGTGTTTTAATTATCTTAAATAATTTAGGACAAATGAGTCACGGGCGGAGTTCACTGTTGACCAATGTTCTTCCACTCAAACCCACGTTCTTCCTTAGGCAGGTGATACACTTTTGCCATTTTCGGCGTTCTTTTTAATTATTTATAAGCAAATATGCTTTATGTTGACCCTTTGTGGGATATTTTAGACGGAGTCTATTGTGACATTTTTACTTCCGCGATATTTTCTACCAAAGTCTCTCTACTACTAAACGATGACTCGAGCTCACCTCCATTGTCGTTCTCCGATCTATCGTTAGCGTGCTGTGGATCTGAGCATCATATAATTGCACTACAGTTTTTTAAATATTTGTAGCATCCAGCATGCATTCGGGCCCCACAATTTTTGCACTTCGGTTCAGTTATGGGAATATTACTGCACTACTTGCATTTTTATATCGGAGTGTTTTCATATACGTCTACTCAATCTATGATACATTGTGATTTTTATTTTATATAATTTTTTAATAATTCACTAATTAGAGCATATATTTTTTATCACTTGTATGTACCTTTTTACTTTTATTATTGTTGTATGGTGCATTACGGTTTTTGTCCTATAATAAACATGGCTTTTAGACATAAAAAAAATACAATAATAATTAGTTTAATGTAGTTAAATAGCAAATAATTAGTTTGGTGTAATTTTGTCACCATCCATTTTTACTTTTTTAAAGATTTTTTTAACTTGTTCCAATATTTAGACTATTAGTGAGTTTGTGGAAAATCTTGAAAAACCTGTCATTTTCTAATAGTAAGCGGCAACAAGATATTCATTTTTAGAATTGTAGAATTTCATGATTTTCACAAAAAAAGTCTTTAGGTCTATAGTTTATAGAAGGTAAAGTACTAAATATTCCAGTATTACAAAAAAGATATAATATATCAGGAGTATGCATTAATTCGTGCGGTTTTTTTTCGAAAATTAAGGCTTTATTATATACTCAATGATCAAAGTATTGTCCATCGAAAGCTACAACATTTGGTCGTTCACTTCTGGCACGTTCTTTCAGCAAGAACATGGTCACCATAAACCTCTACTAAAATACGATGACTTTCGGTAGCACTTTTCTTCATGTTAAAGTAATGTAGAAGAACTCCCCGCAAAAACACTTTTTCTGGCACAAAGTTCGACATGTTCAAATGAATAGAAATAAATGTTGTTTACACTTCAATGAAATTACGTATACTGAAAAAGACGCGCAATGGCAGTAGCTTTCGAATGACTATAGTCACGGATGAACACGACGCGAAATAATACTAGTAACGCCCTCTCTTAGAAAACCGCACGAATTAATGCTTACTCCTGATAGTTGTATCAAGTTACGTCTTTTCTAATACATCCGGTAATAAGTTAGAATTTTTAGAAATTTTTTTTTTTCGCTCATAGCCCTTTTCCCTATCGAACGACAAGGATTATGGATTTTAATTGTTTTGTGAATTGAGTCGTGAGATGAGTAAAACTAATAATTTTGGTACATTTTGAAAGTATTGTAGGTCCAAAACTGTTAAAGGTGATGGCTTTTCTTCCAGCATAACCAACAGATCCCTTGTTGCTAATTCAAAATTGGATATTGCATATCTACTTTCAAATTTATTTTCAGATTTAAAATATTTATTCAAAAAATTACAAAATATATAATACATTATTGTAGATTATAGCTGAGATCAAATATTACATATATTACACATATTGCCTTTTCCGGATAGATGCTTGATATAGATATCACGGCTTCATTTGATTGTATCACAGACCATCCTCATCAGTGAGGAGTATCGACAGGGGATCTTCAGTGCTCGTACAACATCTTAGTTAGCAGCATCCCAGGCTCCCAGGGCACCGATCTCGAATGGGTGGAACAAAACTATATAGCCCTTCTCGTTGAGTTCGTCTACCAGGACCTTTAGAATTCGTACTCAATATAATATTAGTTTTAAAATTGGGGCGATTGATGTAATTCACAGAAATCGACATTATCAAATTTTTTTCGGAAATTAATGGTAACGTTGCTTTAGATCCTGGCGAAATATTGAAATAAAACAACACAGTTGAGAGGGTTTCATGTTGAAACTGTAGAACAATAAATAGGAAATTGTAAATTTAGAAACATCTGTTAAAAGGCAAAGATTTGACAGCAACTTGTTAGGTACCTTTGATCAGCGTTCAGCATCAAAGGCTAACTTCGAAGTAGCCTGGATGATTGCCCGAAACAAAAAACCATATACTATTGGTGAAGATTTGGTTAAACCAGCAGCTGTGAAAATGGCAGAGATCATGTGTGGCCAGAAAGAGGCGAAGAAACTGAATCCAGTACCCTTGTCTGCAAGAATTGTAAAAGAAAGAATTTCTATCTTGGCGGAAAATGTGAAGGAACAGGTTATTTTCTCACTAAAACAGGCTAAATATTTTGCTATTCAGCTTGATGAGACTACAGATGTTAGTAGCAATTCACAGCTAATGGTGTATGTTCGCTACAAAGGTACAGATGCAATTGAAGAGGAATTGTTGTTTTGATCTCCTCTCGAGTTGAAATCTCGTGGAATTGATGTGTATAATAAGGTAAATGACTACTTCAATACTGAAAGCATTAATTTAAAGTCTGTTGATAGGAGCTCCAGCTATGCTAGGTCATATTAATGGTTTTTCGGCTTTTGTGAAAAAAAAATAATCCAAGTATTGAAGTTACTCACTATATAATCCATCGCCAGGCACTTCTTGTGAAATATTTGGAACCTACACTGGAAGCCGTCGTGCATGATGTCATCAAGATTGTTAATGCTATCAAAGGACATGTACTAAACACGCGACTATTTCGTGAATTATGCCAGGACTAAGCTGAATATACGGACCTACTTTATCATACAAAAATATTTTGGGGTAATGGTTAATAAAGTTCCCCGACCGCTGTACTAAGTAGTAATAGTCCCCCGTTAACAATAGCTACGGACCGGTTTTGATCTAATTTGGTTCTCATCAGTAGTTGGAGACAAAGAAACGAGTATTTGGAGTATAAAGATGCAATCTATTATCTAAGTATTGCACTAGATCCCTGTTTGAGTAAATAACCACCGACAAAGCAATGGCGGCAGTTAATTCCTAAGTTAGTTATTATGTCACTTATTTTCGTATTTTCTTTTTATTTGCTGAATATTATTTTTATTATTACCAAAATATCGTAACTTTGGTTTTGAATGTATTTATTTTTAATTTCTCTATAAACTTTTTTATGAAAATATGTAATTTCTTCCGCTCATATAGAAACTAGGGAATATTAAAAAAAACACAATATTAAAACAATTTTTAACACTTTACATAAAATCGGAAAATTTCTTAATTCAAAGACACATTTCCCCTCTAAAATCAATGACCAATAAAGTTTATATCAGACAGATGAAAAAATATACGAATTTAAGAAGAGACGATCAAATAAAATCTACCTTCTTCATCACTTGCCAAACATTCCAGAACAACGGGATACGAGATGAATTTCAATAATTACTTTAGATAGAAAAACAAATCGATAATCTTAATAAAGGTGACTATAGCTAACAACTATACACGTTTTAGAATGATCGAAAATGTACTCAGGCTAATCTCAATTTTATGAATATTCTTACTTAGAAAAGTAGAACAGAATTAAAAAACAAAAGTAATTCTAAGAAATGCTAAAGCAAATTGATGTTGTCTTAGGCTTTCAAATACATATTTGTGGAGGCCTTGACTTTATTTATTAATGAAAAAATGATTTCATGACAAACATTATGAAATTATGAATGGAATTCACTCATATACTCAAGTTAGCGAAAAACATGTTCACTCTAGAAACATTGATTTGTCTGCATTTGCCAAAATATTATTAAGCCTTTTGAAAGTGCATAGTATTAGACAATATGTTGAAATCTTAATTCTTTGAGCAAAATGTTTATTTCTTTGATTTTGATTTGATTGATTAATTATACATGAAGAATAATCCGTTTTTTGTCATAGTTACTAAATAAATACTAAATAAATAAACTAAAACAGGAGAATATGAAATGATGATAAACATGTTATTATTAGTTGGTTTAATACCATGCATAGGTATTGAATGAATAAAATCAATAACAATACAGCATTAAGCAATTTTATAAGGAATTGTAGAAAGAAATATATTTAAACATAAAGAACTTTTATATTAGTGTTACGAATAGCATTAAATATTGAATGAGATTTCACTCTATGATATGAAAACATAAATTTCGTTATAGTTCAAAGTATATATTTTATAAATAGTAAGGAAATGCATGTTGGACCAAGATAATTATTTATCAGCATTGTAAGTGATCAGATGTTTGAAACAGTACGACTTTTGGAAATATATGTTGATCACTTAAAAATTGTAAGTAATTGTTATTGAAAGCTATACTAAAATTATTATTTATTTTATACTAACACATCAACTAATATTTTGTTAAAAACTATAGTGGCAATTATATTAATTTTGCATTTAGTTTAATTAAAGAACCCAAAACTTTAATCTTCTTTACTAATACGTTTATGACTTTACTAAACGTAACTAACCACAGTACTTATAACAACACAACAAACACACACAGACACAGGTGGACCTCTTAAATTGGTACAGGGCAATAACAGCTGTGCCCCCCTACGATAGACGTCCGTATAAGTACCAGTAGTTCAGTGTCCTTTGGATACTTAATGATAAGCTCCGCCGTTCCGATATGAATTTCACACGTACGAGATCAGCAAAGCATGTCCACAATAATAATTCCATACGCTGCATAATTAAAATACTTGTAGTAAACATTTGCGTAAAGAATTTACAAAAAAAAAAGGCGCACCGAAAAAAGGCCGATACGCTCAAGAATTCCAATTGAGAAATGGATCCAGCCGAGCCAAAGGTGGGTCAAATTTGAAATAAACAACTTATCTATAAATAAATTATCAGTAGGAAAATATAGTTTAAAAGAGCCGATGGTGGGGCGGACGGCATATCAAGAAATTCGTGACTATAATGAGAGTTCAAACAGCAGACAGAAGTCGTACTCGAGTGCCGGTGTCGTTTCCATGTACGCACATCAACCGAAAAGTGCATCAAAAGTTAACGAATGTTCCCTGTTTCTAGTGACGGTACAGTGTTCACTTTTTGGTCCTTTAGGTAAATATGAAATTTTGTTGATGACCGCACGCGTACGCACACCCTAATTAAATCAAGTGTAATCTTTTGTTATCTTCAAAAAGCTCAATGACCTTTATTAAAACTTTGGATTTATTTAGTTCATTAATAATTCTATTTTTTTATAATTTAAAAACTTAATTCATTTGATATTCTTAATAAAAATAAATGTATATCCAGTGGACAGTGTTTAGTGTAAATATTTTAATTGTACACAAATGTCTGTTCTTGTTAAGGTATAACATAAGTTATTTTGAAGATGATGCCTAGTTGGACTTCGGTTTGATCAATTATTTTCTAAGATAAAATGGTCAACAGTAGTACCTTATTTGATTATAGATTAAAATGGATTATCATGACTAAACTTTTTAAAAGTATTTGGTACTATAAATCATTATTTGGATATTTGTGCCGAAAGTTACTTTAAAAGAGGTGTGAATCTTAAAAAATATACAGTTTTACTAGATTAATCTACAAAATATCTTTATTATTACAGCTTATACTAATCTAGTTAACTATTCTACTTGTATTCGCATAAAAAGTATTACTCATTGATATTAAGTATAAAACTATATATTTTATTCCAATTTAGTGATGAATAAGATGTTGATACTGATAATTGATTGAGCACCCTATACAATCGAATTAATATGCATTCAAATGTTTAACACTTTAACTTAATCAAATTTAAATATATTATTTCATTTTGACACCATTGGCAAATTTTAGGTTACAAAATAATGCGCAGTAAAATATTCTATATAAAAATACTCGATTGTAATGAAGTTAACATGAAAGAATTTAAATCTTTCTTTTATAAGCTGATTTGAGTCTTAATGATTTATTAATACACTTAAATATAAACACATTTTTTGCATCAATTTTTACATTAAAAAAATATTGAAAATAAAAAAATAATTGTTTAACACTGAAGGCGTGATATATTCTTTAATTATAAATTAAAGAAATACTTTTCTTTATTGATATCCCAAGAATTTATTTTTAGTTTCGATCAAGACCTACTAGAAATTTTAGTTTGATAATGACCTACAGTAATTAAAAGTAAATCGTTGTGATATTACCAAAAAAAATTACTTTTATTTATAAAATAAAAAACAATAGAAATTTAATAACGTAGTTAGACAATAATATTCCAGTTGTAAATAAATAAATGTGGCTAACAGTTAAAAAAGTTTGAGTGGAATGTAAATGTTACCAGCATTATTCTAAGATGTGATTTTTGTACTTAAAGATATTATTTACTAAAAAATAAGTGACAGTTTTACATTTGCGTAAGTAATTTATATTCCTGACTGTTGTAAATATTATTTACTTAATCTTTTAGAAACTATATAAAGTTAGAAATGTGAAACAACCATATTTTGTTTCAGATGGTAAATGAAACCTTCCTTATCATATTGACATGGATATGCCTAGGCGTAATCATGTGCTACCCTTACGACCACCCTCATAACAGACAAGAAAATGATACCGCGATCCAGTACTGCGGAACTCATCTTAGCAACACACTAGCAATAGTCTGTCAAGGGTTATACAACAGCATGGAATCCAGAAGATGTAAGTGCAGTTTTTTTTCATTATTATCAATAGCAGAAATATTATAAAACTAAAATAAGTGAATAGTAAGTGGCGGAAAACAACTGCTTATTTTATAAGTGTTAACGCATGTATAATACTATACGTTTCTGCTAGAACTAGGCTAAAAAATACAGCTGATTTTTGACATAAAATATAATTTCAAAACAAGATTTTTTTAAATGTATATTGAGCATGTTTACTTAATTAAATAGACTTCAATAACATTCATGAACTCCAAACCCTCTCTATAATTTACGTGAATGTTAAACAGTTACGTCTTCTTACTTATCTCTTGAGAAACCATCCAGAATATTATATTATCTGCAATTTGGCCAACATACAATCCCCATATATTGAAACCCAAATTATAACTATACATTTTATATTTAATAATTATTTACCTGCCAACAACACCTACGAACCTGTTTCGACCTATTCGGGTCTCGTCAGTGCTGAGCAGTTAAAAACAGGAACGTTAGTATGGGGTTTGCGAACCTCTAGTTCTCCGTTATGAGGCATACCCTTTATTATAGTTTTACATAAATTTTAACACTTTGCCAACGTCTCTAAAATGTTCAGATAAACAGGAAATAGAAAACATTTTATTTTGAAGAGGTTATCAACCAAAGGCCTTTCAATCTGCGAGTTTTATATTAAAATGCTGTACTTCTTAGAGCTTGCATTATAATAGTCTTATATTGAAGTGGTATGAATGTTAGGAATAATTATAAAAAATGCATTAAATTATAGTATTATATAGTTTTAATTTTAATTTTTTTTTGTTATTCGAACTTCATCATTTTACGAAATTTATACAATTTTTACGATTTTAATTGTTTACAAATAGCCTATTAGCCTTACAACAAATTATAGTATTTCAGATCATTAAAACCGAAATCTTACAATCACCTTGCATAATTTTAATTCAATTCTTGGTCGTCGAACATCATATTACGAAATCTTTCAAAATTTTAAATATTTACAGATATTAAAGTAAGGAATAACATGATTATTCACAAAAGATAACAACATGATTGGTAAATGTAATTTAGAAATGTTATGGTTAATCATTTGATAATCAAAGTTTATTATGCTTTTAGCATAAATTATTTTTTTCCTTTAATATTTATTTCATATAAATATTCTTTATAAATAAATAAACTAGAGCTTAAACGTTTAAAAATAATGGTTTTGTGGTCGCTTCATACATTTCGGTACGTTAAGGCTACTTTAGAAGAATTTGGTTTTAAAATTTCTAAACAAACTTCATAACATTGATATAAAACTACACAGTTGGGAGGGTTTCACATTTATTGTTGAACTGCACACAGTGGCTTCATCAGGCAGATAAAAATGTTTATAAAAAATATTTTTTCCTCATGTAAATTTATGCATAATGTTTATTTAATTTCTAGTGTTTATTTATTTATTTTAATAAAATATTCATCAATTATTTATTTACAGCATTACGCCACATCCGTTCCGGGAGGTCGAGGTTTCCATTCAAAGAACGCGAAAAGGCCAAAGCGTTAATTAGAGACGGACGAGTACGAAGGGGTGTATCTGACGAATGCTGCAATAAATCCTGCAGCATGGATGAACTAAGAACGTTTTGTGGTTAATAACGTCGAATATCAGGTCAGTAGAAACATTTCCGCCAATCAATCAAATCAACACATTTCTTATTCAATCAAAATTTCAGGAAGGAAATGGTTTCAAGTACTACAAAAAAGTACCTCGCACCGGGGAATGTGGATGGAACGGAAAACGTGCGTTATGGTCTGAGTTCCTTAATAACTGACTTAACATGTGATATAAGGCTAAGAAAAACTGTGAGCTTGGAGAGTACGGGCCAAATTGTGATCTTAGGGAAATGGCGACTCGTGAGCGGCTCTTTATTACTTACGTACACATCAAAATCGAATTTTGGCTTTAACACAAATTCTCCAGTAAGTAGTAACCATCCGCCGACGAGACGCCAAACACGAAAAAGTCGTTAGGGTGTGGCAGAAAGATCGGTATTCCAATGAATTCGAACGGATGTTCAACAATCAGAAAAATATTTCTATTTGATTAATACACGAATAAAACTATTAAAACTCAAAGTTTTATAACGCAATCGTATTCAAAATTGTTAAAAACATATTTCTACTTAAAAAACAAAAATAACTATTCGAACAAGAGGATAAAAATTATGTATTTTTTGCTAGTCATTAACCGATAAATTAGATGAGAAATATTTACATGACGTGAACATATATATTTAATTAGTGATTGATTGAGTCTGTGTTACTATATTTAGGATTTTTTTATAATTGTTTTACTTAGGGTGACGTATGATAATTATTTTTGCGTTTAGTGAAATATTAAAAAAAAACAAATACGGAGAATGATGATGAAAATTGTGGCCACCAAGAGCATTATCTCATTCACCTGTGTTATTATATTATGTAAGTGTATATAAATAATTTTACATTCTTTGGTGGCCTTGTGATAGATTTTAATAAAGTTGTAAAATATAGTTGTTATACCATTATGCAAAAATATAATTTATGTTATTTTTATTTATTTATTTCTTGTTATTGTGATCTGCTTTATTATGATGATAATTTTACTAATTAATAAAAGAAAAACTGCCCTGAAGCATTAAATATTTTATGAATTTGTTATCAGTGTCAATAATGCTTTTAATGTAAAATAATGCATTTATTCATTACCAATATTTAAGTTGTTGAAAGTAATGACAATTATAATGTATTAATTTCAATTTCAATTATTATTTGAGTTTACTAATTAAAGTTTGATAATGATCTAAATAAAAACAGTGTTTAAACATTATCAAGCGTTACAAAAGAAACCGACAATTTTATATATAATCAGGTAACAATTATTATTTTTTGTAACTCACTCTTGATAATGTCTTAAAAAGCGATACTAGCCGAGTAAATACAAAACAAAAACAAAACAAGTGTAATTTAATTTAAACCTTCATCAGTAATAGTTTCACCAAGTGATTAGTAAGAAAGTCATTCAAGAACACCATCTTTACCTGATACTTTAGAATATTATGATACTGGCTGAGATACTGACTTTTGCAATGGTACTTGTTGGTACAACCCACCAAATTTTGCAAAAAAAAACATTTGCAAAAGATTTCGTTTAAATGGTTAGAAAAATTAAATTGCCTAAAATGTTTTTCAGACAAGTAATATTTAACATCTTTTCCTCCTTTCTTATGTACAAAATAGGGTAACACAAAAGTATCATTTAGTTTCCATTTACAATTTACAATTCGAAATTTATCAATTTCATTACATTAGCATTATTAAATATACCAATATAAATTTAAATTTCAACGTTTCTAGATGTTACAACATGTACATCTTCTGCTCTTCTTATGTTTCCCTTTTCTCATTTAAGGAAAAACTTAATGAAGATCCTAACGATTCTCTTCCGTATTCGGTAAATGTAGATGTAGATGATATTTAAATTGATATTTATTTGTTGAAGAATCGTCAGTTTTTTTTTTAATTTTCTGAATCCAACGTGGATAATTTTCGTTTTCAATTATCTAATTTCGCGCTCTCTTAATGCAACAATTAACGATAAAAACTACCAAAATTACTTTACTAGGAGTAAGAATCTGTCTACGTTCTTATTTTTAAAGTGAGTTTTAAAAATACGTTTCTAGCAGTTCGTTGTTCAGTGCCAGAGAATCCCTTTATGATTTCAGTAATTTCAGCTGGTTTGGAATTCTTGTTTTCTATTTTATCAGGAATTTTAGTGTAGAATTACTCTTCTAGTCCTTTTGAATTTCCTTTATATTCCAGTTACTTTCTACCGGCGTTTGCTAAACTTGAATTTATTTAGAATATGCGTTGTTGTAGTGCTTAGAATGTTTTGGGCATGGTCTGTGCGACAAAGTTTTTGCGTTCCTGTGAAGTTTTTCGAACTCCCGGAACCTTTTGAACCATCTGGCAACTTGACCTTCTGGAGATTAAAGTGCAGAACCCACTTAAGAAGAATCTTAAAAATTATAAAAATGTTCAACTTTACTACTAGAAGTATTTTTTTCTAGTCCATTCTGAATGAATTTATGATAAGATAGCTTTAACTCCTGCATTACTTGATGTAACCTATCTTCTTCATTTGAGACCTCCCTTCCTTGGTATCTTCCCTTAGTTTCCTTCTTTTTCATTATCACTACCGGGGACTGATTTACTGCTTCCCAATTAGCTGAGTCCTGTATCATGTATTCTACAATCATTTCCGAATTTTCCGGGCCTCTAAGTGTTGCTGCCAACATCATCGTCTCTTTGTCCCACGCCAAGCATTCCATTAAAGTGTGCTCCGCAGTGTCCACCACCCAATCGCAGTGCACACACTCTTTCGATTCAGCTTTGTTGATTTTAGTCAAGTACAGGGTAAGATTCAAAATGAGCCTCACTTTATACTAACGCATGCAAACCTCGGCGCGCACTCCTCTTGGCAATGCGGATTAGTTGCCTCCAAGCTTTCGGAACGGTTGCATCGGTCTTAACAGGAGCCGCTGTACGGCGGTGCGTGACACGTCGAAATGGAAAGTTCGTTAGAGCAACGGTATGCGATCAAATTTTGCTTTCGGTTGGGCAAGTCTCCTTCTGAAACGTTTGCAAAGCAACTTTTCAGTACGACCCAGAAACAAAGCGCTGAGTGGCACACCTCAAACTCACCCCGTTCCAAGAAAGTGCGGATGAACAAATCGAAGCCAAGACCATGCTCATCGAATTTTTACAAAAGTGTATTTATG
Organism: Ontholestes murinus; assembly: GCA_963969525.1. Taxonomy (NCBI): domain Eukaryota; kingdom Metazoa; phylum Arthropoda; class Insecta; order Coleoptera; family Staphylinidae; genus Ontholestes; species Ontholestes murinus. The sequence continues at coordinate 33,423,320 of OZ018394.1, forward strand.
CAGGAAGTTCCTATTTTGAAGAGTATTAGTCAGTTGTACCGATCGGCTCAATAAATCTGTCTGTAAGACTCATTACTTTTGAAATCTACCCTGTATGTTTGAAACTACTGACTGGCAGTTGGTAGTTGGCACAGGAAGTAGCTAACCTCCTCATGTTTCCTTTCTACCCACCTCCTCACGTTCGGTATTTGCTTTTGAGTCCAAGCCCCTTTTTCCCCACTACTTCATCTCTCGTGCTACGTGTTGAATAGTTTTTCCCTCTCTTCCTGTACTATTTCAGACATGGGTCTGCCTGACTTACCGTAATGAAATAAATTTTTCTGATGATAATTATGAGGTCAGGCGGTAGCGTCGATGCTAAATTCCTAAGCCACCGTCGCCACTGTTCAATAGGCTCTTATTATCACTCCTGGTCTCATTGCCATCCCAAGCCGCTCTATATATTACGTATAATAGCTTAAATAACGCTGCTCCTGCCACCAGTCTCCTCCTGCTCCTTTGTGATGGGCCGTCCACATTGGCCATTAGTGCAGTCACTGCCCTAATAGTCCGTGCCGCACCTGTATGCCTTTCTCACTTACGAACTGTTTAGTGGGTTGGCCTCAATGATCACCCCTAAATACTTCAGCTTGTTCTTGATGGTTACCTCATGCCCCAATATATTTATCTGTCGCCACCTGAGCAGCCTCCCTTAGTTCTTCTATCCTACTCCTCCTTATATGGGGAAATAATATATCCAGTATCATCCGTACGGGGTAACACCTCCGAAAGTTGCAGCCCGAGCACCTCGTCGTATGCGATGTTCCATAATAGTGCTCCTAAAACTGATCCCTGCGATACACTTCGGCTCATCACATGAGCAGCCTCCCTTTGTTCTTATATCCTCCTCATCCTTACTATCAGCAATATATCATCCGCAAACCCTACTGCTGTTACCTCGTACGGAAGTTGCAGTCTGAGCACCTCGTCGTCGTATGCGACGTTCCATAATAGTGGTCCTATATCTGATCCTGCGGTACTTCTCTCCTCATCTTCTTCTCTCGTAGTTCCCCCTCACCATTCTCAATTATCATGGTTCTATCGTTGAGATAGCTTCTGATCATGGTAAGTATATACTCAGGCAATTTCCTGCTCATCAGAGCCTTTATTATGATAATAATGGCCGGTAGGCCATTGTATGGTATTAAAGGCGTTTTTGACATCCAATGCCATAGCTAAATAACTTTGCCTTCCTCTCAATGGGCCTTCGTTTGCTTCCGTTGCTAAATTCTTTACTAGCATTAATGCGTCAACAGTGGACCTCCCCTATCTGAATCCATACTATCTGTCGGACAATCCTTCACCTGCTTCCAGCATGGCTTTAATTATCTCTGCTATCAGCCCCTCTAATATTTTTGCTTCTCTTTCTTTGGTATTAAAATCATTCTCGCTCTCTTGTAGCAGTTTGGGAACATCCCCTCCATAAGACATACATTTAGTGCATCCACCAATTCCTGTGGTTCCTTCGACACCACCACCTTCAGCGCCTCGTTTGGTACTCATCCTTGTACTGATATCCACAACAACTTTTTCGGTAATCAATAACTTAAAACTGGCGCGGTTGTAAGTACATTTGATAACATGTGCATAATTCAAAAAGTTGATGGGAATTGGCTACTCTCGTACCGTATTTTTTTTGCTCAATGCTGCAACTCCATAACTCGATAATACGATATGCCTTAGGTACTGTACTAAAGTTCTACTGAAAAGATATAATTTTCTTGGGAAATTCGAAATCTCTAAATCGGAGAAATACCTTGTCTAAATCCCTCATAAGGTCCTCCGAAGGTTTTTTCCCATTACGATTATAGTCGAGATATACCAAACAGATATTCCAGGTTAGTTAGTTTCTCTCAGTCATCGGTAAGTAGGGGAATAGTGTATCCAGTATAAGCATCTAATGTGTCGTCTATTTGAAGTAGCGGATAACTGGATTTTTAGTCAAATTTCTAGGACTCAGAGCATCCACTGCTTTTATTATCAATACCTGTTATGGTTTTCTATCCTTCAGTCTGTCTAAAACCATCTGCATTGCTATTTTTTTCAAGGTAACGCTTAAAATTTCTTTCAGATTTTTGAAAGCAGTTTATAGTCTTCGAATGATGTCAAGGTGTGTTTAACTATACCTCATTTTCAAATGCTGGGCTATGTGATCATAGTCTTTTTCACTTTGGGATAGAGAGAAATATACATCTTTATTGAAGATAGTATTATATTAATAAATTTTTGACGACATAACAATTGTAAAAATTTTTCGTCCTTATCTTCTTGGCTATCAACCGTAGTTGTTTCGGCCTGTCTCTTTGGGGTACGTTCTGTAACACATTCGTTGCATCCCTATATAATGCTTGATCAATGCAGTAGTGTTTTCTTCTACATCCCATCCATTTGTTGATGCATCAGCCTCATTTTTCCTAATGGTGGTTAAGGATATTTTACCATGAAAATATGATGGTTGCATTATCATTCCATGGATGATAATAGCACATGTTTTGTGTAATTTAATTCTCCCCGCCTTTCTTTGAACTTCTAAAATGTTTTGTTCGATATAGTTCTATATATCTTCTTCTTTTCTCTCTCTCTTTTCTCCAGTAATTTCTCTTGTAAATTTCGAACATTTTCTTCTAAAATTAAGCAATTTCTTTTCCAGGATTTTGCAAATTTTCATTATTTCCAATTTTTTATTCAATATGACATGAATTTTCTTTAATGCTTCTAGAATTCTCCAGCATTTTTCCCTAAGATTTCTAGAATATTTCAGCAATTTCTCTTCCATCTTGCAAGAATGTTCATCATTTGCTTAATTGATTCCAATCGGCTTTCCTTCACAATTACGTGATTTCTCCTCAAGGGTTCTAGAATTTTCTTTCCAATTTTCGGAAATTTCCATAATTTCTTGATATATTTTATCAGAATATTCCAGTAATTTCTACTCCATTTAGCAATGTTAGAACCTTGATAGAATCGCACCCCGTTTTAATCATTTACTTCAAAAAAACATGAGCTCTTGATAAATATATGATTCAAATATCCTAATTCCGTTACTTCATTAATATTATTATTCATTTTTAACTTTTGTCTTTATTAAAAAGTTAGTTCCATCTTAGCAAATTCATCTAATACAAAGCAAATTATTGTTTCAAGGAGTGATTTAATTTTGTAGTCTTAATAGGACCCTTGTTTTTCTATTTTTTTTTTTTAATTAGTATATATTTTATCCACTCAACGACGCAAAAGGTATTTAACATTTTATTTAGTTTGTTATCACATTATTTCTTATTTAAGCAGACTAGTCCACCTTACTACATTTCATCCAGCCAAAAAATAAATCACCTTGCAAATGACCCAAAACTATCAAAGTCTTCACGAAACGAGATAGGTCCAATTGAAAAATTGCTAATAATCTTAATTTTGAAATCACCGTGGAGTCAAAACACACTTTGGTTCAAGTTTAAGGTTATCACCCGTCAATCACGCATAAGGAAGTCGCGTTGGAAAAAAATATATGCTTAAAAAAATGATCGTGTATTTGGCGCCAAATATGTAAACGATGACTTAATAATTATCTCATTAAACTTGATGACCAGATTTGCTCGAATTTACAAGATAACGATTACGTAACTGTTGGCACAAATGCGTCCATTATTTTGTAATACAGCTAATTTGTTTTAATTGAACAATAAATAGGTCACACATTGCATAAATTCTAAACATTTATAGGTATACTTATTATTTTCCAACCACTTTTTCTAATATTATTAATGTTTAATTATTTGTATTGTTACCGGCGGTCAGTTTACCTGAACGTCGTAACAAATGCGTAATGATATTTTAATCCATTTTATGGGCTACCTATTGCTCCTATTAATAATTTGCATAAATTTCGCATTATTGAAACATTCCAAACGAGATGATTATCCAAAATGTGCAGCAGCCAGTGCAGTACCTGTTCCGGGAATGAAAAAAACACTACAGTTGATTCCTGAAGTAAGTAAGGAATAAACTGTAGAGTAATTTTTATTATCAAAACACTTCAGGTAAAGTCAAACCCTCAATACTGTTCCGGGAATTTCGATGCCTACGTCACCGGAACAATGCCGCGGTACCAAAGATTGCGGTATAAAGCCAGGCCCAGACCGACGATCTTCACCAAACCAAGTGTTATTGGGTGCGAATGGCCACATTTACACCGGTACCGTCAAATCAGAAGTTCACGGGGCTCTCAAGAGCACCAATTCACCCTTAACCTCCGCGATAATTTGACTTTATCACCGAAGTCAGTGATACCGTCGCGTCCTAAATTAGTAATCGCAACGACCGGTCCCCCGAACTCTTAGCGATCATTTCGCTTGAGACCAAACTAGAGAAGACCTTTTGGTCCTAGACTAGTCAAACAACAGTGATCGCAGATTAGAGGTTTTAGTCAGTAGGAGTCCGACACTACCCTACTATAAGGGTATCCATACAGGATTTCCCCTCCTCTTATAAAAAAGAAAGCTCTTCAACAGTCGTCTATCATCAGCAGCGACGGTCAGCCTGGTCTTGTACATAACTTGTCTTTTTGTATAATATATGTATTGTGCTGCTCCATTAACCCACCCCCGATGAATAATTTACATTTGTTCATTTCTTTCTGATAGTGGCATGATTCCACGTTCATAAAATGTTTGTTTATTTGCTGGCAACAAAAAAACTGATCTAAGTGGTTTTTAACTTCCGCATTCAAAGTAAGGTTTTACCATCTAAAAAATTGTAGGGTCTGGAATGAATAATAATTAGAAGGTGTCAGATCTGGAAAATATGGTGTAAGTTGTAAAAGCTTTTGTCAAGTTAGTAAACTTGTATAAGGTCTCGCATTATCTTACTGAAACACTACACTTTCTTTGACCAAGTCTAGTCTTTTCTGTTTAAGTGAATCATTCAATTTATGGATGACTTTTAAAAGCAAACCACAGATATTACAAATTCTTTTCCGTAAGAACATTTGGAACCCAAATGACGAGCTTTAAGTTGAATCGTTGGATCATAAGAATGGTGGTTCGTGGTAATTCATAATAAACACTAAACTAACGCACTTACTATGATTTTACCACTATAAATTATGTAATATGCATTGGAGTTCAAAAGTAATGCAATACCAAGAAAGAAACATGTTTTTAATGTTTTTGTAATAAATTTTTGTTTAGATTTCGTATCAGATGGTGAAGATTGAACAAAAAATACTGACTAAAATTCAATCATGTGTTGGCCCACCGCGGTGGTTGTAGCACATCTCTAATTCGGCATAGACCGAATTAAGGGGTCGATGTCTTCTTGTGGCAAGCGGTTCCAGGCCTGTTGAACATAGATGCGCAATTGGTCCAAAGTCTGTGGTGGCTGCGGTAATCGCTGAAGTGCTGTTTCAATGCTATCCCATACATGTTCTTTTGGCAATAAATCGGCGGATCTTGCAGGCCAATCTAAAAGCTCTACGCCAAAATTTTGTATAAAGTCCATGGTTTGACGAGCCGTATGCGGCCTGGCGTTGTCTTGCTGAAAAATGGCGTTTGGGATAGTCTCAATGTATGGTATTGCAACAGGTTGTAGAACTTCAGCGATGTACCGTTGGGCTGTTGGACTACCCCTAATAAACACCAGGGGAGACATACTTCCAAGACATATAGCGCCCCATACCATGATGCCAGTGGTGGCGTTCTAAGGCAAACTCTACATTTTGCCTTTCACCGCGAAATCGACAGACATCTACGTGTATCATGGATCCATAAGCAAAATCTGGACCCAACACTAAAGCAAATGAAATTCCACTCTACATCCCAGTTAAATCTGGCTTGACACCATTCCAAGCGACGAGTTTTCTGCAGCGGAGTCAAACCAACGGAACGCAAAGCCCATGGCAAGAACTTTTCGATTAACTGTTTGCCTAGAAACCACACATCCTGTTTCTGCAACAAAAGCATCTCCAACTTGCCGCAAAGTGTCGTGACGATTACGTATCGCAAGCAGTCTTAGGTACCGTTCTTGACCACCCTGTATAATCCTAGGTCTACCAGAACGTCTCTGTCGCTAATATTTTCTTCAGACCATCTTCTCCACACTCACATTACAGTTGTGTGTGTAATGTGTTAATGTGTCATTACCAAGTGAAGCAAATTAATGAAAAAGTTCTATTTATACTAATGTGTAGAAGGTTGGGGGATAATTATTGTCGGGTATGTACCATTTATTTGTAGTTTCACTGGAAAATAAAGACTTTATTTATTAAAAGGAAGGGGATTACGCATTATTAACGGAATATAGATTTTTTAAAGAGCGTGTACATTAAATCTGTTTGCTCGTTAAGCAGATTAACGTGTGGATTATTACTTTCTTTGAAAATTTCCGCAGATTCAAGAAGATTAAGCTTTGTTTGTCCTCTATAAGTAGAAAATCATTCTTTCCTTTAAAAAATTAAAGGAACTGTTTTTAGCGTTTGTGTTAAATAACATGTTTGAAAAATTACAACTGGCTCTAAATGCAACTCCATGATTTTGTTTTCGGAAAATATGAGCAATTTTTTCTGTAGTTTTACCGTAATAAGTGAGGCTAGTGAATGATTCTCTATTGGGGATTGGAATTTTTGGAATATAGGTTATTGTGTTTTGATATTTCTTTTTATGAATTAGATTTTGAAAAAGGCCAACCGGGTAATTTTTGAAATTCTTTAGAGTTCTATATCTTGATTTTTGGGGGATAGTGGAACTGAAAATCTGGTGGGCTGCGAGATCAAAGTCAAGAAGAAAATGAAGTACCTGGGGGTCACACTAGAGGCTAACCCGCTCTGGTGGCTGCTGATGGTAGCGGCGACATCACTTGGGTTCCAGGAGAAACATCACTAAACTCGGCAGTTCCATGATATCAGGGTGATACGCGGGTCTCGACCGCAACGGCAGAGGTACTGGCCTCAATGGCGCCACCAGACCTAAGCGTCAGTGGTAGCAGAGGGAACAGGCAAGGTGGTGGCTAGCACCACAGCGAGACGCGAACTCGAGCCGGACTGGCAGAATAGGTGAAGGGAGTTCCTGAAGAGAACATGGACGAAGAAACTTATATCCAAAATAGAACCATGGATAGAGAGGAAACATGGCGAGTTGACATATCGAAACCGGAATTTTTGTATAGAAAATACACGTTTATTGTATGAAAATGATAAAAAATACTTTATTTGAAGTATTGCCCATCGCTAGCTATTATTTTCCCACCTGTCTGACAATTTGTGGATGCCACGCCAAAAAAAAACTGTTGCTCTTTTGAGGCAAACCAGTCATCGAGCCATTTTCGTACATTTTCGTAAGAAGTAAAGCGCTGCTCGGCAAGTGCGTGTCCCATCGATGCAAATAAGTAGTAATCGGACGGAGACAAGTCTGATGAGTAAGCCGCATGCGAAGGTATTTTCCAACTAAACGCCTCAATCGTTTCCTTGACCAGTTTTGCTGGGTGTGATGCTGCATTATCATGAAGCAAAATCACTTTGTGTTGCCTTTTTCGTTATTGTCGTCGTTTTTCACGCAAAGCTTGATTTAAATCGATCATTTGTTGTAGGTAGCGTTCATTACACCCTTCCGATCCCACCAAACACAGAGCATTGTCTTCCGTCCATAGCGATTTGGCCTTGCAGTCGATGTCGATGGTTCGCCTGGAGTTACCCATTTTACGCTCAGAATTCTCAAAATATATCCACTTTTCATCGCCAGTCACAATTCGATGGAGAAATGGCTTTCTTTTGTACCTGACAAGCAGCATTTAGCAAGTGGTTCATCGGTTTTCCTGCTGTCTTTCATTCAGTTCATGTGGAACCCATTTTCCCATCATTTGGATATTGCCCATGGCTTTCAAACGTATGGAGACGGCATTTAATTGATCCACGAGTTGTTGTTGCGTTTGAGCGTCATCCTCATCCAACAATGCTTGCAATTCGCTGTCTTCAAACTTTTTGAATTTTTATAAGCCACTCAAAGCACTATGCTTTACCAAGAGCATGCTCACCGTAAGCTTCGACAAGCATTCGATGCGATTCTGCGGCAGTTTTCTTCAAATGGTAACAGAAAATCAATGCTGTCCGCAAATCGTAGTTTCCAGGCGCAAAATTAGACATGTTCAACGCTATTACAAACTACGCTGTTATATGAAACTTGTATTGTTGTGAGTTGAAAATCTGTGTCAGAGATGTCAACAAGGAAATGGCGCCAATGACGAGGTTTGATGGTAACTACATTGACATCTAGGGACATCTATGGGCAAATTCCGGTTTCATATTTATAGACCTGGTAACCCAGATTTTGATAGGACATGGCAGAATAGGTGGAGGGAGGGAGTTGACGAGGATACATATACCCAAAATAAAACCATGTATAGAGAGGAAGCATGGCCAGTTGACATATCATCTAAACCAGATTTTGACAGGACATGGCTGCTTTCGGGCGTACCTCCAGCGGATCGGAAAAGCCGAAAGTGGGAGGTGCGTCTGGTGACCGGACGCTACCGATGACGACGGAACACCGAGAGAAAAACTTGTGCCCACAATGCTGGCCGATCAAACGATGCCATTGCGAATATGGCCAGGACTATAATATACCGGAAGAAGGCCCTTCTGCCAGATCTGGAGATAAGGCTATAATAGCTGGGAGGGGTGTTCCGGGCGAAGAACACCTCGTGATACCACCGGTTCTCCCAGAACCCCGAGAGAAGGTTTGGTGGGTAGGGCCTACGCAGAAGGAGCAAGACGAGTCCCACATACCTCTGTGGAAGAGACGGTGAATAAAGCATACCTCCTCTTGCAAAAAAAAGAGCCAGTTGTAAATTGTCAAACATGTTATTTAACACAAAAGATAAAATGTCCCTTAAAAAAATCAGGTGTTTGTGTAAAATTTCGTGCCCTGAATATAACTACTTATACAGGATAAACAGGTCGCAGCTTCGAAACTAGATGTTCTGAACATTTTTGAGCATTTAGGATTAATTTAAAATAGTAGCACATTTTCAAATCATTCTTTAGAATTTAAACCTTGATTTCCCAAAACCCAAAATCTTAAAAATTTACATCACTACAAAAGGTACAAAGCTTAATCTCTTTGAATCTGCGGAAATTTTCAAAGAAAGCAATAATCCACACGATAGTCTGCTTAACGAGCAAACAGATTTAATGTACACGCCACTTTTCAAAAATCTATAATCCGTTAACGATGCCTAATCCCCTCCCTTTTACCTACCCGACAATAATTACCCCCTAACCTCCTACACAATAGTATAAATAGAACTCTTGCAATAATTTGCTTCACTTGATAATGACATTAAAACCTCGAAACTTAATTACACAATTTTTAGTGGTAAAAACATAGTAAGTTAGTTGAATGAAACATTGGAGCTTGAATTATTATTATTCGCCGGTTTGGATCAATTAATACCTATATTGTGTCTTTGACACCTTCAACTTCGAGAACATTCTGCATCTTCAACATAAATATTGGCGGATTTAAAGTTCAAGTCAGTTTAGCACTGGCGTTTTGTACAGACATCTTCTAAATATATATCGGATATCTTTTGCTTAAACAGCATTGTTTCCTTTTCTATAATAATCAAGTAAAACATACCAAAAATACTGCTTTAAAATCAATCAACATCTTTCACAAGCAAACTTGGCAAATTGATTTTATTTATTTTACCTCATTTAATACTTGCTCAACGTGAATATATGTCCTAGTAAATAGTTGAATTAATTCAAATAATGATTGTAATGATATGCACTGATAGTCTTGAATGCTGAGATTCCTAATGTACATGTTCACCACCCCTAAAAAAGAATGAAAAAATTATTTGTAAAATATTATATCCATAGTATCTGAAGCACGCTAAACACCTCCTAAACGTCTAATGTAAATTTAGAAGCTCTTGACCTAATTTTTTGACAATCTATATAACAATAATAAAAAGTTAGAGAAATGAAAATTATGTTTAGCCGAACGGCTAGTATCATCTGATTTTCTGAATTATTCTTAAATATCATTGTGATCATACCAATATCACAATAGCTACTTGCAATAGTCCAATTTTCTTTAATGAATAATGCAGTCAATAAATTCAAATTTAATACTACAGATGTTATTAGACTCATCACTAGTCTGCACCAGGTTTTGTTAAAATTCCATCAACCATAACAGAAACTGTACATCTCCTTCATATTTTCCTCTTAGTAAATTATTTAAACTGAATCCTCCATTTCTTTAGTTATAAAATGATAATACTCGTACTTCAGCAATATTTTTCTAAAATAAAAATTTTTAATCAATCTTAAGGAAAAACAGTTTTTTATAAGAACTAATTTTCCAAATTATTTATATATAGTCTAAGTTACTTAAACGATTAGACACTTGTATATAAACATCTATGAAAATTTATATGTAATTAAATTGTTTCATTACGTAAATTTTGAATAATTTTTTTTCAGACATTCTTACCTTGGGCTTCTCTATTAATGTTTTAGTTATTCGATTGCATAAATCTACATTACGAAATTACTAGCAGTAACATTAAATGAAACTAAATTAATAATGAAATTAATTACATGATACCCAACAAATAAAACACGTAGTAACTGATAACAAAATTATAAAATATAACAATTGTTTTACCTCTCCCACTTTAACATATGCTTTCAATAAGAAAACAGCCTAGAAAATTTATAAAATATATATAACAAAATTAGTTTTAAAATGTTACAAAAAAAAAACAGATTTATTAACAATTAATATAATATCATCTATACAATAAAAGTTGTGATACCATATTTTTACTACAAATTAATTCATTCAGTCTAAATAATGTTAAGGTCATCCTCAATTGCCACTTTTCTGAAGCAGCTGTGCAAACCGATTTGTTATTAGCAGGGAAACATCAATGAATCTGTCAACACAATTCGTCAAGCAGGTTTCAGTTCTTCCGTCCAGTTTGCTTCCTGGTTTGTCGACACATTTTTCCCAGCAAAAATCATTAAATTCGTGAATCTGAAATCAAAAATATATTATTAGTATATTAAACAACTCCTCGAAACAAATTGCTTTTGTTAATTGTCAATTGTGTTTCCTTCACAAATTGTAACACATGGCCTGAGAGTTTCTGACCATTTTACTTGGTGAAATTCCATTATATAGGTGATAAATAAAACTCTTCGGTTTTGACAATTTACACATGGCTATGCACTGTGACAATTGTTTCGCCACACAGTGGCCTCATCAGACAGATGATGTAGTTTGTAAAAGTCAAAGTCGTTCTAAGATACCGCTTGTTTTTCTCGTGTTAATTACTTTTCGGTTTTTCCTTATAATCTATCGAGGTATATATTGTTGACACCTTTTTGTTTGTATTCAGTTAACTATTGATAATGGGTACATACATAGTGGCCGAAATTTACATTTATCTGTGATAAAATAAAAAGTGAAGAAAGGAATATAACTGTGTTTTTAATTAAGTGATATTTAACCTTCACGTACTCAAGTAACTACAATAACTTTATTTGTTAGCTAAACTTGTGAAGAAATAAATATAACCGTTCTTCATTAAAGTGTTTTTTTAACTGAATAAGTTTAATATGAAAAATACATTTACTATAATATATAACACTTATAATAGAATTGAATCGTTCTGTTTAAATTTCTTTACGGTGAAATATAACCTCACCTGTGCATTAAACTGTGCCTTCTGCTTCTCTACCATCAAAAATTCCTGCAGTTCCTTATCACCTGCCTTGTCCCCGAGACCAGATGAAAAATTATCTCCAAATTCAGTCATATTGACGAAAAATTTTGTAACAAGGCGACTAGGAATGCGGGGAGTAAAACGTGCAAAATTAAACTTCCAAAAGCATTGATACCAACTTACATCATCAAGAATATAAATTACATACATTAGAAAAAACACAATACAAAGTAATTATTTATAATTTATCTAATAAAATAAAATATAATCAATCATTTTAAATTCATATTGTATCAACATTAACATTAATATTCGCATTCTAGAATTTATATATTCTATGAATTCGCGTACAACTGACAACATTGGGTTACAATGACGTCACGGATTGTTTACAGTTTGCTTATCAGGATATAAAACCAAATCAGGTTTCATTATCTATATAACAATACCTACGTGGAAATTGTCCAGTAGTTGTTTTGTGCTCCTTGCTGAATTTCTTTGAATGTGTTGCCACCGAAAATAAATATGAATTATTATGGGCAACGAAGAAGTTTTCCAACTTTATCGTCGCTGTAAGTCAGTCTTAATTAATTTCTTAAAAGCGTAAAAGAGTTTTTACGTTATAAGCCAAAGAGAGTTTCAATTAAATGCAATACTGAATTTCTGTTCATAATTGTTTTCTTGGTTAAAATATGTAAATGATATATTTATAGAAAATCAAAAAGAATCAAATCGTTGAATTATATTACAAATCTAAATTAAAATTATTTCAAAACATGTTTAATTCCAATTGTTTTAAACTTTCGAATTTTCGCAACATAAAATCTGAAAAACCGGCAACATTGCATTGACATGCATGACATCACCGATTGTTTACATCGCGCTTATCAGGCAGGTTCATTATTTAATAACACCTACGCTGGAATTAAAGGGAGATTATTTGTGCTTCTTGTTGATTTACTTCGCATGGGCTACCACTCACAAAAAATGAGTAATTACGTGAAACGCGCAAGTATGACGTCTTTATTGTCACTGTAAGTCAATTTTAATATGCGCAAATTAATCCCTTATACGCGGGGGTGTTTTTACGTTACAAACAATGCCAGCTGCTGTTATAAACCTAAACCGACTTTTTAATAGTGTTTTAATTTAATCAAATAGTGCTCTTCTACCTATGATTGTTTTATGGGTCATAACAATATACTCTTTATTCAATAAATATTTTAAATTTATAATTTTTCTAATAATCCAATATTGTTTTGTAGGTCAATTGATTGTATAATTAACAATTTGTATAAATTGCAAGGAGATGACCTGTCTTCTTTGGCTGAATTACCCAAACACATTAAGAGCCGGATGTTACATTTATTTACTGTGTCACCGTACTTTTGGACAAAAGTCGATTTTAAAACTATCCTCAAATTGTTCCTCCATGAAAATTTAGAACACCTGAATCTCACTGCTTGCACTTTGGATGACGACATCTTGAAATTAATATATTGCTGCAAAAACTTAAAAGAGTTGCATTTGACTCGAATTGGACATCACCATATTACAACTAATGGTAAGAGCCACTTATTTATTAATAAATTATTAAAAATATAATTCTGTATAGAATAAAGATAAAGTTTTCAATAATGGATTTTCATAAATGAATCATGGAAAATCATTTTACATACATATTATTCAATCTTGTGTGCTTTTTATTATTCATAAAGATGCAAAACTGTTTGATATAAAATTTGAAAATAGTGTTAATGATTTTTGCTCTTTATCATTATGACTCTCAATTTGAAATGTTTAAAGTATATTGCTATATAAACTTAATAATTAAACACTTGTTATTTACACAGGTCTAATGAACTTGTTTCCACATCTTAAGCACATTTTCTTTCTCAACATGTTAAACTGTGAGGCCGTTACAGACGATATAGTTGAAACAATAACAAATCACTGCCCAAATATTGGGGGATTGGATGTTGGAGGTTGTGTAAATGTCACAGATAGATCAATGGATGCTTTATCTACCCTCCATCACCTACAATGGCTGAATTGCTCTCAGACACAGGTAAATTTTTTAGCTACATTAATTAACTCATAATAAAATGTCACATAAATATCTAGGTATCTGACGATGGTGTTCTGGAGTTAGTAAAAGGTCCAAGTGGTGAACAATTAAAAGAACTACGGGTAGCCGACTGCCCAAATATTAGTCAACATGTCCTCAATATAGTTTCTAAGCATTGCCCCAATATGCGAATTCTCATATTTTTCAACTGCAAAACAATTACAGGTAAGATTGCAACAACCCTAGCAAATGCCCAAACCTTAGTAAAGCCAAAGGACTCAGTTAAATGACTGATCAAAGATTAGTATGATAAATATTAATCAATTTACAGATCCTTCCTTCTCATTCCAAGAAGGGAATTTAAAACAATTAAAACAATTAAACTGGACTATTCAATGGTAATTTTTATTCTAATAGCTAATAACATTATTATAACAGTTTCTCTTGTTCACCAACACTTCTCTCTCTGTGTAAAAAATAATTAGTTGGAATGTAACTAAAAAAAAGCCGAATACACAAACATCCCAAAATTCTGGGTTGGGAGCTTTACGAAATACTAAAAAAATTGAAATACATACTTAGTTGGCTCAGCGCTGCATTCAATAAAAAAATAATAATTGATAACATATACAAAACGTTAATATAATATATATATAGTTAAATATATAACATATCTCTAATGATGTCTAGGCATTGTTCATTGGAAGCGGAGATTGTTTAAGCTGTAGGACTAAAGAACGCATACGGGACACATCTTTGCTGCCCTGTTTTGCCTTTGGGTTGAAATCGCATAACTTGGCAATCCTCTCCCATTCTGTGCCAGGCTCTATATCATTGTCATCAGCGACAAACTGCTTCTCTGCATTTCTAAAAGAAAAATACTATTAGTTCTTTGTTTTCGCTTGTTATACAATGTGCTTTAAAAGTGTCTGCGGAGTTCATTTCTTTTTGTTTACTTTTGTAAATATTTGTCTCTATTGCTTTAATAATGTTATGACAATATTTTTACATACAATGCATGTGTAACTTAACTTATTATAATTGTTGTACAAAAACACAGAAAATTAGTTCTGAAGTAGAGATTGTTGACATAAATAGTCATTACTAAATTCTTCGTAATTTTAAAAAACACAATTATACAATCATAAAAATTTTAATTTAATATTTGTGCTTAAATAAATCAATATTTATTATTATTAACTAATGAATGGAACAAAACCATAATTTTCTATGTACCCTTTAACAATCAATATTTATTTTAAATTATTCAAAAGTGGAATAAAATTTGTAGTTAAAATTAAAATTCTATAATGAATGTATTTTATATAAAAAATATAAAATAAGTAAAATAATTCAAAATTAAGTGAAGCTCCTAATCATTAGTAAAATACTTACTTTGCTGCATCTCTTTTGTATGCATGAAATTTTTGCACAGATTAATAACAACATACAAACACTTGCACACATTTTGAAATTCAAGCACATACCTGTTTGCAGCTTTTGTTTTTGCTATTGTTTCCTCGTGATTTTTGTACCAATCCTCAAGCTCCTTTTTGGCTATTAAACGCCATTCTTCCTTTTTCTTTTCCTCCTCTATATCTAAAAAAAAATGTTAATAATGATTACTGTTACCCACAGGTGATGCACGGTCTTCATCATCAAAAACGAAATTATATATTCACAGGTAGTATAGATTTTTTTTGCACCTTATATTTATTGACAAACATATTATAATTATTTATGAACAAATTAAATTATATTACAAAATTAAGATCTTTTATTTATTGACATATAAAAATTATATTTTCAAACTGTTATCTCTATGTTAATGTCACTACCTTTAGATTTTAATTTAAAAATTATAAAACAATGTTTAATTATTATTTAATCCATCCTCCCCATTAGATAAGATTTATTTCAGTAAATGTGTATTATTATGAAATTAAATATTACCAAATTTGCTGATATTGTGTAAATATAATTTAATGGATAGGATATTAGAATACCTTTCTCCTCCAGTCGTTTGATTTGTTCCTCCCTCCATTTCTTAATTTTCTCTGGCTCCTCTCTTACCTCCTGTCTACCCAGACTTAGAGGAGGGGATGGGGACACTACAATTAAGTACTGATTATTATCAAAAACATTGGACAATTTATAAAGTATATGACTATTTATTTACCTTCTCTTCCAAAATCAATATCATATGTTTGAAGATCTAATAACAGAAAAAGCATGCATATTAAGGTAAGCAAAAGTATAGATAGTGCTGACATGAGAAGCAATGAAGATGGTGATGATTATGATACAGAGAGGAAATGTAATAATGAACATTGATTGAAAATGTGCAAAATAAGATTTAACTAACCAAGACAAAGCAATGTTTTGTTATTCATTTCTTGGAAAGATTCAGTTTTTGCAAAAAGGAATTGACTAGTTTTTGTTTTGTTATTTAAGTGTTTGTCTTCAGGACTTAGGGTATCAGTACAATTATCATAAACCTTGTGTCAATGTAATTCAGTAAACTGACTGAAGGCAAATGCATACATTACTATTTATTACACTGCAAACTATAACAAAAATGTCTAATTTATTAAATCTTTTCAAACAATATGAATGAAGAGTTTAAATAAACATGCTTCTCACTTGTCACAAGTAAATAATATAAGAGAAAACATTGCATGGAGCATTCATAAATGTAACCTAATATTTTGACAATTATTACAAGCATAAGCAACACGGTGAGTGTTTTTATAAAAATTTTCATCCAAATTATGATATGATAGATGATACAGAAACATTTTATTTTCATTTTTTTTTACAATCTATAATTTTGCACTCTGGATGATAATTTAAGGTTCGGCCTTCTAAAATCTTATTTTTACATAATAGTTTTCCTATTAAGCAATGTGCAATGTATTCTAATACGTGAATTGAATTTTATCACATTACATTTGCCACAAATTTAATAAAGCTACAAAACCTAGAATATTTCGTTTCATTTTTTTCTAAATTGTTAATTTACTATTTATTTTAAAGATTATAAATGCAGTAAATCTTCATAAATATTATTATTATTACATTATTATTAAAAATTAAAGTTAATATAAATATAGCTAATGTAATAAACATTAAAGCAATTGCAATAAATATTTTAGTAATACATTAACTTTCATTAATACATTTATAACTTTTCAGTTTGTTAATGATATCAAATAATGTTTGCAAGCTTAATTCGATTCATAAAAACTTTGAAATGCATTACTAAGTTTATGTTCCTCTTAATCAAACACTATTTAAACTTGATGTTAAAAATATAAAGGTGTTGAATTTAACTACCATTTGGTTTATTGAGTAGTAATTTATTAATTTGAAACTTTTATTTAATTTTGTAATGGAAGTCCACTAAGAACATAAATTCAATCTAAGTTACTATTTGACTGAATGAATAATATAAATCAAAACTTACTTTATTCAATGATTAATAATACATAACAGTAATGATATAACAAAACATAGCTGTTACTTTATGGCCTAAGATTAAAAAGACATTTCAGATAGGGATGCAAGTTAATAAGTACACTGTGATAATAAAGAAGCTGTTTAATGTGAAGAGAAATTTAATTTAGCATTTCTCAGCACATTTAGCTTAAATTATAAAATTAATTTAAACTAAATATAAACAACTACTGCATGAAATGAAAGTTAAAAGAGTATATATTGAGATAGTACTGGAAGACGTACCAGAGTGATTTTCTTTGGGGGCATCTAAACCGTCATGTTCCGTACCATCGATCATCTCAAAGCTCGAGCCCGAATTCTCTTTAAGAACATCGATAGGAGCACCATCTACAGTTAAAGCCAACTTAAAAAATGTCGTACGAAAAGTATGTCAGTTTGGGAAGAGTATTTGTTTCGTTTGTAGGCATGCTGTGCGCTCCAAACAAAAAGTGACACATACTTTATGTTCAAAACGATATTTACATGCTCGTTACGTAGGCACACCGATTAATGCCCATTTCGGATGGAAAAAGGGGCGTTTTACGGATAGGCCGGAACACTCACCTCCTCCGTTCATGGACGGCAGCACCGGGAGGGCCGGGGTCTTCAGATCGTCATCGATGAGGCCGAACTCGCTCTGCTCGCGGGCGATGAACGCCTCCGCGGGGTCCACTTCGTTTTGGTCGAAATTATCACCGAAGTCCGCCATTTCGAGAAGGAATTGTAACCGATTCCGTTGACAACGCAGTGACAGTGACAAGTCAACTCGGTATTTGGCAGCAAGGGCTATAAACGTTAAGAAAAAATATCTGTAAAAAATGATCATAAAAACGCATTTCATTATTATATTCTCTAACGATAAATATATATCACAGTAAATATTAAATACATCAATTTGATAGATTTATCCAAATAGTTTTAAACGTACTAATTTGTTATTAAAAGTATTTATTCAGGTAATCGTATTGGCAAACCTGTATATCCGCCTATAAAATGAAAATATATATGCCATAGAAAATTAACTAGATGCAATAGAAAATATACGTACATAGCAATTTGTAAAAGTTGTACTGTGTTTAAACTATATTAAATTAAATTAAACAAAAAATTAAATATTAACCTCTAGTTGTAGGTAAGTAAATTTTTTATAGTGGTATTGCATTTAATAATAGTCAGCAGTGCAACCAACATTATCAAATCCTAAAATCTTTCTAATTGTAATATAAGCCTTGTCTATGATTATAACCTAAAACATGTCTCTACTACTGAGGCAATTTTGTACGAAATTAAGTGAAACCATTAGACCAAATAGTTTAATAAACCTACCTAAACAACTAACAGCAAGTGTGCAATGTATGCGACAAGCATCAAGTTCCCCTGTCCCTTATGAAATTGTTGACCCAAAGGCAAATAAAATCCTACAGCAAGGTAAGTTTTCTTCTATTTTTATTAAACTCTTCTTGATTATTAATATTTTAGATACTATAAAAAAGGTTACTGAACAAATAGCAGCCAGACAACATGGAAGGTTATTTGCTGTGGTACATATTGCTGGCAAACAGTTTAAAATAACAGAGGGTGATGTTATTGTTATAGAAGGATATTGGCCACCCACTTCTGGGGATAAATTAAAACTCGATAAGGTAAAACATATACATTTAATAATAAAAGAGTTAAAATATAGTTGTTTTGAAGATGATTGTTCTTTACACTCATTCACATCATAAGACTCAAAATGTGTTATAAAAATTTAAAAACTGAATTGTAAACAATTATTGCAGTCCCGGGTGCCCATGAAAACGTCGTTTCTTACTTCATAAAAATTAACCTATTTAATTAAACATATTCGAAGTGTCAGTTTAATTTATTTGAAACATGTAAGAATCGACCTACGTTTTTGATTCCAATGCCACCCAGGACTGCAATAATTGTTGGACACCCGTTAGTTTACAAAATGCTTCTCTATCACATCACTGATTTGTCTAAAACTATTTTCATTTATCCAAATTATGCAACAGTTTGATTAAATCAAATTATAATATATTATTGTCTCATTATCAAATCTAATTTTATTATATTTACAGGTAATGATGTTAGGAGCAGCTGATTTTAGTTTAATTGGCCGGCCACTAGTACAAGATGGACTTGTAAATGTGTATGCTACTGTTATTGAAAAAACATTATCACATACAAAAACCAATTTCAAGAAAAAAAGGAGGAAGCAGTACACAAATATAAACTGTGAGTAATAATAAAAATAAAACATTTTTGAATTACTTTTGATAAAAACACTACTTATTATATGTGCTTAATCACTCAAAAATTATTATTTTGTTGAATCTAGCACTAACTGATAACTTAAGATAAAATGTTATTTAAATCATTTTATTATTATCCACAATCATTTAGTATTTAATATAGGTAAAAATATTTAATAATGTTTATAAAGGTTTATAAAACTTTATAATATTAATCAAAATAGGATTTAAAAAGCAGTTTTCAAGATTCAGCTACTGAGGACAGAAGCACAGACCTATAAAGAAATATTTCTGGTAAAAAGAGAACAGAATTACAACACTTTCATGTATTTTTCCAATTTATGTTTTTTACTATTTTATCTTAAAAATTAAATTATCATAAAATTTTTGTTTGCTTGTTTTCAGTCTACAGAGTGCAACAAACAATGCTACGGATCAATACAATCGAAATTAAAGGTGAACTTAACAAACCGCCCGAAGTGACAGGTCACGAACATAAAATATTTTAAGGTTATGTAATTTAAAAAAAAATACACTTTGCTAGTACATTTTTGGAGTTTTTATTTAATGATATACATGTATGTTATAAAGCTGAACACAGTGTGAGATGTGGAGATGACTATTTCACTTGAATGGAGATACCCTATTTACTTATAGAAATACTTTTTATGATTACGATTATTTGATAAAAAATTGCTTTACAAATTAGGTCTGTACAAAATTTCCATAAAGTTGCATTGATAAATAAATCAGGTATAAAATAAAACTTTATGAATACCTTGCATTTAAAAAAAGAGGAATAAAAGACACACTGAAATAATAATAATAAGTATGGCAAAACAGGTTTTGACATACGTTTTGTTATCTGCCGACTCATGACTACACACTTACTAACTCTATCACATTATTTTAAACTATAACGGTTTTTTTTACAATTAAATTAATTACAATATTTCTGCCAATTAGTATTTTTTTACATCAATTTACAAGTCTACAGTACATGTAGTCAGACATCACAAAAGTAAACTGGCTTGTACAGTACGTTTAAATTAGTTTCTCAACAAAAAAAAATATTGGCTTCTGGTAAACACTAATTATATACTGATAATAATAGCAAAACTTTATTTCTAATATGAATATTTCTAATGCTGGGTTTTCAATTATTCTTTTGTAATGTGCCTGAAAAGAAATTAACTTACCCATACTGTATTAAATAATTGAGTTTACAGGAAGTGTTTATAATATAAAATATAAGTTATCACAAAGTTTACATATAAATTCATAGAAATACACATAAAAAATAAATAAAATAAACTTTGGAAATCCGTTCCAAATTAAGTATATACCAAAATAAAACGATAAAAATGCTAAATGTCCTCATATTCTCATTTACATCTGGAAAAATTAGTTTCTGCCTTTTTATTGTATTTTATTGATTAAATTGGTCCAATATATAAGACTAGTATTTTCGTTTTTTTTTTTTTAATTTTTAAATACACTGGCACCAGGAAATATTTCATAGGACAATCTTATTGGATTTAAGCTGATGTGATATTTCTTTAAAACTTGAGGGCTTTGGTGTTTTAGATTGTTCTAAAAATATCCATGTAATACATTATAAAAAAGCATGCTGGATCAGCGTTCATCAGTACTTATCGACGGAAATTAATGTAAATCGGTATCCTTTAAATTAATTTTATCAGTCGATGTTTATACGGTATGTCTAAATGTATTCTTTTATTACAAGAAACAGCTTTGATTTAAAAGATGGCTAAATAGTAAGTTAGTAACTACTAAGTTTCTTTGTAAATATTTTCATTCTTAGATTTGGATCAATTTTACTAAGATTGTAAACAATAAAAATAATTATGCTTTAACTTTCTCATAAAACATATTTGACAATAGTTATGTATGAGACAAAATTATAGTTATAAGGAAAAATTAAATGGAAATTATATATTGTTAGTTATGATGGAAACACTTTTTTATAAAAGATGTTTTTTCTAAATAACCAAGAATTGGCTTTCGTCAAATTTGCTGTTTAAATAATATTATTTAGACATATCGTAAATAATTTACCCTATCAATTAATACCTTGAATTATGAATACCAAATAACGATATCATTTATAACTATATGCAGTTTAAAGGATTGAATATGTTTTTTCGCTTATTGTTTGGTTTTTTTCTTCGCTTCTCGGCACAGTGTTTGACAGAAGCCTATCCACGTTTGCTCGTAGTGCGAGCACAGGTCACAGCTGGATGCCGACGACGAGCTACGCGTTGCCGTTTCGCACACCAACTGGGCCAGTCAATCAACCAAAATGCCTTGGCTCACGTTGACTAATTGCTCTTTCAGGTTGCGGAAAGACGGCCTGTGTTCTGGTAACGGACTCCAACACTTCCTCATTATCTGAAATTTTCAATGAAATAAATTTAGAAATACACAATACATAAACATAAAAATGGAAATTAATGAATGTACGATGAGAATTTATTAAACTTTATTAATTCTTTTTTTAAATTGAAACTTTATAGCTTTTCTGTATTAATAAGCTATACACGGCGGAAGGACCATGTGGTCGATAGCCAAACACAACTACTACTACTGAGCTATACCTATATATTTTTGCTAGCTTATGTGTGAAACATAAAAAACAATCACTCACAACTATTTAAGAAATTTTAAAATTATATCAAATACTTAATTATTTTATTTCTACATTGTGTTGTTACTTACATCATACACCTCCTTATAGCATCCTTTGGGTTTTTCTAAAATCATTCCTTTTTGGACTCGTTCTACCACCTCTGTGTTTTTTAAACGTCCATAAGGCATTTTTCCACATGTAAATACTTCCCACATTAATACCCCTGAAAGAAGTTTTAAGTGAATACATGAATGGATTTAATAATATAAGCTCATTTGTTCAACAGCATTGATTTTAAAGATAATAATCAGTATGCAAGCACAACTGATTTAGTGTAATTTTAAAGGAGATAAAAACTATTGAATTTTTAATGTTTAATTGTGGAGGTGTTAACTTTGTGGTACATCTTATTGAAATATTAAATTGACTTATTGCATTATTTAAAAAATCAAAATGACAGTGTCAGGAATTACATGTGAATGATACGGCACTGCAATGTGAAACGGATAATGCTATTCTCTACACGAGTACATTAGAATGAAGTGTTTGATGATTAAACTATAATTTTCTAATGTCATCTGCCAACTATAGTGGCACGTCGTACAGAAAGATGACTTTAGTGGAAGCCACCATAGTGGAGCATAGTGCCTAAGAAGTTAATTTGGTCAAAGTGACAGTGCCAATTATGATATGATAATTTTGAAATAAAGCAATGTGTCAGTTTTAAATATTGTCTTTTTAAATATATCTCATTATACAGTGTATAAAAGAATTTAAAGAGACATATTGACAAAATTTTTGAAAGCTTTAACTCACCATAAGCCCAAATGTCACTCTTTGATGAAAATCTGGTATAGTTCAATACTTCTGGCGGTGCCCACTTAATAGGAAATTTGGTACCACCAGAAGATGTGTACTGGTCATCTAGCACGTACCGTGCCAAACCGAAATCTGCCACTTTCACTATGTTCTCAGACCCTACCAAACAATTCCTTGCTGCTAGATCCCTGTGGATGTAGTTGTGACGTTCCAAGTAGGACATTCCTTTACATACCTAAACAATAAAATTAAATTTTACTGGAGGAAGTATACAGTATATTTCAATATTTTAAATCTAAAAAATAAAATTAATTAAAAGTGATGGATGTTACAAAAGATATAATATATTTTTTTGTAGTTGTATAAAAGATCAATAAAAACAATAAATTATTTTATTTCAAACTGTTAATAAAACACTGCATTAAAATATTAGATTTTTTTACCTGAATGCACATGTCAAGTAGTAATCCCTGATTGCTGGATAGTGATTGTTCGTGCCTTCTCAAGTAGTTCAACAAGGAACCATGCCTCATGTACTCTGTCACGATAAAAATTGGCCTATTTTTGCTACAGACTCCATACAGCTGTACCAAGTTGGTATGTTGCAGTTTTCTGAAATCAAAAGTTTACTTAACATTCAAATGGTTACAGTTTTTAAAAACACCATGTTAAGAAATGCTTATGTTATTTATAAAAATGAAAAGCAAATTAATATTAATTGCTTTATGAATTATTGTCTATTAAAAATAAATAATTATTTTTGTAAGGATTACATTTTTAAAAGGAAATTGTAATATGATCACTTACGTCATTACTTTAGCTTCTTCAATGAAATCATCCTCGGACATGGTACCTTCTTTCATCATTTTCACAGCGACGTCTATGGAGCCCCTCCACTTGCCTCTTCTCACCACGCCAAACTGACCAGATCCCAGTTCCTCTTGAAGCATTAGTTCGTGCGGATCAATTTCCCATTTATCTACATAATTATTAGAATTAATCAAATATGCATTTTCTCGCTGGATTTTTCGAAACCTTACCATGACTAAGCCCTGCCGTCGCAGGTGCCGGTCTATCACAAGGGCTGGTTTTGAGACGGGACGCCAGGCCTCCGCTGTTGTGTTTATGATAGTTAATGAGATCGGGTATTGAGCTGCAGCAGTGCTTCTCGGATAGGAAAAACTCACCGCGGGAATTTTGTTTTATGTGGTAATGTTTGACGTGTGGGTGTGGACTGAAAATTAAACAATAATATTAAAAAATAAATTCTGGCTATTCAGACATTAAAATATTGCTTGAATACTAGTTAATGTGTTTGTATTTAACTAGGCCTATGAACGTTAGTAGCTAAGGTGAAGAAGACAACAGGGAAATTTATATATTGAAACACCAAATTTTGATAAATTAAAGATTATATCATTATATATTAGAAATTTGATTGTGGAGGCATTTATTTTATGGTACATCATAATATTGAAGAAATTAAACAAGAATGATAACTTTGTTTCATCACTTAAAATTTTAAATTACAAGTGAATATAGTTTCAACTAATAGATTTACTTTAAGAATTATATTATTTATTCTTGAGGTTTCTACTTTGTTATATATTTTATATAATAAATGAAACACTATTACTTTATTTGTATAACTTGGATTTTATTGTTGTGACTAGTTTCAGTTAAAGTTGCCTAAACTATATATTTGACTGTACAAGTACCGGACATTCACTTGTAATAGGAGAAATATAATGGGACGTTATGTCTAGACACACAAGAGTTAGTTAGTGTGTTGTTTTTGAAAGCCTTTATTTTCCGATTAACTGATATTTTGCTAAATTATTGTTAGCATCATCAGAGCTACAAAACGTAATGATAAAACGGTTATTTCATGAATGATTTGATAAAACGGTTATTTAGTGGTAAAACTATAGTAATTGTTTTAGTTTAGTATTTATTCGGGGGTTACAATGTAGATGGTCTAATATTTTTCAACTTACACTTTTGTGTACAGTGAAAGGGTGTACAATCCCTTCGTAGATGAATTTCTCACTACAAAACAGCCTTCTTTATCTTCGTGCTTCAGCAATGATTCCGATCTTTGTCTGGACATATCGTTTACATACCACCTGTAAAATTAAATATAATTAGTGAATTAATTCATATAGCAAATCAGATATAAATTCAAGCCTATTGTATTGGAACAATGTGAGGACAAAACAGCCAAGCAATATTTTCTCTCTTCTTATATTGGCAATTAGTTAATTTACGTTCCTACAAGTCTGAACAAGTACAAGTGTATTTATTCTTGTTTAATATAAAGCAGACTTGCCAATAGAAGAAAATTGAGAAAATATTACTTGGTTATTGAGAGTAGTTAGTTTTGAATGGCTGTCTTTGATGTTCTGATGCTTACAAGCGCATCATAATATAGTTGGTTGAAAATTCCATTATCAATTAAAATTGACTTTAAAGTTGTGCTGAAAATTAAGTGAAAAACTAAAGTAATAACAATCTGTATAAAGTATTCTAAATTTGTTACTTACTCGTATTGTTGTAATCCTATTAATTCTTTTTCTCGGACATAATTGCTGGGTATGAATCCGACCATCCTGTAAATAAAAAACAATACAATTATAAAGTGAAAACAAATAAATGAGTTTCATTATATTATGTAATTGATGTTGTTTTATAAATATATTTGATTAAGATTTTTCATGTCATTGATTGTTTTTATTAAATTTTATTTATTAAGGTAAACTTACCCATGACTATCTCTAACTTTCCACCAATGTTCTTGAGTATCGTCAATAACTTCGTATTCAGCATTCTGAAATAAATCAAAATTCGCATAAATGTGAGTTATAGTAACATTTATATTGTTAAAAAACTTTCATGCAATAATTAGTTACTATTAAAAACAAAAATTAGGTACAGGAATCGAAAATCTTTTATTGAAGGTTACTCAATATTCTTTTATGTGGTAATATTAATTGGGACATTATACATTTTCTTCTTGAATATAGTCCTTTAATTATTCCGTTAAGTTTATTATAATTAAGTGGTGCTATTAAAAGCATTAACTTGTTGCAATTTGGGAAGAAGCTTGTTGGGCATACCTGAATCAGAGATTAGAGAGAGGCGGCTTCCCTCTGATACTAATAAATCAGGAATTTAACACTGAAACATATTCACTCATTGGGGGCAATATGAGCGTTTAATAGAAATATTTCCCAAATCTTCAATTTTTATCTATAATAAAGATTTGTATATGAAACCGTTTGGAGAGTTGGTTTACTTTCGCTTCATTCATTTATTATCAAACAAAGTTTCAATTATTCTTTGTAGATAAATTTTTATTAATAAAAGATTACCTTTTAAATATTTTAATGGAAGTTCCCTGGAAATATTTCCCAGGATCAAAAGTTTGGTTATTCAATCATTTTAAAATACATGTTCTATTATTTCAACGGTTTAGTATATAAATCCTTATTAATAACTAAAATAATTTAAGAAATCTTTTAATGGAACACTCAAATAGATTCTAAAGATGTTTCAGAGAGGGCGCTCTTGTTAGCGTTATCAAATTTAAACAAAAATTATCTCTGACTGGCAACTAAAAATTGGTTGTATTATTTAGTATTTTGCATTAAAGTTAGGAGTAAAAATTATTTATTATCTTCTGAAAATAACATAATCAAAGTTGGCTCAATATTTTATTATTATTATTTAATATTGGTTTTCAATGCTTTCATTTTATTTTTATGTTGTATTTTATGCTAAACATTAAGTAATACACTTGTTATGTTCCATTTGTTTATTATCAGGTAACTGACACGTGTTTCGGTCCTTACGAATCACGTGTCAGCTACCTGATAATAAACAAATGGAACATAACAAGTGTATTACTTCTCCCAATATGAAAATTTGGTTCCATCAAGAATGTAGCAAAACAAGTATCGAAATTATTGTAAAGATTAAGTTCTCAATATATTGTTTTTGTAAATATTTGCAACTAACTACATTTAAGTACGATTTTGGATGCAGGTTGTCTAAATCGTAGCTTTTTCATGGTCTTAGAAAATTGTTCATATCATAATAAGCTATTAATAAATAGTTACAATTAATTAAGAATAGAATTCTAGCTTCGATAGTTAATAAATAGATGTAGATAAAATTTTCTAAAATTCCTACTAAAAGAATATGTAAACTGGTTTAGCAATTAAGTAGTAATCGGTTTGACAACTCTGCCCAAATTATTATTTATTATTTCTCAAAAAAATACTATACCTTTTCTAAGGATAAATCACCGGATTCGATGGCCCTGTAGTTGTACAAAGCGACGACGACTTTAGGTCGAATCATGGACTTTTCTTTCTGTTTGGCACTGGGTGTGCCCGGCGTCGCCCCACCCGGCATTATGGGGCTTGATTGAGCACCTGGAACCAACAAATTACACCGTAAACACAATCGCAATCTAAATTCATTCAAATTTATTCCGATGCATGTCATTTAACACAATGAAAACATTGTTACATCTCATCACCAATTTTCTCCGCCCGCCAAGGCCAACCAAATATTAAAACAAAAGACAAAAAATGTATTTTTTATCATATTTCAACCATATTATTATATCAATTCTAAAATCTATAATAAATAGAAGGTAAAATTGAATTCCTTGAAAATTACAATATTTAATCACTAATCCAAATTTATCTCATAATATTTATCTCCTACATTGAATAAACGTAATAAAATCACACGTTTTATAATACGGTAATTTCAAAGGTAAATAAAATTATTACTCATTTATTGTTTCAAATTAATCAGGTGCCAATTATTGACCAACAAACATGAACGGCGTTACCACATAAAAACAATACACGTGCAATGTCTTAATTAAACTAAACAACAATGAGTAACACCATTAACCAATAATAGTCCAATTAAACCACCACTAATCACAAATAGCAATTATAACAGCCGCAACTCTTAACAACTATCCTACCATCGCTAAAAAGCAATCAAATGTTAATACCTATCGAATCCAATCAAATAAATGACGTAATTAGCAATACGGCGAAACGAGGATTCCGAGTATGTTTTTTTTCTTTCTTTCAAATCACATTTATTATTATCCGGCGAGATGACACCGAAATTACGTTACGTAAGGCCTCCTGGAATTTTTTCTCCTGCTGATAATTGCGAAATCTCGTGCACACGCGGATCAAGTAAACGTGGCGCCAATTTACTGTGCCATTAAAAATGATTTAAGATGGGATTAGAAAAGTCGAATGGGAAGCGACGAGTGCTGGTGACTTTTTTACGTTTTGGGCACAAGGTTGGATCCAATTGTCGATTGATTCAAGTTTGAAGATACACACAAATTAATTATTGTTTAGGCATGAAGAATAAACAAAATATACACAGCATATAGGACGTAACAAACTATAGGATATAAGAATTTTGTAGGAAACTTTTAATTGCTTCACTTTTATAGACAGAACTAGAACTAGAAAAGGTATAATAAATATTATGTAAGAGGAGTTACAGGTTTATTTTGGCATTCCTGCTATGTGTTTTATTAACATTTCATTTAATACTCCATTGTAATCCTAGTAGTAATCCAAAAACGTGGGGTATCGTAACATAATAACAACTGAACAGATTAATATTTCGTAATGTGAATCATTGACGTCAAAATAAGATGACGTTAATCGACATATTTGAATGATAAGTATACCATAAAAGGAATCTAACGTCATTGTGATTAATTTCTGTTATCGCTTTTTTCCTGCTTTTAAAATGAATCTGAAGTAATAACATCAATTGCAAGCAAAAAGAATTTCCAGAACCAAACATTAAGAAGCAACAAACTTAATATGTGTATAAATATAAAGACAGAGATCTTTAAAGTACTTTAACTATATCTGTCAAAGTCAATGGCTAACTGATGATAGTAAGTATTTAGAGCTCCAAATGTACATCTAGCAGATAGAAATATATTCTCAAGAAAACAAGTGTTTTATTCAAACAACGTACCTCAAAAATCAAAACCAAAATAGAAATATCTTTCAGATCTTAAAGCTGTTTTAAAAACAATTTAATTTTTTAAAGATATTGTTTTATATATATAATTAGAATTTTATCTTAGGGCCAATATTCCATATCGGCCCCAAGTAAGACATTTTTAAGGATTTATTGTTAAACATATTATTATAAATTTCAGCACTAATCTTAGATCTTTTCCTTAATTTTTTTAGTTTCAGTTTTCGTAGGTACTGATCAATTGAGTTTGAATTTTAATCATACATTTTTTTAAACAAAGCCAGGAATGTCTATCTCTATAATAAATGAGATACTGCACTATCATTAAAATGCAGGAAACTGTGGTTTCATCATTTGTGACAATATATTATTAATTTCTTAGAATCAATCTATTAATCATTGTTTTATTATAGTTTGCAGTTTAGGACATTCCATATATCTTATAAATCCACAATTTTATTACATGAAACATTTGGCGGCTTTTGATTATATAAAAGAGTTAACGGATTGCGTGCTAAATGAATATAGGGATATGAGAGTTTAAATATTTATCTTCATTTACTTAAAATGTTTTGTGGAAAAGCACAGTAGCGTTTCCATTATTTTTTTAAATATGAAATACAACGTATAACTGTCACACCACGCTCTTGATATTTTTTTTTCCATTTCGCTTACAAATATATTATTTTTTGCGCGATAAGAGTTAATTAATATTTCAGATTAATTTTTGCGGTACTAATGAAATAAATCATATAAACGGCTCAAATCGACCACAATACAATCGAAAAAAAAACCGGACAAAAACGATTCGTTATGGCCATTGATTTATCGCCATTGTGACCGAAACTGCGCATATAATTGGCGTCACAATCTATCCATTGATAAGGCACGACTCGATCATAAAAAAAAACGTGTCGGCGGCAGAAAATTCATGCAATTTTCATGATGTTAATTTACTTTCTAATCGGAAATGGATTATTTTGCATAACACGTGTAAAACGAATTTCAGCGAAAAGCAAAACCTAATTATGATTATTACTGAACGACCGAAAGTAATGAATGTGTTTATGGATCAATAAACCAAGTAGTTTTTTCAGATTATTTAGGATATTTTATAATTTTGAAAAATGATTTTTAATTTTGAATGAAAAATTTTACGCACATTTTTATGTACCTATTACACATTTTGTTAAATCTATAATACTAGTTCTTTATATTTTAATTCTAATTGATTGTGAAGGCCTTTACTTTTCGGAAGATCTTGAATATAATGAAATTAAACTCGATAACTTTGTTTGGTTACTATAAAACCACAAAATTGCTTGTCGACGATCCAGCCTCAGGTCGTATTCTAATATCCAAAAAACTTCAAAAATTCATGTATCATATAAACCATTCATTAACAAAAACTTCATCACCCATCCTAAGTATCTAC
The DNA here is from genome assembly GCA_963969525.1 of Ontholestes murinus. Classification (NCBI taxonomy): domain Eukaryota; kingdom Metazoa; phylum Arthropoda; class Insecta; order Coleoptera; family Staphylinidae; genus Ontholestes; species Ontholestes murinus. The sequence continues at coordinate 33,453,859 of OZ018394.1, forward strand.
ATCTTTTTTTATTATCATTCAAACATTTGAGAACAATTGGGTGTTTTTCTTTTCAATATTGGGTGAAGTTTGAGCGTTTTTGCATGATGTCTTTAGTAAGTCATACCTCATGATGTATACATCGCATCGGGTCATACTACATGGTAATTTAAAGGTAACATTACGCTTTAAAAAAGTTCCTTGACAGTTTTGTGTTTGGAACTACGATCAAGTTGAAATGTTGGAACAGAAAATTAATGAAAAATGTTCTTTATTGATCCAATACAGTATGGAATGCAACAGCAAAGCGGTGGTTACAATGATTTCATTCTGATAATAACGTCGAAGATGGGGCAGGCTCTTGAGTCGGACATGTGAGCATTCCATTGTGGATAGTCTGAAGTTCTTGGACAATGGAATAAATGCTCACATGTTTGACTCAAGAGCCTGACTCATCTTCGACATTATTATCAGAACGAAGTCAAAAACCGTTTGGAACTATTTACATACGACTGTTCATATTTATGAATACCTTATCATCCTTTTTTATTATACTTCAAATTTACATTAAATGTATTGAAAACAAGGGCGAGATACTTTCGATCATTGTCTTGAACAGAGTATTGCAACAAAATTAAAACATATAAATCGATTTTCCACTCCTACTTAGATTACAGCTGCATCCTTTTTACTCAAACTCTGCATTACATCCAAGTCACAAAAAGTCAACCATTTAAATACAGTTAAGACAACTTAATTAATTCTATAATCCTTCAAACAAACTAACTAATGGCTTATCCCAAATTATCCTAATTTCCCATAATTTCCACTATCCTTGCCAAAAAAGTTTTAGAAAATAAGAACAATCAAATCCTTTGAAATACATTTTGATTCTCTTAAAATCCTGGTATTCTATCTAAGTACAAATTCTATAATATGCATGCACTAGTGTGAATTGTTAGGGCAGTTGATTCCTTTAAAATATTGTAAATTTAAGCCGTGGCAGGAAGACCACAGGCAAATCTTTTTTCAGGAACTTTAGCAGGCAAATATCTGAACAAAAAATATTTAATATAAATATTTAAATAATCAATTAATAATAATAATCTTTTCTGTACAAAATTTTAGAACTAGAAACATATGAAATAAATATCAGGCGAAGTATAAAGTGCTGAATGATTTCCTCTATATTTCTTTAGAAAACCACATTTTACGATGTATATATCGCATCGAGTCATACTATTTTGTGGTTTAAAGGTATAATTACGCTTCAAAAAAAGTTATTTTTCAGGTATTTGTCTGGTTAAGCCACCTGCGTGCTACAGTGTTACAAAATAGATCTAAAAAAGAGATAATTCGATAAATTCTTCAGTAAAACAACGACCAAGGTAAAAAAGTCCTGGTGGCAAAAAATTATTAATACAGAATCGAATGCAACAATTAAACAGTGGTTCCTACAATTCCGTTCTGGTAATATGGACGTCGTAGATTAGACACGCTCTGGTAGACCAATCTTTGAAAATATCAAAAAAAACCTTATAAATCGTCGAGCTAACTGAAGATGAGCCCGAAAACAGTTTGGAATCATTTGTAAAAGAATGATTCCAAGAAGAAGCCTCGATGTATCGGAGCTACCTTTATTAACGCAAAATAATCTTTTAGATCCCATTGATGGGATTCTTTGCTGAAAAGTAACGAAATTTATCAATTTTTTAAGAGAATAGTGATGAAAATGGATCACGAGCGAAATGGACAAGTCGACAAAAGTTATTGAACAAAACAGTACATATTTGATTTAAATCGGATAATCCTAACTATGTTAATTCAAAACTTTTTACTTCATCTAATCCAACCACAATCAAGAAGACATATTCCGCAAAAATTGGTTATTATCTTGATTATTTGATATCAACTACCAAACAACAATACATCATGAATCTATTCTTCCGATAATTTTATTGAGGTAGTCTGTGAAACAATATTGAGTATTAGTAAGCACTTATAAGTCTTCTCTCCGACTTATATTAATATATTTGATGTTCTTTTGTTTTTGAACAGAAGACGTAAATAATTTAGAAACAAGCAAATTATTTTTTTAAATGCAGCACTTCGTTAAAAAAATATTTTCGTCCAAGGATTCGAGAGGGATTCTTTACAATATTGATGACTTTACAAATAACCATTGAATCACTTATATTGCAGTATTTTGGCAAATATTCGAGTCACGATACTAACAATGGAAAAAAAATAAACCAGGACAGAAAGACCACAAAATCTATAATATCAATATTTATATAGGGTGAGTTTTTTTATGGAAATCTCGGAAACTCCAAGTGATAGGAAAGCTGTTAAATGGGATAAGAAGTGTAGATATACGAGACGAATAAAATTTCACTTTAAAAGTTTACAAAAAAGCCAAGGGTAACTAGATTCAATTTTTTCGTCTCTTAAAACTCTTTTCCCATTTAACCGTTTTTCTTCTCTGAATAAAGATCTTACCATCCATCTATTTTGACAAATTTTAGAACTAGAAATAATCAAATAAATACAATCACAACCAAGAAAATAAATTTCGTAGAAAAATGATTATGATTATTATTATTAGTAGTATGATTCTTAGATATCAACCACCAAACCTAACAAATAATCATAAATCTATTTTTCGGTCGATTTTGAGCAGTTGATCGAGATAGGAGTGTGTTTAAGCAGTTTAAAGTCTTTATTGGGTATTATATTAGTATATTTGTATTTAAATTAAAAAAAAAACGACAAGCTTCTTCTATTTTAATGCAGAAGATGAAAATAATTCAGTATCAAGAAAATATTTATTTGAAAATCAGCATTAAAAATTTTGACACATTAGGTTTAACTTTCTTTCAAGGTTTGGAGAGATTCTTTACAATATTGTTGAGACTACTAACAATTATAGACTTCTTCAAAATCTTTTGGCAAGCATTTGAGTTGTTGTCGCGACTACAAAAACTTAAATCCTATGATTGTATTTGGATTATTTGATACAAACTACCAAACCACTTAAATCTTTATAAATCCATTTTCTTTCAGCATTTTTTGAGTAGATGATTGAAGTCGTCAGTGATTATGGCATATATGTAAGCAGTTTTAAGTCTTTATCCAGTCTTATATAGGGTCCGCCAATAAGGGCGCGTGAACTTTAAAATTGAATAAAACAAGTTGTGTGTAAGGTAGAAACGAAATTTATTTTTCATTCGAAAGGGTATTCGACCCCATTAAGTATGGAAGATAACATCGTTCAAATGACCACCGCGGCTCCGTTTGGTAGCCCGGATCCGGGAGGTCCAATTTTCGATGACTCTGGAGCACATATCGGCCTCAATTTGAGCGATGGCATTGCGTATGTTGACTTTGAGGTCATCGGTGTTTAGAGGCTTGTTGGCATAGACCAGCGACTTGAGATAGCCCCAGAGAAAAAAGTCTAAAGGCGTTAAATCGCACGATCTCGGTGGCCAGTTGATATTGCCTCCGCGCGAGATGACCATGTCCGGAAATCGCTCGTGCAGAATGTCCATTGTGGCATGGGCTGTGTGGCACGTGGCGCCGTCCTGCTGGAACCACATATCGTCCGTGTCCATATCATCCAGTTTATGGCCGCCCCAGCTTCGTTCTCGAAAAAGTACGGACCGATGATGCCGCCGGCCCAAAATCCACACCAAACAGTGACTTTCTGGGGATGCATTGCCACTTGGTGGACCTCGTGCAACTTTGACAGCTCTACCTCGAACAACATGGCCGCACCCTTCCGGCAAACTTCGCGCGTCCCTATTGGCGGACCCTTTATTATTATATTTGTAGTAAACTACTTGTAAAATGCAAAGTTTCTTTCTTTTAGTATTCGTGCAGAAGTTGTAAAGAATTCAGTAACAAGTAAAGATTTTTTTTTTAAATGGAACACATCTTTAAAAAATTTTAATGCACATTTAGCTTTAGTTTGGTTTTGGGGTACGATGGTATCCTTTACAATATTGCTAACACTATTAACATATTGCATTTCTTAGTAAGCATCCAAGATGTTGACTACAGGAACTCAAATCCTATTGTTGTATTTAGATTCTTTAATATTATCTACCAAATCACTCAAATCATCGTAAATCTATTCTTTCGGCAATTTTTGAGTAGTTGATTGTGGGAGCCTGTGAAAAATTATGGCTTATGTGTAAATAGTTTTAAGTCTTTATTTGGTCGTATATTAGTTTATTTGTAGTTAACAATTAAAAGAAAACAAAATGCAAAGCTTCTTTCTTTTGTTTTGTTTATTATTGTTTATTGTGATGCTTTGGATTACCTGTTAACAAAATACATTAATATACACATACATAAATAAATACACTAAATTTTGAGCACAGGAATCACAGGCGGACTTCATTCTTCAAAAGACGTAAATAATTTATTAAGAGGGAATGTTTTTTTGGGAATAAAGCATTTCGTTAAGCATTTGGACACAATTGGCTTTAATTTCGTCTAAGTCTTCGAAAAAGTTTGTTTACAGTATTGTTGAGACTACCACCAATTATGGAATAACAACCCACATTGTAGTTTTTGGCAAGCACTAGTATTATAACCCCAACTGCAAAAGCTTAAATTGTTTGATTATATTTAGATTTAAATTCCTGATTCGACATTATTTAAATATTTCTTAAGTTCACGAAATAATTGCGTTGCTATCATCCACACTAAAGCTTTCACCTTATTAAATTATTACCATCTTGTTACCGCGACTAAAAATAATTCTTCAGATTTGTTTACTAAATTTTATTATAACTGTGAACATTTTTTGAATTTGAAATATACGTAAAAAACTATTTTTATAATTTTTAGAAAAAAAAATGTGTCAAAAAATAAGTTCACATTTAGGTGCCTTAGAGGCTGGTTAAAACTTTAAATAAAATTTGAAAATGTGCGATTGATTAATGTTGATACAGGGAAATCAAATATTGTTATCAAATTATCATAAATCTATTCTTTTGGCAATTATTGTGTAGTTGATTGTGGAAGTTTGTGAAAGAATATGGCATATGTATAAGTGGTTTTAAGTCTTTATTTGGTTTTATATTTGTAGTTAACAATTTGAGAAAAATGCGAAGCTACTTTCGTTTGGTTGACGTAAATAATTTATTAAGAGCGAATAATTTTTGTTAAACATTTAGCCACATTTACCTTTAATTTCGACCAATGATTCAAGAAGGTTTGTTCATAGTATTGTTGAGGCTAACATCAATTATGGAATAACTCACATTGCAGATTGTACAGGCACTGGATTTATTGTCACAACTACAAAACTTAAATCGTTTGGTTATATTTACATTTAAATTCTTGATTTGACCTTTCTTAAATATTTATTAAGTTTGCGAAATAATTGAGTTGCTATCATCCACACTAAAGTTTTCAACTTATTGGATTGTTATTATATTTCGTCATTCAGATTTATTTGCTAAACATTTTATTGTGATCGATAAACTTTTTTAAGTTTGAAAAAATCATTTTTACAATTTTTAGAAAAAAATGTATCTGTCAAAAAATAGGTTCACATCTTGGTGACTTAGAGGCTGGTTAAAACTATAAACAAAATTTGAAGAAGTGCGATTGATTATAATGTTGATGCAGGGAAATCAAATATTGTTAGAATGCTGGCTATTAGAATTAGTATTAATAATGTTAGAGTCGGAAGAAAACTTGATAAGTACCAGTAAGAAGAGCTACAACATATTAATACAGGCTTGTTTGTCAAGTATTAAAATTAGAGGCCAATTTTCTTATGATTGTTCTCAACAATATTCCTTCTTTTCACTTCTCAAATCATCTTAGTAATTTTTGATTTAGTGACCATTCTATGTCAAAAAAAATAAAGATTAAAAATGGATTTTGTGGAGTATAAATATAAGCTTAGTTTAGGTATTATTTAATTAGAATATTAGCACATGACACGGTCAATTCATGTTTGGTCAGAATGGCACCACCGGATATATGACTTTTGGAGTGAGTACTCCTAATCAGAAACATTCCCTCTTTGTATAAATTAGTATTTTAATGCATTTTTTTAAAGAACTTCCTCATCTTCCTTGTTTCTCCTTATGATCTTCGGTTTTAAAATATATTAATATTGATGATGAGCTATGACCTTTAGCAGGTTTTCTGAAATATTTTTGATATCTTTGTATATATATAAATGCTTATATTTCTGTTAGTATTTTCGAGATTTAATAAGTCTCTTCACGTAACTCGAAAATACCAATAGAAATCACATGACTTCCTTGTGATAAAAAAATTTATCTTATTTTCGAGCACTAAAGATTTTTTATCAAACAACCGACATTGGCAAAACTCTTTTCAACCGCAACACAAAAAATATTTCGTTAATATTCATACAATATTTCGTTAATGATTGCTAAATCTCGAAAACCTCAAACTAATGACAAATAACTAATTATACCGGCTATAAGTGAACTTCACTTACGTACTGCGCTATACAAACCAGTATCTGATATTTCAACAAAATTTCGTTGAGCAATAAAGCCATGCAAAAAAAATGATAAATTGGCTCAAGATGATGAAGATTCATTGTGTAGTTATTTAAAAACATTTCGGTTTTCTATTCAAGTTAACTAATTTTTAGCATATGTGTAGTTCACAAACCAAAAATACTAAAAGAGACTAATTTTTAGCATATGTGTAGTTAACAAAGGAAAAATTTTACCAAGAATTTGCTAAATATTTGCAAACTGATCCTAAATCTCATGTATTAGATAAGTTTTTTTTTAAGAAAAAGAAATACCTCTGAGTATTATCTTTTTGCACTGTATTATCTATCACCAACATCTAGTTGCTAAAAATTTAAGTGCACGCTTATATAATTCATTGCAATATGTAATTAAAGCTATCAACACAATAAATTCTTAAATCTATGAAGAGTAGAAAAGAATGAAAACATACTTGTGAGTTCTTGGATACTTCATTCAGATTTTAATCAACGATTTGGTGATATTTTAAAAATATACGTGCCTGATTGGATTTTGAATCCTTTTTAAAGTACAAACACAAAAGAATCTCAGAGTTACAAGAAGAACTGACAAGTAACTACAGATCATAAATGGAAATTTAAAGTCAAAAGCTGCTACCAATTTACCAATTCTGGCTACAAGACGAGATGCTTACGGCTTATCCTGAAATATGGGCTGTAAATCAAAAGTTCTTAATTGCATGTCCTTCATCATATTTAGAGGAACATAGATTGAGTGCGGTAACCAATTTATTAACAAAAAGAAACACATTGCAAATAGTCAATCGCCGTGATTTAAGATTACTGCTGACGAAAATGGGTTCGAGAATTACTAAATTGGTAACAGCATACGATGTTCATCCTTCTCCTTGCTATTAAAATTTATATATTTATTAAAGTACAAACACAAAAGAATCTCACAGTTTCAAGAAGAACTGACAAGTAACTACAAATAATAAATTGAAATTTTATATAAAGAAACTAATTTCTAGAAAATTTTGAAAAATACTAGAATTTATAAAAAGAAACAATTAGAGAAAATGAGATAAGAAAAAAAAAACATTAATTGTGGATGAAAAAATTGCGGAAATATTCTAGTTACAAAGAAAACTGCAATTTAAAATAAAATAAAGAAAAAATATACAGGAATTTTAATCTTAAAATAGAAGAGAGAGTTTCATAAAAAGTTTAAGATTTAAGTTAAACAAAACCAACATATACTGTGATAAGTTAAAGTAAATATACATTATATTTACAAAAATGACAGAAATTTATACAAAGTTATTTGAGTTAAATGAAACGAAACCTTATTATGTTGGCCAAACATCATTGGCCAATTTTCTTTTTGAGAATGCAGAAGTAAAATTATCACGTAGGGAAAGAAAATATCTTCAAGCATCTTGACTCTATGGTCAAAATTATCTTAAACATATTTTGCATTATTGCTGACCAGTTCAGGAATTCAAAACAGTGAGTAACCTGACTTCTTTATCCTAATATAAAAAATAACATCTTGGAAAGAAGCTGTAGGGAATTTATTAGGCGGACTAAAACAAAGAGAAAATTAACTTTTTTGTATCTTATTGAACATTATTTTTAATTTATCTATTAGAGTATGTGAATTTCCCTTTTTTAGAAAGATAGTTTTATCTGAAGAGTTTAAATCGAAGAATGAAATATCTTCAAAATAATATGCTTATATTTAAACTTGAGAAAAAAACCTGGTATGAACTTTATAAGATATAAGTATGATGATAGTAAATATAACAGGTGCTTAAGAATGTTTGATATAAGGTTAATTAAATAATTAAGTTTTAGGTGACGAAAATTTTTAAGTAACAAATTTTATAAATTAATTTTAGACATTTAGACAACTAAGTAAATCATTAATCGAATAAAAAAACTTCTTTTCATTAAGAATATACAATTATTACTTATTGTTTTCGTGGCGTTTTTTTAATTATTCTCGATATTTTTCTAAATTTGAAAAATCTTACATAACTTTTGAAACAAACCTTTCCAAAAAATTTTCATCGAGAAGTCTAGAAATTTTTAGAAGTTTAGCAAAGATTTTATTCAAGTTTCAAAATTTTTCAGAAAATCATTATTTATATTTATTTATAGAAATTACTTCGTAGTTTCTATACAAGATTTTGTTCAACTTTTTCTATTGGAAAATGTTCTTCTAAATTTCTATAATTTTCTCAGATGATCCATAGTTTTAGTTTTTTTTTACATTGAGGTTTCTAGAATTTTTCACAAGATTTCATTTTAGATTTATAAAACTTTCTTTGAGGATTCTAGAAGTGTACAGTAAATTCTTTTTCTTATCTAATAAATAAATAGACATTTTCAGAATTTTTAGCAAAAATTTTATTCCAGAGTTCTAGATTAGTCAGAAAGTTCTCCCAAGATTTTGTTTAACTTTACAATTTATTAGGATATTTTCTTAAAAATTTCTAGAGCTTACTTAGAGGCTTCTAGAAGTTTCAGGAATTCCTCCTCCATATTTTTAGTTTTTTTTTTTTGAAATGTAGATTTTGTAGATCAATCAATCAATCAATACATTTATTTCCAAAAAGAATGTATATACATTCATGGGTTGGCCAGTTTACAAAAAATTACAAAAATATAAACATGTAAAATAGTTAAGATATAATTCGTAGAATTCGGGAAATTTCCAGTAAATTGCGAAGATTTAAATGAAGGCTTTTTTAGAAAATTTGTTTTTAAAAATCTAGTCTTTATTTCGAGAGTTCAGGAAATTTCTAGTAATTTCTTCTCCACATTTTAATTTTTTTTTAGGCTCTTGAATTTTTAGAATTTTCCTCTGGAAAACCATATTATTTTCTCGAGGGTTCAGGAAATTTCTAGAAATTTATTCTGCAGAGATCAAGATTTTTTTTTTGAAGTCGTCTTATAAATTGCAAAGATTTTCTTTGAGGCATTAAGGATTTTCTAGATTTTTTTTTCCTATAAGTTACAGTTTAGAAAATGGCCAATAACTGCTTCCCCAAATAAATTTTTTTTTCAACTTTTCTTATAAATTGCGAAGATTTTCTTTCAGACTAAATGTTTTTTAATTCGTCTTCTTTTCGAGAATTCAGGTAAATTTCAGTAATTGCTTCTCTAGACTTCAACATTTTGTTTCAACTAGAGGCTATAAAATTATTTAGATTGTTCTAAATTGCGGAATAAATTGCGAATAAATTTTAAATCATAAATAAAATAAAACATAATTTTCTTTGTTAATATCACATCGATTTTTTAGTGAGTATGATTTCGATTAACACCTAAACATTATCAAACTAGAAGTAGTTTTCGGCTACACTAGATTTAATTAATTGGAGTTAAATTTGTAATTAATTTTTAGAATAGAACTTAAAAATGGTTAAAAGTGATCTTCACACATCTACACACGTGATTATCTTATATAAAAAAAAACTAATTTAACACAATTTATAAGTATTCTTACACTTCATCCCTTAAAGGTATATAAATGCTTATATTTAATGCGTGATTTTATTAAATAAATTTATATAGAAAGGTGTAACCTTAGTTAAATACGCACATAATTAAAACTCACAAGGTGATTAACGATTCGATTAGTTTGTACAGATATAACTACTATTGGATATAAATTAGGAATTGACATTGGTAATTATATACACATAAACAACACACATAGTGAACAACAAGGTCGATAATCGATTGGGTTTACAAATTGCTGGTGATGAGATTTATAATAATTATTGCAATTGCTGAGCTTCTTAAAATTATCTAATTGGTCTAATGTTTCAAAATGATTACATTTTTAAAAAATACAAAATTTAATGTTTAATTTATATATTTATGCCATACAAATCATATAAATTAAAAAAAGAATTAAATGGATTAGTAAAATAAGTATATATAGAATAATCTTTTCACGAATAAATATACAAAAATAATGCCCTTGAATTTATTGATGGAAGTAAAAAAAAGTAACTTTGTTATAACTTCGTTATAAATCATAATTCACATATGAAACACTTTTTAACTTTTTTTGTATAACTGAGATTTTATTTAGTAACAAAGTTAAAACGTGTCTCAATTGTGAAATGAATTGCTAGCTGTCAATATTTTATTACCATTGTTTTGATCATTTATAATCATTTTCAGTTAAATAATAAAGTAAAAATAATGGAATATAACATGTTTATTATTATTATATTTATTATTATATGATTTAGTAGCGAAAAAAGTGCAGAACAAAATAAAATGATACTAAACTAAAATGTGGTAAAACATACCTAGTAAGTTTTTTTAGTTTAGTGTTTATATCATGAATTACCACGTAATAAAGGTCCAATGATATAAAATGAAACGAGGTGAGTATTTGTGAATAATTAAAAACCAACGAATATTATAATACACATAAGAAATTATATTTTATTAATAATAATTATAAGTAAAACCAATTTTCAATAGAATCAAGATATAATTTAAAAAATATTTTATTACTTTAATTTTCATTCAGACAATTTCGCATAATTACACACACAAAGCACGACAAGGTCGATAGTCAGTTGGATAGATCATAATAAATACACACAGAAATAGATATAAATTTTCTAGTTGTGTTGGTGTTTTGATTAATTTCATAGGCACTATTGACAGGAACACGATTATGGTTAGAAAGCACTGTCCCGCCGTGGTTCATCAAGCCTCCACTGGCCCAGGGACCTTGGGACGCCCGAAAAGTGCGAAATTGGAAAATTGAAACCTTGAGCACGTGTACAAAAGAATAATCAATATGCAATTAACCTTTCCATAAATACCGTTTTACTAGTTACATAGTTACATCTCGAATTATGCAATTGGACACCCATCCGACGATTGCTTAAAAAGGAAAACGGCGATCAATTTCGGCCCAAAATTACGGGTGTTGATTTTTTAATTTTTTTTAAACGTTTAAAGCGAATTTTTATTTTTACACTTTCTACGATGGGTAATTGGCGATTTGACATTTACAAGAGTAATTAGAATGTGGGAGAATTGCACGGGATCATCCTCGAGGTGTCCAATATGTTCGAAAAACGGCCATAGGGTGGGCGTACCGGTATGAAAATTATAGGGGTGCGTTCCTTACTCACCAGTGACGTTCCGGAAGACCGAGACGAGCATATCCAAGGCGTAAAACCGAGCCAATATTTTTCAAAAAGTTTACAGCACATCACTTTACTTAACCAACATGGCGACTGCGGCCCGTCAAGGAGAGAGAAAGAACTACCAGCAGCACCGTTAGATGGTTAAGACAGGTTTCTCTACCTGTGCACCGAGGATATTTTCACTTCGGATTTACGATCGCGGTTTTGACTACCGCACTCTTGTACAAACAATGAGTTATTGCCCGTTTTTTTTTTTAGTTGGAAAAGTGCGCTTCTATGTTTTGCTCTATGAGCATTGCATTTTATAATTACGTTGATGTTTCGAATTAGAATTTTTTATATAAGAGATAAATTATATTAAATTAGTTGTTTTAAAATATATTGTGACCGGCATGCAGTTTGTGAAAATTTTACATAGTTTGGCGAATTAATTTATTTGTGCAGACATATATGAAATATTAATCTTAAATTGAATTTTCAACTTAAACTCACTTAGTTCTTTTTATATTTAATCTTGTTTATGTTATAAAGTTATTGAAACAAAGTAATATTAAATGACAACTTCTATTAATCAATATATTTACCAGAAAAAAGTAAAAATCAAAAATGTGGACATAATATTCGTACAGTTGTATGATTTGATTAAATTTCACATGTATATCGTCCATAGGTAAATTGGTAAATATTTTATATCTTTTATTATTTATAAAGCTTAGCTATACTTAAATTCTTCCAATTTAGGTTTGCCATATTAAATATATATTTTTTATAATAAAGATAATAAAGAAGATTCCAAGTTTTATAATGATTTTTATTTAATTTTATTTAATTATAATTATGTTTAATTATAAATTATCATCAAATTATAATCATCATTTTAATAATTACATTAGGTCTATTAGAATATTATATATATATATATATATATATATATATATATATATATAAAAGATGACATGACAATTTATGATAGAAGACAATTAGCCGACGGGCCCGATCGCCGGACCAAAACAAGTTCTCAACTCGTTATTCAAAAAAGCCCATAAATTCTGGCAGATGCCCATCCGCGTTCCGTTACCTCGGCCATACACATCTCTACAATTAATTTTTACTGACCAGAGTTGTTTCTGCTCATTTACATAATGCAAAATTTTTGTCGTCCTGTTCTGGGAAGAGATCATATTGTGTGTTAATTTGAGTCAATGTTTAATCAGCTATTGTTCCATCTGCGCAAACTTCCTTCAATTGAGGATATCATTCTTGCATAACAGCTCATAAATGTTCCTGTTCCGTATTCATTTTTATAACGTTCGAAAATAATACATCAAGTAATCGTTTTGTTTGTACAGTTGTTTTTGGCCTTTGTAATTTGGTTGATTCAAATATTACTTATTGCAGATAACTTTATCTCGATGAGAATTTATAGGTGTTTATTAAAACTTGGTCAGAAATAAACTAAATGTGTTTATTTATTAACCAGGCGACCTTATAACTCTAACTGCTGAAAATCAAAAATATCGTGTTGAAGTATAAGAATACTAATATTTTACGTAAACAAGATCATAAAGTAGCATTTGGACAATGTTTAAAATCACATATTGTCAATGAAGAAGACTAAACGTAGACCATAAATTCAGCCATACTCGTGATAATAATGTTTTGAGTGCAATAGTTTCAGTAGGGAATAACTTGAAAATTTAGAGCATTTAGATTCAAAATCACAATTTTTAGAATATGAACATTACTTTCCATATATAAATAACTTAAATATTACACAACTATTCCGAAGGATATCCTAAAAGTATCCGAAAATCATTAAAAAAAATAATATCTTTAATGTGGAAATAGATTCAATTTTAACGCCATTCTCAGACATTTAATTTAATTATGAATTATAGTAATACTAAACCAAATGACCACATAGTAACGGTCGCAACTTTTCTTATGATTATTACACAATTTATAATGTCTTATTCGTTTTTAATCTTTCCTAAAACCAAATAAATACAATTCTTCGCTGATGTAATTTCTAGCAACTTTTATTACAAATTTCTATCATTTTTTAGTAATTCCTATGCTCTGTGTTCTTCGTGAGTTTCCAAATTTAATAACAACTTTTGTTTCAGATTTTTAGTATTAAAATATAGCATCTTTTTCCCCAATTTATCGAATAATTATAGTATTTTATATTTATAGTTCCATTTTTCGACAAGATTCGCCATTTCTTGTTTGATCTTGTCTAGCAATTTTACTTCGTCTTAAAAATTCTAGAATTTATCAGTAATTTCATTTCCAGTTTCTTGAAGTTATTTTGAGGATTTTAGTAGTTCAGTAACTTTAAAATATTTCTCCAGCAATTTCTCTTTTAAATAGTGCAAATTTTCGTCGAGTTTTTTTAATTCATCACTTTTTTTAAATTCCTAGATTTCTCACATTTTTATTGACATTTTTCAAGAATTTTGCACATTTTCTTATTATATCTAGTCGTAAATTTCTTGCAATTAAGGGGTTTAAAATTTGAAAGAAATTTATCTTTCAGAATTCCACAACTTTCCAGCATTTTTCTTTCATTTTTTCAATTTTGTTAATCTTATCTGAATTTTCCAGAAATTTCCGTTCTTTGAATTTATAAGAAATTTCTTTGTCAAATTTCTACAATTTCTAGTAACTTTTTCTAATTTTATAGCAATTTCTTTATTTAAATTATGATTTATTTTAGAATTTTTAATTTTTTTAAAATCAATTTTTCAGCATTACTTACCTCAATTTTCTACTTATTCCATATGTTTCCGTTCTTTGAATTTGTAGGCATTTCTTTGTCAAATTTCTACAATTTCTTGTAATTAATAACTTTCTGGCAATGTTTTTTTTAAATTACGATTTTTTTTTTAATTTTTAATTTTTTTAATCAATTTTTCAGCAATTCTTCCTTCAATTTTCTACTTATTCTTGTTTTATCTTGTTAGTAATTTCCAGCAATACTCTTCCAAATGATAAAAATATTATTTTTAAAATTTTCCAGCAATTTCTCTTCAAGGTTTGTACAAGATTACACATTTTTATGGTTTTCAGGAATTTCCTACCATTTTCCTTTAATTTTAAATAATTTATTTTCTAAATATTCATCGGGATTTTTGTAGAACTTTATCATCCAAATAACTACAATTTGACAACATTTTTCTTTCTATTCTTTTCCAAAATTTCTTGTTATTCTTTTCGAGAAATCGAAATTTTTTAAGAGTCTTAGAATTTGTTAGATATTGCTAACAAATTCTAAGACATATTTTTATCATATTTTTAGATTTTTTTCTAGAATTCTAGAATTTTACAGAAATTTCTTTTCTAAATTGAGAGAATAATGACTTGAGATGTTATAATTTGTCATCAATTTTTAGAATTTAGAATTGGGGAAGGGATGTTCAGCATCAATTTTTTTTGTCTTGATTTTTCTTGTTAATAGTTTCAAGCAATTAAAAATGCTAAGAATTTTCTTCAAGGGTGTTAAAATTTTCCAGTAATGTCCCTTAAAGATTTCTCGTTTATCTTTAGCGAATAATCTTTAAAATATTCTTGGAGAGTTCTGGAGTGTTCCAGCAATTTCTCTTCCAGTTTTTTAAAACTTTTCAGCAATATTTTTTTCAGATGTTTAGAATTTTGCAGCACTCTTCTGCATATTTCAATAAATTTCACCCATTCCTTGTTTATTATATATTAATTGACAGAAATTTCTCTTTCAGAATTCTACAACTTTTCAGTATTTTTCTTTCATTTTTTCAATTTGGTTAATCTTATCTGGATTTTCCAGAAATTTCCGTTCATTGAATTTGTAGTCAATTTCTTCGTCAAATTTCTACAATTTCCAGCAACTTTTTAATTTTCTGGCAATTTCTTTTTTTAAATTACGAATTTAGAATTTTTAAATTTTTTTAAATCAATTTTTCAGCAATTCTTTCCTCAATTTTCTACTTATTCTTGTTTTATCTTTTTAGTAATTTCCAGCAATTCTCTTCCAAATGTTAAGAATATCCTTTTAACATTTTTCAGCAATTTCTCTTTAAGGTTTGTGCAAGATTACATATTTTTATGGTTTTCAGGAATTTCCTACAATTTCTTGTTAATTTTCAGCAATTTATTTTCTAAATATTCTTCGAGTTTTTTTGTAGAACTATATCATCCAAATTACTTCAATTTTACATTTTTCTTTTTTCCAAAATTTCTTGTTATTCTTTTCGAGAAATCTAAATTTTTTGAGAGTCTCAGAATTTGTTAGCAATATCTTGGTTATATTTTTAGAATTATTTCTAGATTTCTAGAATTTTACAGAAATTTCTTTTCTAAATTGAGAGAATTGTGGCTTGAGTTTTTATAATTTGTCTTCCAGAGTTTCTAGAATTTAGAATTAGGGAAGAGATGTTCAATATAAATTTTCTCTTTGTCTTGTTTTTCTTGTTAGTAGTTTCAAGCAATTAAAAATACTAAACATTTTCTTCAAGGGTGTTAAAATTTCCCAGTAATTTCTCTTAGAGATTTCTCGTTTATCTTCAGCGAATAATCTTCAAAATATTCTTGGAGAGTTCTAGAGTGACTTCTCTTCCGGTTTTCTAAAATTTTTAGCAATATTTCTTTCAGATGTTTATAATTTTGCAGCACTCTTCTGCAAATTTCAAGAAATTTCACCCATTTCTTGTTTATTATATAGTAATTGCAAGAAAAATATTAATTCTCGAAAAATTTCCGTAAAAATGAGGAAATTTTAGAAAATTCTACAAGATAAATTTTTAGTACCTTTTCTTCCAATTTTTATTATTCTCCAGAAAAAAAAAACTCATTAAACTTTTGTTAAACTAAACATTCCAGTCACAACAATAAAATTACGGAAACATACAAGAGTTTTTTAAAATTTCCCATCAATTTTTTAGGACATTTTTTAATGAGAATTCTCTCATTTTTACGGATTTTATTCGAGGATTTAATATTTTTTTCGCAATTACCTTCCAAATTTTCTTTTCTTCGAGAGATCTATTATTTTGCAGTAGTTTCTCTTTCAGATTCTACAACTTTACACTTTAATTTTTGAGATGACAAAAAATTCTTGTTATCTTTATCGGAAATTTCCAGAAATCTTCTAGAATTTTCTTTAAAGGTAATTTTTAGCAACATTTCTTCAAAATTACTACAATTATCTAGCAATTTCTTTACTGAAGAATGTTATTCTTGAATTTTAAAAATTTTTAATTTATGTGTCTTATCTACCACATCTAACCTTAATTTTTTACCTTTTCTTGTTTTATCTTGAAGTATTTTTCCAGAAATTCTCTTCTAATGCTCAGAATTTTCTTCGAGGATTCAAAAAATATTCCAGCAATTTTTTTTCAAGATGCCTACAAGTTTACATTATTAGCAACTTTTTCTCTAGATTTTCCCAGCAATTTTTTTTCTAAAGGAGAGAATTTTCCTAACACTAAAAAACTGAAACATAAAAGAGGTTTTAAAATTTCCCATTAATTTTTCTTTCAGATTTCTAGAATTCTTTCATTTTACGGACTTTTTTCGAAAAATTATTTTTTTTCTCATTATTTTCATATTTTACATATTTTTTCTTTTAGATTCCATAACTTTACACGACAGAAATTTTTTGTTACCTTTATCGGAACTTATTCTTCTAGAAATTTCTAGAATTTTCTTTAAAGGTAATTTCTAGCAACATTTGTTTTTAGATTACTAGAATTATCGAGCAATTTTTTTTCTCAAGAATTTTAAATTTTTAATAAATTTTTCTTCTAGATTTTTTCAGCACATCTACCATAATCTTAATTTTCTACCTTTTCTTGTTTTATCTTGAAGTAATTTTCCAGAAATTCTCTTCTAATGCTAAGAATTTTCTTCGAGGGTTCAACAAATATTCCAGCAATTTTTTTTCAAGATGCCTACAAGTTTGCATTATTTGTAAAATTAAAATTAAATTAAATGTAAGTTAAATATTTACATTATTTGTTTTCAATTACTTACTACCCTTTCTTTTTATTTCTTTAGCAATTCATTTTATAAATATTCTTCGATAGTTCTAGATTGTTCCAGCATTTTCTTTTTCAGTATCCTAAAATTTTGTCGAGAGTTCTACAATTTTCAAGTAGATTAAGATTTCTACCAGTTAACGACATATTTTAGTTTTCAAGAACTTCCTACAATTTCGTGTTGTTCTTCAGCAATTTATTTTCTAAAGATTGTTCGTTTCTACCTTTCAAGAATTTCCACCAATTTCCTGTTTTTCTTGAGTAATTTAACTTCTAAATATTTAAAGATTGTTCGAGACTTCTGGAATGTTGCAGTAACTTATTTTTCAGAAAACTAGAATTTTATTCCAGTGTTCTATAATATTCCAACAATTTTTCTTCAGGATTTATAGAAAGTTTCAGCAATATTTCTTCCAGATAGTTAGAATTTTGTAGCACAATTCCTCAATTTTTCAAGAATTTTCCACCATTTCTTGTTTTATCTTATAGGAATTTTTCACTTTATTAATTTTCCAGAAACAAGAATTTCATGAAACATTTGTCAATCTAAGCATTACACTTACAATAATCAAATTACATAAATATATAACAGTTTTTATACGTTTCTATCAATGTCTCTTCCAGATTTCTAGAATTCCCTCATTTCGACAATTTTCCATGTTTCTTGTAGTATTTTTTCCGCAATTATCTTCCAAATTAACATACAATTTGCAAGATAATTGTGGAAAAAATACTACGACAAAAATTGTCGAAATTCTTTATTATTTATTAGCTTCGTTTTTCCTGCTAACATATTTAAATAAATATATACATAAAACCATACAAAAATTTTGGAATGAGAAAATTCTAGAAATCTGGAAGAGATTAAAAGAATCTAAAATTTTGCAGCCATTTCTTTTCCAGATTTCTATAATTTTATATTATTTTTCGAGAACTTTCGAACATTTCTTGTTTTTTTTTATCTGCATTATTAAGAGATCTTCTAATTTTTTTAGAAACTTAAAATTTTTCAACAATTTCTTTGTCAGAATTCTAGATTTTTAGAATTGGTATTTCTATCAACTTTTCTTCTAGATTGCTAAATTTTCCAGAATTATTTTTTCTGAATTGCGAAAACTTTCTTCTTTAGTTGAATTTTTTTTAAATTATATTTCCAGCTATTCTCTTTTAACTCCTAGACTTATTCTTCAAGAGTTTTCCAGCAATTTCTCTGAAAGATTTCTCGAAGTATCCAATATTTTTTTTTCAGGTTTTTGGAACTTACTGCCATTTCTGGTTTATCTTCAGCAATTTAGCTTCCAAATATTCTTAAAAAGTTATAGAATGTTTAAGCAATTTCGTTTTTAGAATTGTAAAGTTCTAAAATATGGCGCATTTCAAAAATTTGTTAGCAATATTTCTTTCAGATATTTAAAACTTTGCAGGACGTTTCCTTCATTGTTGAGATTATTTTTTGTCAGATTAGAAATTTTTTCTCTAGATTTTCTTAGCAATTTTGTTTCTATAGAAGAGAGGTTTTTTATTTTTTCAGAATTCCCAGAATTTCCAGCATCTCTTCCTTCAATTTTTTATCTTTTCTTGTTTTATCTTGTAATCATCTCAGCAATTCTCCTTCAAATGCTAAAAATTTTCTTTGAGGGTTCTAAAATATTACATCAATTTATTTTTAAGATTTCTAAAAGACAACAACTCTTTTTCATTTTTTAGGAACTTTCTACAATTTTCTTTCAGAATTCTAGAATGGTCTTCGATGATTCTAGATTATTCCAGAAATTTTCTTTGAATTTCTATTTTTATCAACAATGTTTCTTATATACATTTAGAAATTTGCACCACCTTCCTTCCAATTTCTTGAGAATTTTTCAGAAACTCTTAATTATATTAATATTATTATATTTCATTTTCTTAGAACAAGAATAGTCATGTTTTTACAACCACCCACATCAAGTTCTTAAGTCTCCGTGCTTAAAATTTTTGCTATGCATCAAATGCAGAAATTTTTACATTGTCTGGGTTCCACACAATGAATCAACGCGCTAATATTGATGATAGGTCTTCGCCAAATGTTTGGACAACGTGTAATTTTTTTAAGTTACACGTTGTCCAAACATTTGGCGAAGACCTATCATCAATATAATATTTCAATAATCTCACATGTGTTCTATCAGCTTGTGATTTTCTTTTTGTAAGATAATTTAAAATCAAAGTGTTTTTGGCCATAACAACGGATGCAATGAAGGCCAAAAGGACAAGATCGGATAAGTAAATGAAAACATTTAAATTGAGATGTTACTTCTAATCATGACCTATTACGAAGAGATTATAGAAATGTTGTAAAAAAAGGTATCATCTTAAATTTATGGAAAATATGTTTTTATGAGAAATTATTTATTTACTTCTAATTTAATATGACCGTAGCATATTAATTCAAATTTTAGGTTATAAGCATGTACAAGGAAGGACAACTAATATTAATGATGTGTTCCAGTGCGAAGGATTAAAATGAGAATCAGCGGAAGACTTCAAGGAGACTATTTGGTTTCCAAAAGGTCTGGCACTGGTCTAGAGATAGTCTGAAATTAGCTTCGTTTTCTCCTCTATTTTTAACTAGCTTAAGCAACAAAGTGTTGTCTCTTTTCAGAGAACTTATATTTTCGTTTGTATTAGGTAGGATTAAAACTTAGATAATCTCACTTGTGCTCTTGGATTTCTTGGATTTTTTATAGGCGGTGCGTCCTGAGTGGTGTAATTCGAGACACGAAGGATGGTATTGCTTCTGGCAGATGCTACACTCACTTATGTTGGCGCTGATGTTGCACTTTGCAGATTTCACAATGTTTATATTGGCCGAGGCCAGAGCTGTTGACGTCATTATATATTATTATACTATTCTTCATTGTGTGCGATCGACAGATGGTTGTAAGACGGTGCTGAGATAACAAATTGAACTTTTTAAGGGCTGTTCTATTAGAGAGGGCAGGTATTATATAGATATTAACCTTGATTTTGTAGAAATTGGAGCTTTAAGTTTAGGGTACATGGTACAAGTATTTTACAAGAAGCTATTATAGCCTTTCTAATTTTATTGTAGATGCTATACCATATATGACATGCTACTTGAGAGAGATCAACATTCAAACATTAACATTAGCACTAGTATGACCCAATCTAATTGAACATTTTTGGGTTTACCTTCAAAGATTTATTTGTGGTCGTCTAACCTTACCGGAACTAAAAAAACTTTGTTTCCGAAAAGAGTTCTATGGAATACCTCAAAAAAACCTAATTCATTTAGTAAGCGTTATTTTACCATCGGTTAAAATATTCAAAACTTTATTTTTAATCACACTAGAATTGATATTTTGTACAGTTTCATACTTTTTAAGTTCGATTGGATTAATTAATTTGTATTAAATAATTATGTACATTTGATTAATATAATTATCAAAGTTAAACTATTTTGTAGAATAGTGAATGCTTTTACTTTACGATGAAATCTTAAATTAAAATTAATGACTTTTTGTATCACTTCTTTTTTAATACTTGTTAATTTACAAGCTGAAGTTGTTAATTTATAAACTGGAGTTGTCGACATTATATTATCATTCATTTTAATTTAAATTATTGCCTAGTGCTCTATTAAAGTATGAAAGAATTATGAATATTTCACCGATGTTTGCAAAAAAAATATAATTACGAGTTATCTTGATAGTCAACTGCGAGGACAGTAATGCGATTAGTTTCCCGTACGGTTAACGTTTGTCACATATATAGACATGTCCCATTAACATAAATTAAATAAATAAATAACAAAAAAATGTATTATTCACTACAACAACAAATTTATTCATAACGAGGCATTTTTTTTAATTTCTAATTTATTTGTAGGTTCTGCTGAATGGATTATTCGCGACACTTAACCTATACCGACTGAAATAAAAATGTTTGAATCATATCTTTTGTCGTGATTGCGGATTTTGTCGGGCGATGGCAAAGTCTGATTTATTGTTCATATGCATTGACCCAATTCGCAGATTAACAGACATGGAAATGTCAGTAATCCATTTTTGATATATGTCTTGTAAGGCAAGAAGTATTATTTTTAAATATATTTATAAAACCACACCCTTCGATTGCAATTATTACAAATATGTCATTCGAATAATAAATTAACACTGAGTTTATGATTGAAAACACTTTACGTAAATCCAAACTATTTATAGTGATTACTGTATGTTATTTGAAAATATCAAAATATATTTTAATTAAAAACTGCTGGTGACGTATCTTAATGAATAAAGCAAACAAAATCTAAACAACATTTTTAATTAAAAAGACCATAAATTAGGTGTTTGTCAAACCCTATGTATACATAAATAACCGGTTGTATTTACCGGAGTTTAATTTGTCCCAAATATATTCTTAAACACTAAAATATTAGAGTACTACAAGTTAAGTTATTACTGAATATAGTATTAAAAGTACAGATAACAAAAAACTCCTCTCAAACTTTATATTTAGTTATATTTACATGTGTATCAAATATTTCCACGCTTAAATTAAAAAATATATATATCTTATGATTTATCTTCTAGTTACACTTTTGTTATTGAGAAATTAAAAATCATATTTGTCGAACCTTTACTTACCCCATTTAGGGGTAATAATACAGATGATTATTGAAGTAGTAAAAAGTGAGATAGTCAACAATGTTACCTTTAATCATGTATGTATTTTTAGCATTTTTAACAATTGTGTGTTTGCGAACAAAATATTGCACAGGAAATTAAACAACGGTAAAACATGGCTTTTATATTCAGCAAGTTCTAATGAAATGATTTATTTTTTTACTTTGAACACTTTTTCTGAGAAAACTAATCAACGGCCGACAATACTTGGAAGCACGGCTCAGAGTTGAAAAAAGGCACGATAAAAATTAAACATAATATTTAACATGATTTAGCAAAATTTCATTCTATAAGATTAAGGAATTTAATGTAAATAAAAACAAAATTTGTTTTAGCATTTTTAAGCATGGAAATCAAACTTTATAATTTTTATTAAATATACATTAATTTATCATGATTTTGTAAAATTTAGATCAATAAGGAACGAGGGACAAAACCCAAAATGGCCATCAAGGAATTAAGTGACAAAACGAGCAAATAAGTATTGTGTGAAATATTATTTTTTTAATTTGAATTTTGAATCACCATAAATTTATTAAGCAGAAATTGACTTATTATTGAGCTGTTCTCTATTATTTTAGCTCTTATTAGGGAAAACTTAAAAGTTGCCAATTGCCTTATCATTTACACTTTCCTCAATGAAGTTTCAAAAATCACAAAAAGAGTTTTCGTTTCTAAAATGGAATATTTTGTTTCGTTATAGTATATTCAAACGTGTTTTCAATAGTAGATGCAACAACACACAAAACCACAATCCAGGAATTAAGAGAAGAAAAGAACAAGTTTACATACTTTAAAAATATTTCTGAGGATAATACATACTCGTATCTTCAGAAACACAATTTGGATTTCGGAATAGTTTGGGTACCAGAGATGCATTAACTGGACTAAAAGTTCTGGCCCAGAATTTCTTGAACCAAAGAAGGACATATCCTTTACCAAAGAGTTCGAGACTATAAACAATTTGAAACTAATTAGACTGCTATGGGAAATCGGAGTAGATGAACAGGAAGTAACGCTTATAGAGAATCTCTAATAGAAGCAAACAGGAGATATAATTCAACTCCTAGAGATAGAGAGTTGCAAATTTAGAATATATAAAAGTGTTAGGAAGGGATTTGTCGTCTACCCGCTATTATTTAATGTATACTTAGAACAACTTTCGCAGAGGGCTGCATCAAGCAATGGAAGGTGTAAAAGTCAATGAAGTATTAGTAAATGAAATTCGCTCCGCCGACGATACTAATAGCGACCAGGAAGAGGACCTCCAGATCTTACTAAGCAGTGAAGCTACATCTATATTTATTAAAATCAACGTGGAAACAATAAAGATAATGGTAATAACAAAAAACAATTTCCGACAACAAACATAATTATGTAACATGCTAGAATCCAGCAAGTCGCAAAGTTCAAATATTTAGGTTGTTGGCTAAACGAGATCATGGATACCGACAAAGAACTAAAAAATAGAATCGAGATTGTGAGAGAGGGCTTTATGAATATGAGAAAACTGTTAACCAATAAAGACCTACTGTTTAATATGAGATACTGAATGGTGAAATGCTACATATGGCCGTTGCTGCTATATGGCATGGAAGCATGCACGCTAAAAACATCCACTATGCACAAGATTGTGGCCTTCGAAATGAATGCTGCGTCATATGCAAAAAATATAATGGACCGAACACGTATTCAATGAAGAAGTCCTTCGAAGAGTGGGCTTAGAGCAGGAACTCATACTTAATAAGAAAAAGCGATAAACAGTTTACCTTGGTCATGTAATGAGGCATGAATGCTACGAACTACTACCTTCTGAGGGGAAGATATAAGGAAGAGGAATTTGAAAGAAAAGAATGTCGTAGCTCCGGAACAATAGGAAGTTGATAGATATGGGGTTTGAAGATCTGATGAGAGTAACAACATATAGGAAATCATATGCTGAAATAGTCGCCAACCTCCGCTAGGAGAGACACCTATAGAATAAGAAGTAGAAGTGGCTTAGACAAGCTTATGAGCAGCCCGAAAAAAAAAGGTCATTCAGATAAAACGGGAATTTGTTCTTCGACTTGCATTAAGCCAAAATTGAAGCCTAAATTGTGTCACTCCCCTTTCAACTATTTTATAAGTAATTCCTTAGACGTTCTCTATTATTTTAGTCCTTAAATAACGAATTTTCGCACTGTGATCAGAATTTGGTAAATGTTGTGCATTAGGGCAGCCTCAAAATATAAATCATCTAATTTTTTTGTTGGGAAAACTCTGAACCTTTAATTAAAATATCATTGGTTTAACTGAATAATGTTACCTTTTCCTCAGTGAAGTTTTAAAAAATGGTAATAGGTTCTAAGGTCTAAGGTTTCATTTTTAATACGTTTTCACATACAAACGTCTTTTCAATAGTATATGCGAAAAATCCAAAATGATAATCAAGGAATTAAGACAGAAAAACGAGCAAAGACTGTAAAATATTATTCCTTACAATTTAGAGATAAACCTGTGCCTTCAAAATTTTTTGATAAAGAGAATGGCTGCGACCTACGTGGTAATCCATACTTATACTGAATTGAAAAATTCACTATGTTTTAACCACAAATAATTATTGTTATTGTTGGAATAATTATTTGTGGTTAAAACATAGTGAATTTTTCAATTCAGTGTAAAATTTTTTGAGATCACTATGGTAGCATGGTATGAAGAACCAGAAAAAATAATGCATTTTTCGGATAAATCTAGACAGAATTTGTTCTTCGTTTTCTGAATAATGTTACCTTTTCCTCAATGAAGTTTTAAAAATGGTAATACGTTACTCCTAGTGGCATTTTTAATTAGTTTATACAACACATACAAAAGTGTTTTCAAAAGTATATGCAACAAAATCCAAAATGATAATAAAGGAATTAAGACAGAAAAAAGAGCAAAGACTGTGAAATTTTATTCCTTACAATTTAGAGATAAACCTGTACCTTCAAAAATTTTCGAGATTACTATGGTAGTATGGTATGAAGAGCCAGAAAAAAAAAATGTGTCTGTTGGATAAAAGTAGACAGAATTTGTTCTTCGTTTTTTATTAAGTAGAAATTAATTGGATTATTTTATCTTTCAACTGTTTTATAAACACAATTCTTGAGATGCTCTCTATTATTTTAGCTTTTAAATACCGAACATGTACGGACCGAGGCCAGAAGTGAATATAATGCATTAGGGTGGTGACTATAAATAAATGTTCTACTTTTTGTTAGGAAAACCTGAAAGTTGCTAATTAGTTAAAAATATCATAAGTTCAACTTGATAATTAAACTTATTTTTCAATGAATTTTTAAATAACTACAAAAAGTTTTTTCTCCCTAAAATGGAATTTTAAATTAATTTATAGATTCAAACGTGTTTTCAAAAATAAATTCAAGAAATTCCAAAATGATAATCAAGAAATTAAGAGAAAAAAGGGCAATTAAGGTATAAAATAGTCAAACATTTTCTTTCTTGCAATGTTAAGGTTACAGAGGTAATGACTTAGTTAAGTATATAAAGAGCCTGAAACAACGCGTCATTTCAATAAACCTATTTATTTTATTTATTGTTTGCTTTGTGTCTCTTCTTAAATAAAATCTAGATGGAATGTGGTCTATCATTACATAAAATTTAAGTCTTGTATTATTTCACTCCCATTTCAATTGTATCATTAACAACCCTTGAACTGTTCACCACTATTTTAGCTCTTAAATAACATTTTTACATGTATTGTTTTTAAACTTCACTTCAAAAGGACCGACAAAAGAAAGCAAGTTCTTTGATAACAAATGAGCTTTTACATCTCTGTTTTAATGGCTACCCATTCTTTAATCAAAAACTATTTTTAGAATAACTTTAAAAATATGACGAGGACATGCTGCAAGCAACGTTGCTTCTTCTAGAAAGTTATTTGGCTATTCTTCAGGCTTTTCAGAAATTGATGTTACAGCTTGGTGTCAATGCTACTTATTAGATATTGCGCGATTAAGATAATTAGATTTCAATTACAAAAAGTGATCACTTCAAAGATTCAAGGATGATGATTTTTTTCACAGAGAGATTTCAGATTTCAACTACAAAACAGTTCTGATTTTATGAGAAATCATGCGAATAGATTCTATTAACACCAAGCAGAAAATCGATTAGACCTGTTATAGGGAGCTTCACCGACGAAAGAAGGCAAGGCGATGGTAGTGTAAGTCCTGGGGAAACTTTTGTGAACAAATAATCTCGTGGAGTCTTAAAAACTCATTTTCCCGACTGCAAAAACGTGGAGGACTGGGAGGAAGACTGGCAGAAGATTCATACCCCTTCAAATGAAAATTGGAGCACACCTCCAATATAAGAACAAGACCCAAGATAATCTTGACCATTCAAACATTCTCAGCATATAAGTCTCCAGGAATTGATGTAATTTATCCAGCCCGTCTTATATGGTGAGTAGGTGGTGTTTAGGGCCTGCATAGCTTTTAGGTATGTCCTTCAAAATTATAGAAAATCAAGGTGGTATTTATACCCAAACCAGGTAAGGAAACGTTTAGATCGATAAGCATCATATGGTTAATGAAGCTCGGCGATCGGTACATAAGGGATCATATTCTAAAGCCGAATCATCTTTACCCAAATCAACATGCATATAACTCAGGACGATCAACCGTTGGTAAATAAAATGTCAGCAACAGGCCTATTTGTCGGCATAGAAGGAACTTTTGATAAAGTCTCGTTCAACAGGATAGGACAAGCTATTTTAAAGCTCGACACTCCAGTCGCACTTAGTAAGTGGATAAAACAGATGCCAAGCAAAAGGACGATCCAAATATCAATAGGAAAGGCAGTCTCGAAAGCAATGGTTACCTGTGGTTGTCCATAGGAAGGAAAACTATCGCTTCTTCTGTGGAACATGGTAATAGACGACTTGCACTAAATGAATCTGGATGACGTAACCATTTGCTTAGAGGCTGTTATAAAGGTGTACTCAATGAACTAATGCAGAGTGCCCGCAATATAGTGGAGAAATTGTATGCAGACAACACCTTCAATTAAAACGAGAGTTGATACTGTTCACCGACAAAAAAAACCTGGCATAATGAAGCTGCCTAGAATACTCAACACAACACTTATTTCACAGAATCATAATGCAGTTGTAAGATCGGCCCTAACATATACAGCAGTTGTATATAGTTGTATGGTGGCCTAGGGTTAAACTCAAAACTTCAACAAGTATGGAAATTACTGGAGCTATTCGCAACATACCGGCGTCAGCAATGGAGGCGATATTGCCTCTTTCTCCCCTGGACATACACATACAGGAGATGGCAATAAGTACAGAGCTAAGATTAAAATACAACGCAACGTGTTCAAGGCGGACCGGACTAGGCAATCCTGAGAAGAGCGACTCAGGGACGCTTTTCTAGGGTAATGTCGGGACCTTGCTATTCTGGCCCAAAACTGAGGCTCCTAAAGCTATCCATGGATGGAGCAATAAACAAGAAAGGAACAGATGCAGGCGTATATTTTGTCAAACTGGAATTTAAAAATACCTTTAGAGAAACACTTTACGATCATCCAGGCGGAACTCACAGAAATACTTGTTAGTGCCTAAAAAATAACTGAACTGAATCTGGAATTTAAAAATACCCTTAGAGAAATACTCTACGATCATCCAGGCGGAACTCACAGGACTACTTGTCAGTGCCTAAAAAATAACTAAACAGAGGAAACATTTGCATCCGCATAGATAGTAAAATCAGTCTTGCCATCTTAGCACTTCCCAAGGTCTCATTAATACTGGCAAATTAATGTGGCATCTGTAGATAACAGAATTACCCTATCTTAGGTCAAGGTACACTCAAACACGAATGGGAATGATAGGGAAAATCGACAAAAGGCCTGTGTCCCTATCCAAAAGCAATATCTCAAACATAATGCAAGGCTTGACTCTAGCAGTACAAAAAGCAAGGTGGAAGAACGTCTCTACTTGTGCTCATTCTAGAAATACAACACGAACGATTAAGTGTTCCAGTATTGTGTTAGCCCTAAAATCTCTGACTGGTATTCTAACTGAACACTTTCCTCTAAGTATTAAGAGTCGCTGAAAATCCCAACAGCACAGGGTGGAACGGGAAAGCGGAATCGGCGGATCAAATCCTGTGCTATTGTTTGTCCCACTCTGGCAACATTAAGGAAGATCCTGATAGAGACGTCATGACCAAACCCGGCCGAATTGGGCCTGTTTTTCAGCAAAATCCTTAACTTTAACAAATGGCTAGGTTGGCTCCAGAGCTAGTTCTCCCAACACTAGAAAGCACAACCAGGGGCGTAAAATCCTGAAGATACTGTGCAGTTGATCTCGGAAAAATATAACGCATAAGAAAAAGTTACAAATAATTAAATGAAGTATAGGATATGTAAATCGTCCTCATTTGAAAAATGTCAAGAACCAATCAATCTATAAGATTTAGCAAACAAAAATAAAACAAAGACGAAAATAAAACTTCAGGGCAATAACATTTTCTATAAAATACCATAATGGTTAAGTTTCTACAGCGTATTGTTTTTATTTAATGGAAAATTTGTATTTTGGCCAAAGATAGGTTTTTTCGTATCTTATCTATCTTCAGCTCTTCAACGAAGCACGGGTTAATATTATAAGATGAGCTAAAATTATTCAATCAGATTTTCTAGCAAATTGGCAACTTTTAGAGCAACCCACTCGAGGTAAAAGCAAAGAAAAAACTCTTATGTAATAATTTAATATTTTAGCTCTGAAATATCGATATTTAGAAATTCTAAGTCGATTTCAAATCTCTTATTATATGAAATTAAAGGAGTCAGAAACAAAAAAATCAACGTGTTTGCTAATACCAACTTGTTTAAGAATTGATCTAACATTTTTTCATAAAAGTTTTACATCACCACTTAAAATTTGAATTATAATCAAAAACTCATTTGATGTTGATCTTGGTAGAAAACAATTAATAAATACGAAGGGATTTGGAAATCTTTTTTGTGCACGTTAAAAATTCTTCAGCAAAACACGAGTGGGTGTTAAATTTTTTTTAACAAATTGGCAACTTTTTGTAAAAAGACGCTGTTTCTTAAAAAATGCTGATACTGTTTCAGGAAATTAATTGAGTAAGTCTGCAGTGTGAGCCAATGAAGAGAATAGCGAGAAAAAGAGAATGTATGAAGACACTATTTTCTAAGTTCTATCTTAAACGAAGCACGGGTTGAAGATACTAAGTGGAAATTGAGCTAAAACTTTTCCAATCACAATTTCTAACCAACTATTTAGAGGATCCTATTGAAGAGAGTACCAAAAAGTCTCCCTTACGATAAACTTAATAGCCTACACATTTAAATACAAATTGTTTATTAACAAACGTTTAAAAAGTAATTTTATTATTTTATATATTTACTTAAAAATTGAATACGTTTACAATCCCGTTTTGAATTATTATGTACGTTTACAAAGGCAGCGAGTTGTAAATATTCCAGAAGTAGAATTTCCTAGCTATAATTGACATCTAAAATTCAAGGCTTACTAGGTAAAAGAGAAAAATGTACGCTGGTTTGTCGAAATTATAAATTTACATGAGCACCTACAGGCCGGATGAAGAAATCCTTCCGGACGGGACTTTAAATAAATTACATTTGCAGCCCTTTGTATTCGAAGTGGAGGGCAGTTATATTTAGACGTTGGTTGTGATTGTTATGTATTTTAGTATGCTGTCATACATTAACACCCTTTATAAGACTCACACATCTATTTACTTCTTAAGTTTCAAAATGTCACACATAGGAAACTAATAAATAAAATATTACTGCTTATTAAGGACGCACGATTAAACTAAAGTATAATATTACAAAATTATACAGTAGTAATATATGATTTCGTTCGCATAATAACATTGGTATGTCACTCGGCTTTGATAAATTATAAAATTATGTCTGATGTATATATATTTTTTTGTTTGTAATATATTATTCAATAATTTAATAGTCGTAATTGATGTTTAATTAAATGTTGATTTTACACTGATAAATAGTTATTTCAAATTATTATTATTTTATTATTTAAATAGTACCTATTATTATTAACATATAAATGCATTAATAGAATTTTATTAATTAAATTAATTTAATTTAATGATATGTATTTAAAATAACTTTATAGAAGCTGTATAACAGTTTTTGTACAAAATCTAAAGAACTGGAACTTGCCGGTAAGTTCATGGCAGTTCAATGATTACTCGATGCTGTTGAAGTGAATAATCGATAAGCACTTGATACTTGAACTAGAAAGAAAGTAACCCGTTTGAAGTTGCACAGTTGCACACGTTGCGCTTTGCACGGTAGAGATCGATGTTAAAATTATGCACATACCCATACAAGAAAAAAATAAATAAATTCGCCACAAACCTGACAAGGGCCAAAAATTCCATCTGCAACTAGCGAACACCCTCATCGTTTTATCAATTGGTGGCATTATCACTCAAACTCATGTTCATTTGTTTGCAACGTGAACGCGACGCACTCGAGAGGCACACTCTGGCGGTACTGCCGCTGTACCTGTACCCGTGTGTATACCGGGTAAGGTGAGGTATGGTGTGGTACTGATTTGTATGCTGGTGACTACATCCGCTCAGGTACAATGGTCTCGGTTGACTAAACGTTTCCGATATGTAAAATGGTTATAACCGTACAGACTCTGCCCATAGCATAGGTGCGACCAGGGTCGGACTCGTGCCAAATTCAGTTATTGTACTGGCACACTGACAATGAAGATGGCAATTAACTGTTTAATTAGATAATTTAATGAAATTAATTCGCAAAACTGTGCTACTTCATGTAATTTACTTCATTGATGCACTAACGATAAACACTACAATTATAAATGTGTGTTAAAATTGCATTTTATGGTTTAAATAGAACGTAATATATGTTTTTATTGAATATAATTACTGTTTATATAGAATGCAATGAAATATTTTCGGTATATTTAATTGGACTGAACATTAGTAAACAAACAAGTCCAAATCGCCTCTGGGCTCGAGGAAGCCTGTTAATAGTACCAAATGTAATATTTATTCACAATGAAAAATAAAATACGGATATGATTTGATTTACGAGTTACGGAATTAAATTTAGTGTATTAACATTGATACAAATGTGTTTATTGAACTTATTAATCACTTATTAGCCTAGGTGTTCACATAAGGATTATAATATTTGATGGTCATGAAAAATTTATTACCATAAATCTTATAGTTTTGCATATTTTATGGTTTTTACATAAGATCAAAAGTATATTTGATAAATGTGAAAATGAATATTTGATTGGGTTTATATAATTCCCAACTCTTAATGGCGAATTTGATAATTGTTTCATAACTATCAATTAAAATTTTTACTATGTTTAGTTCATGTTATTAGTTTTGAGTTCAGTAACCAAATCGTTCGTGAAATGTAGCAATTAAAATTTCTTTGTTGTATAATGTGTGTTATTTTACACTTATTTAAAAATTAGCATACTGTATCTATGATATTATGTTAATCCTTGCAAAAAGTCACAAGAAATATTATCATTATTGTTCCATTTCTTACCTCTGTTCTCTATTGAGATTATCTGTAGCACTTGAACTTGAAAATGTAAAACTTCGTACAGACTTTGACTAACTTTAAACAAGAATATTCAAGGCGACATTAAGTCTCCCACCGATGTTTATGATAAACACTGTAAAGTTGTTGAAGATTTTTGTTTACTGCATAGTAAATGCAAATGTGTTACATATCTCCGACTTTAATTTACCTGATTTAACGTAGACCGCTAATAGTAACGAAAGTGGTGGACGATAAATTCTTAAAATCTTACAAATATACATAAAATTAATACTTTTTCAATTTGAATAGAACATGTTTGGATCTTCTATTTTCTAATTTTATCGATAAGATGTTTGCTTATCTTATGAGCTTTCAATACATGACAATCCAACAGATTGCAAATTTAGAATTTCCGATTTATTACTACTCCTTACAGAAAGTTATACCCTGTATTTTGAAGTACAATTCAGGGAAAGAACATTTTTTTAAATAAGAATAAATCATTATTTTCAATCTATTTTTTTACAAGATTTTCAATCTCAATTTTTATGACGAGCTAAAATTCCTTAGTATTATGTTAGTAGTGTTCCTGATGGATTTCCCAGAATATTTCTTGCTAAATGTGTATGCACTTGATCAAAACCCTTACAGATTTAAATTCGTTGCTCTATGGAAGAAGAAACGTTTCCGCACATTTAGAATATAAGTTTTCTAATATCTATTCATAAATCAACAGACAGACAGAGGAGTCGCCATTTTAGTTAGTTATTTGACAAAATGACTGTTAAGTAATCGACATAGCTGAGAAAGGAAGATATCTTGGAAACGTAACATGGATTCTGTCAAGGAAAAATATATAGTCACCAATCTGTTACAATTCCATTCATCTACCATCAGCCTTGGAAAAAAGTATCAACTTGATGTGATATATATCAACTTTTACAAGGCTTTCGAAAAAGTCAATCAATTAAAATTACTCTCTAAAATGAATGCTTGTGGTTTTAATGATGATGTTATTTGTTTTCATTCAAACTTAACTTGCCGACCGCAATGTGTTCGAATTGGAAATTTCTGTCTGATGCAGATATGAAATCTGGTGTTCTGCAGGGTAGTCACTGTGGTCCCATACTATTTCTAGTACGTATTATTGATGATGATTATTAATGACATGACGAATTGAAATTAATTCAGGACTGAAAAAATTTAAGGATGATCTTAATATTAATAATAAACTATTGTTGAGATTTAGTTGATTTGGAGCTTAATATAAATAATGTAATTGAAGAAATTGCTAGAACACTGACATTTGATTAAAATATAAAATAAAATATTCCCCTTGAAGATTGATTGATACAATTTGATGGATCACTAATTTTTACGGATCAATTGATCCTTGTATGTAATAATTCTACGCGTTCATTAGGTTTTATCATGCGAAACGGGAAATATTTTAATACCAAGACGTTAATGGTTTTATATAACTCGTTTGTTCATTCTCACTGTTCGTTTTTTACGCCAAAATTTGATATTGATAAACCTTGAAAGTCTGAAACATGAATTTTAAAACTTTTATGAGTTTTAAAATGTATTTTTTGTGTTTTTATTTATTTCTCGAATTTATTTTCTACAAATGTTAACACTAATACTAAAATACCTACTTAAGTTTTTATCACTAAAAAATTGTAATATATATACATATATTACAAAAATGTATGTTTCGACGTCTGAATGACATTATCTATTTGATAATTTTTGTTTTAGCGTTTATCATGAATTGTCATGTCACTTCACCGTTACGATAGCAACAATCTTGTGGAAATCTAAATTAAAAAAAAGATGGAGATCCTTATTCCGTCATTGGTCTTTTTTAATTATATTAATTGCGTGCTACTTCATAAATGTTTTCTATCAGATATTCCCCAACACTTTATCATTTTAGTGCACAAATTACATATTAATCAATCCTCTCAAGTAAAAATCTAAAATTATTTTTTCCATAATTCCCTCTTCAATAAGACGCCTGGATCGAATGGTTCTGTCACAGGGGGCGTATGTCCAAGACTGGCATTCTTTCCATTGGTATAACCAAAAGAGGTGAATAAGTTTCTGGATCTAGAAGAGTAAACCTCGACTAAAAATCTGTAATCCAAGGTATCAATCGTACCATGCTGATGAATGGATGGTCACAAGTGGTCTAGACGGCGTGATAGAATCAATTTTGATAAGGGAAATCCTATTGCCATATTGAAACCAGTAGAGCAGTTTTATAAAATGTAGCTATGATCAAAAAATTTAAAAAAGCGCTCATGTTTCTGAATTTTGTACCTGTTAACGCGAAATTATACGTTCATATTTCGAACAATTTACATTATTTTAAAACGTGCTTTTAGTGTTTTCTTGCGCGTTACGGACATGACCGAAGGGTAATAAACCATTGTGTACAATTTTCCGTATTTCTATTCATCGTGTCAAATTCGTGCTGAATTGCGGGCTATAAGGGCTAATCCGCGCGCGACGGCTTAAGTTGTAAATGACCTTTCTTCGCCCAAACGCCAGGCCTGAAAACCCTTGGTAATTTCAACCCCGCAATCTGTGATCCTTGTCTTTCTTGAATAAAGTACTATATCTATTTCCTTCCGTAAACTCCCTCTTTCTTCTAATCTGACCAATCCCTGCACTTCTTCCTCAAGCCTCGATCTTTAACCATTTTTCTAAGTGAGTGTTGTCTAAACTGCCGTGAAAGAAACATATAACCATTCGGTCGTGTCCGCGCTATATTATTTCAATTCTTTATTATTATTTTTCTAAGTCTTGTCTTTATCCTTTTTTGTTACTTGTTATTATTTGTTAGTTAGTAGTTGAAATAAATACATTTATTCAATATACTGGTATTTGTAATTATAAAACCAAATCGCGAACCAGCGTAATTAACAGTACCTAGAAGAGTAAATCTCGACTAAAAATCTGTAATCCAAGGTGTCAATCGTACCGTCCCAATGCACAGCCTATACGACGTAATAAAATCAAGCTATGATCAAAAAATTAAAGTAAATATTGTGGTTCACGCAATAAATAGTCAATTCGTAAAATTAAATAAATGTTTAGATTTCAATCTACAAACCTCTAAATTATACTGAGGGCGTAATTTATTGCCGAGACTTGCTAAACTGCAGTAATGAAGAGATAATTGAAGTTTTAAAAAGGCACAATGTTATATTTGACGCATGAAAAACAAAACTTGAAGGTCAATTAATCAACACTCTACTGTCTATTGTATTAGCCTTTACCCAAAAAGATTAATATTGCGTTCTATCAGGTTGAAGTTTACCAGTATATATCATGTATACTGTGTTGCTCCAGGTACCAAAAGCTGAGATACACGTCGCCTATATGCTGCAAATTGCTGGATTATCAGCCAAAAGCTGAGATACATGATGCAGCTGTGACAAAGGGGTAGAGTTTGCTGAGTGCTTTGTGTGTGTAAACTACGGACGTAACCTCTCCAGAAGGTCCAAACATTTTCCATCCTTTATCAGTACAGGAACTAAAGACCAAAGAAAAATTAAGCTACTTTGAAGCAAAAAAGAACTTTACACCTTTTCAACCTACTGTGGAAAATGTTTCGTACGCACAAGCAACAATTAAACCTTACAACGCAGAACAACTAATACGTGAGCTAAGAACAAATATAATGAAGTGGAACCATGGACATCATATATATGCATGTCACTGCAAAACGACGAGTGGGGTGGCCCAAAGGTAAGGCGAGAAAGTCTAAGGCCAATAACATTGGCTCCGATAATGGGCCAATAAACCTTGCTTTTCAACACAGGAAAATGATAATTTTAATCTGTGTACTTTGTCCTTGTAGGGGATCCGCTAGTGAAATTGGAAGATTTGAGGTGGGGTTGGCAGCTCATGACGAAATAGAGGAAACCTCAGTTGGTGACCTGCATGGTCTGCCATTTAGTTTAGAATGATCGTTGGGCGATTGAACAACGAGGCTTCGCAGTTAAAGCGATTTATCAAAATGTTTTGTTAATAAACAATTTCAGATACTGTGCGTATGAAAACCGTCGTTTACTTCATGAATCACCTCTTCATGTTCAAAGACTCACAGTATGGTGTGTGATATTGGCCAATGGAATTATCGGTCCTTATTTTTTCGAGGATAAGGATGAAAATGCAGCGATACATGGAACTTCCTCACATCACAACTCGATACACGATGTTTCAGCAAGATGGAGCAACAAGCTACACTGCCCGAATATAAATGAATTCTCGAAACGGGGATATTCGTTGGCCTCCTCGATCTCCCGAGCTAACAGCCTGCGACTTCTTTTTATACGGATACCTAACAAAATAAAAGAATTCCAAATTGATCCACACAGGACAATTTCAACCCTCAAACAACGGATTCGCTATGAGAATGCAACAATACGTCCTAATATGCTGAGAATGGTTATGCAAAACTTTAAGTCTCGATTCCAAGAATGTTTAAATGACAACGGAGGATATTTGGCGGATATAGCGTTCAAAAAATATTTTTCTCATATCGTAAAATAAATGGCAACTCTTGTATTTTCTATTACTGTTTTAGAAATTGTTAAAATATGTTTTCCACAACAAAATTATTTACAAAATTTTTCCGTTTCACTGGCGGACTTTATTATTTTATAGTAGTAGTAGTAGTAGTGTTTGGCTATCGACCATGTGGTCCTTCCGCCGTGTAATTTGTGTATTTGTGTGTGTAAATGAGCTTGTTATTTTAAAGGATCGCCCCGTCACTCTAAAGCACCATTAGTTATTGTAATATTGCCACCGGCGTGTAATGTTATTTTATATTATATCAAAAACTTGGAGAATGATAAAATAAAATTGTAATGGTTACATGTCTCATTTTGATGAGTTGAAAATCATCCTTTTACAATATAATCCCTTGACCCATTTTCACCCCCAAATACTAGGGGGTAGAGGTATACTTATACAAGAAGGAACAATCTTCAAAGATATTGTATTAACAACTGATCTTCAATCTGTGGCTAATAAAATATAAAGCCCACTGAATCTAGCTATAAGCAACATATACTTCCCAGAGGGATACTAGAAGGTCTAATCTAGCAGTTATCTAGACCATAAATATTGCTGAGAGATTTACAAGCACACAATGTATTGTGGGGCTCTTTGGCTGTCGATACTAGAGATAAATATATAGGCTCACTGGACATTACAGGAGCCATCCATCACTTGTAGCAGCCCCTCGAAAATCTGTACGAAAACGATCACTTTCCGATTGCATTATCAACGAAAATCTCGAGGGCCTTAAAATGTTCTGTTCTTTAAAATGTTAATCTCAGCAATATTTAAGCAGAAAAAGGTATATATCATGTACTCTAGTTGTATATTAAAGGCAGTACAATCATTGAACTTCCTGAAGTATTGCCAAAGCATTTTTCCAGGACATCTAGTTCTTCCAACTATTTACCCGATTTCGTGCATAGTAAGAGCGAACTAGAAGTCCTAATTGATTATTAGCAGATTCAGATCAATATTATAACTAGCCATTCACAATGGAAGAATTTGAAGAGGCACTAGTAGTAGTAGTAGGGAAGACTCTTCTCCGCCCTGATAATATTCCATACAAGATGATAAAGAATCTGCTTACGCCAATAAGACTAGTATTTTGGAATTAAATAATCTAATATGGGAAAGGGATGATTATCCATCAATATGGAGGAAAGCCTCTTCTTAAACCTGGAAAAGATCCGAATCTTGCTATTACTTATAGTCCAGGTTTCCTGACCAGCTGATACTGATTCTTGAGTCGCAAGGCTGGTTTGGATTCTTTAGTCAAGAGGCTAGTTTGTGTTTGAGCGCGCGAGTTCCGCAAGAGGCAAGAATACCACTTAACCGAATTGCAGTTGTTAGATGTGTGTGTGAAATAGCACCATGGACCATTTGTACCGTACACATAGTCTTCAATTAGCTGCAATAGTTTTAGTGTCAAGTAATATCGATAAGGTCACCTGTAACACCAAAGCTCTTTAACACAGGAAGTTATGAAATTTTTGTTTTAAAATTTATTACATTTTAGAAAGTTAAAAACTATTGAATGCAATGAATTATTAACAAATGTATTTTTAAAAGTTTTACATTTCTTTGGGTTGACATACAGAACAAACGAAAGAGAAAAAGAATTGTGTGATTACTACACATGAAGCGATTACATTTATGACATGTATTTGAATATTTTTTGTCTACTTTTCTGGGACACTTTCAACACCTCCCACGTTTGAGTATTCGAGGTTCTTGTGACTGAACCTGGGAAGTAGATGGTACTACTGGATCTGTTTCTGTAGCTACAAGTTGCTTT
Source organism: Ontholestes murinus (assembly GCA_963969525.1). Taxonomy (NCBI): domain Eukaryota; kingdom Metazoa; phylum Arthropoda; class Insecta; order Coleoptera; family Staphylinidae; genus Ontholestes; species Ontholestes murinus. The sequence goes on from OZ018394.1 coordinate 33,492,207, forward strand.
CCTAATTGTAACAGGAATTGGTTCCGTTTGTATCCATTTTCCTTATTTAGGTGACACCAAACAATATTAGCGTTCAAGGCACTAATAAAAATAAAAAATTGTTACAGACCATCTTCTTGTTTGTCTTTTTACGGTGTATGTTTGAATTAGCTTGTCCATTGTATCTACACCTGATTTTGTCAATTATTATTTGTGGTTTGTTCTTTTCATTTTCACAAATTTCGCCCGTTTCGTGTATAGTAGATAATAATGTAAACGTTTTCGTTTTTTTTGGCAGTAAGGTGCCAATATTGCTTCGTTTTGGAATCCAAATTTAGTTGAATATACTTGTCTACCATGTACAGTTACCAGTTCTTGGTAATGGTACCAACCAATGTAAGATCCTTCGTTTCTAATTCTCTTTCTAGTTCAAGACTTCAACAAAAAATTATCTGTGCTCACATTCCGACCACACACCCTAAACCATTTCTAAGACGACACGTTTATCTTGATTGCTGTAAAATTATGAGATTTTACTACCACAAGCTACCAATTTTTTTACTACTTTCCTGGTTTAGACGGTATGTACTGCTTGAATGGACTGTTATATTTTCATAAGGCATATAGGCATCTTGAAGTGTAGGTAACAATTCAAAAAATGTTCGGATTCGTGGATGAGCAAAAATATTAGTTTATTTGTAAAAAATATTTGGGGTCTCAACAGTCCCCAGTGGTATTACATGCAACTTTTTAAGTTTCTAGATACCCTACTTACTAAAATAGAATTATACGTTGCTAATGTTAAAAATATCCTCACGTCAAAAGTACATTTTTTTTAAAGTTAAACAATAATTGTTACAAGGATATTTGATCACATATCTTATATGGGATCTTCAATGACCCCATGGTATTATGAGGGTTAAAGAAGAAACGTCAACAATAATATTTCGGGCAAAATTGAAATTACTTAATAAATATGCAATAATATACTTGCTGCATATATAGGGATGGATTTAACACTGACATCGGAGTAGGAACAACCTTTGTGATGGATTTTACTCCTCGCTCATGGACACTAGAAACTCTTTCCTTCGTATATACTTGATTCATTCTGGCAAGCGCTCAACTATTACGACATATCTAGCAATAGTACGAGGGCGACCTGAAATGTTTCCGGAATCAGCAAGAGATATCGCACGTTGAAGTGGATTCATTGGTGGGCAAGGGCAACAGTTTTTATAGCAACTATCCAAATTTCAGATGTCTACTGTCAATAGTTGTTGTTCAAGAGTAGGTTTTGTACAACAAGTCAGACGGTTTCGCAAAAATTGATAAAATTAAATATCGTATAGTGATAAAGCCCTTATGGATAGCTGACAAAACGGCCACGGAAATTCGAAATATTTTGCTAGAGGTTCATGGCATATCTACTCCATCATTTTCGACCAGCATCTTCTGGGTGAGCGAGTTCAAACGTGGCCGCACAAGCACAAGTGACGAACCACACAGAAGACGCCTAAAAACCGCTACCAACGTTGAAATGGTCGACAAGATTCATGATGTCGTGTTAGTCGATGGCTGATTGAAGCTGAAAGAGATAATAGGACAATAGAATGCGTTGGCCATATCCTACACAAAATTTTGAGAATGAAAAAGCTTTCGGCGGGATGGGTATTGCATTTGCTCACACTAGAGCAAAAACAAAAACGGGTGACCGTTTCGGAGAAGTGTCTGGCCAGGATTCAACGCAATCCAAGCGGTTTCTTTTAGATGATACTTGGATCCACCACTACATACCGTTGACTAAGGAACAATAACATATCCGGGCGATGCAGCTCTGAAGAAAGCAAAGACCGTTCAATCGGCCGGAAAGGTCATGGCGACCATTTTTTGGGATTCCCAAGGTGTGATCCTCATCAACTCTCTGCAGAAGGGAAGGACGATCACGGGGTAATACTACTGCGATTTATTGATGTAGTATTGAAGGAGAAACGGCCTCGTTTGCAGTGGAAAAAGTTATTTTGCAGACCTCGAAACATCCTACTTTTCCGATGGCTTGAAGAGACTGGAGTACTGTTTGAAAAAGTTTATTGATCTTCGAGGAGACTACATCGAAAAAATAGAAATAAGATTGTATTAGATCAAATAAATACATTTCATGCTGAAAATCTTTCTTTAGTTCTTACCTCATTACAAATTGCAATGATTGGTTCTTCAAATAGCGTATACAAATTATCTTTCCTTTAAACAAAATTACTCATCACTTAAAATTAAAATCCATTAATTCCAACAGAAACCACTCCAAATAGAAGATTAATAACATTTGAATAAAAAATAATAAATTTTCTCATAAGCAGATCATAAAACATGCATATTTAATTTAATCCAGTTTCAACAATGCAGCGACTTGCACTAAAATTTTGTTTATTACAAGAGAATAATTCATGTGTAATGTAATGTATAATTATTTGAACAAAGCGAAATTTGCCATGATCTCGCCGGCAATGGAGGGCGCGCATAAATTATGCACATTGTGCGCATTTAACACAGCACAAAAACAGTGTCGGCGAAGATCATCCTGACATTTAAGGATAAACAAAAAAATACCAGACGAATAGTGTAATTACAGAAATATTTAATACTCTCATGCTCACATCGATTGCGTGTGTCGTCTCCTATTGACGGCGAATAATTATTCCCGCCTCATCTCCTCGTCGACGCACAGAATTTTGATTAAGATGAGCGGTGCCAGAAAAATGTACAACAAAAAAAAATTATATTGTATGGAAGCCGTGAAGAATTTATATTGAGGAATTAAATTAATAGGAAACGTCTTTATAATATGGAGATAAGATCTTGTATAACGTCGCCCGTGTATTTACAATTTTATTAGAAAGAAGCAGGAATTTTTACACGCTGTGTTCATACCAAAATATAATATAATATTTCTTTCTCCGTGTTGGGTATAGTATAATGAATTAAAGTTGATTACAGAGTCATCTGTAAGGTAATTGAAAAGAGTGAATACATTAAAATTAATAAAAATACATCATTTACAGTACAAAATAGTTATTATTTTCTATTCATTGGCTTAACAAAAATTATCATTATTTAGTTATTTATGTAATTATGTTTTTATAATTTGAAAAGATAAATTACAATCAATACTGCGTCGTTTTCGCACAAAGGCATCACAAATCATTCAGCGACTTTACGATTTGTTGAATCATCCCTTTCACTAGTTCGATTATTATAACTCTTTAATAAGGTTCTTAGTGCTGTTTCATAATGAAATTATCGGTTTTCATATATTCGTGAAGACCTTCGATGACTAAACGATACGTTTCCCTATCCCTTAATCCAATCAGTTAAAACATAATATGTTGCATTTGTATGTATTAGAAGTAATAATAGTGGCTAAATCCTGCGTAACTGGTCATCAATCACGGGATACTTTAGCAGTATTACCGTTCCTTTAGACTACGGCATCCACACAAAGAGACGTGTGAAACCATGAAAAGTATATTGAATTTATATAAATCCATGATGTGTGCTTTTCATGGCCAAAAAGGGGGATTTAAACATGAAGAACATACGGTATGTTATTGCAGCATTTGTGTTTGTTGTAGTAATTAGTATTAATCTTTATTTTAAAATTTTTATATTTATAAATAATAAAATAAGAAATTTTTTATTTGTGTACTTGTAATAAAACGGAACGATTAAAAAAATATAATAGCTTTTCTAACTTTATTAAAGTTAGCACAATAATTTGTAAAATCAATTTTAAAATAATATGCGTGCAAATGCACTGAATAGATATTAATTAAAAACTAAAATTATTTTCAATTAATACTTATAATTTCATGATAGTATAGACACTTTCCGGTTCATAGTATTTTAAGATTTTTACTTCCAAACATTTATTAACTGTTATCAAAATTATCAATATTATATTTGTTAATTTAGATGTCTGCAAATGTCTTTTTAAAAATTAATTCAAACAAACAAGCAATTAACAATTATTTATTTTTATTCAATCATGTAACCACATTCGTTATCAACAACTTTTGGCCATCTAGTGGGCAAGTTTTCAATGCTATATCGATAAAAGTAAATTCGTTTTTGTACAAAACATCTGGAGATGGCATTTTTAACATCATCAAAAAAGTTGTAGCTGTCGTAACAAATCCAATATTTTCCACTTTTCCAAAATTTTCATAGTGTAGCAGAAAATAACCTTTTCTGTTAACGCTGGCCACTTGTTCAATTGTTCACGCTAAAGATCTGCATTTCAACTTAGTTCAGCTTAGCACTTCAAAATGAACAATCCCGCGAATGTTCCACAAAAGCGCCTTTTTTGCATGTAAACCTGAATTAGTTGTCCTTCATGTGGCGAAGGAACTACTGCCTTTTACAATTTGGATTATTCCAGAGGAGCAATTCTAATTCTCTAGAAAGCAAGCGAAAAAAACGGCTTTTATACCGTCGAAGCAATATATTACATGTGATGGATTGGTTAGTTTTAATTTCTTAGGACAGATAATGCAGAAATCAAAAACCTGCACTGCTTACTTACTCTCTTCCGCCAAGTCATTTAAAAATTGATTGCTCTTCCTGATCGATGCGAGTCAGAAAGATCAATAAGACAAGATTTGAACTTACAACTTCTGGAATATATTTGTTTAATAGGGCTATGAGTTTGATGGTTCAGTTTGTTCATTGATTATGATTTTTCAAATCTGTTGATTTACAGGTTTTTCAGTAGATTTAATCTCTTTCCTTTCTTCTTTCTATGGAGGATCTGAAATTCTTGGTTAAAAGTGTGGTTTTCAGACAGCAGGTGATTCGCAAATACCCGAAGTAATGGACGGGCAGGCAAATGGGACGTGCATAGGCTGAATACCGAGGAATTCAGAAGATTCCGCATAGAAATAAACATTCCCAGGACGCCAGAGTAGGTGGAGCACCTGATAGGCGCACTAAACTCGGCATGCGAGGCGGCCATGAGGAGGACGAAAACCTTTAGGATCGCGATTGGGAGAAGCCAGAGGGAGTGCTGGAGGCGACTCTGCGAGGAGGTCGAGACGGATCCCTGGGACCAGAGCTATCAGATAGATCTAAAAAACTGGGGAAGAGAAGACTGCTCCCAGAACTGGAGAAAGAAGAAACCCTCAAAAATATTAGGGAACTTTTCCCAGACCAGGAGGAACTTCCAGGAGCATTCCGTGGACCCGTTGATGGAATAACCGGTCATTTTGGAGGAAATAGAGGCAGAGGCCAAGAAATAAACCCCGGAAGGCACCTTGACCTGAAGGGATTCTAGCGGCGAGGGAGAGGCCAGAGGCCATTCAGGCAGCTTTCACAGAGGCCATCAGGAATGGAGAATTCCCATCACAATGAAAAGAAGCCGAACTGGTGCTCATTAGCAAAGAAAAGCCGGAAGAACCAGATGCGATAGTAGGCTTTAGACCGATTTGCCTCATAAACCATACAGGTAAGGTATTTGAAAGAATGTTTTTGTATAGGTTGGGAGCAGAAATAGAGAGGACAGGGGGCCTCAAGGAAATGAGGTTTGGCATCAGGACAGGTTGATTTACGATAGATGCCCTAGAGCAGATCCACCTAACGGTCACAGTAGCAAGGGAAGGCATCTGGAGGACTAGATATGGTGCGCCTTCGTCACATTAAACGTACGTAATGACTTTAATACGACTAAGTGGCAATCCATCCTGGATGAGTTGGAGAGGAGAGTGGTCGAACCATATATCCGGAGAATGGTGGGGAGCTACCTCCGCGACAGGTGGATAAGGGTCAGGACATGTGACGGGGCGGAGAGGCGAAGATTACTAGAGTAGTTCCACACGGTTCGGTGCTAGGCCCAACCCTGTGGAACATAATGTATGATGATATATTAAGAGTAAGCGAAACTGGTAGGCCTTGCCGATGATTTATTTCTCCTGGTCACCGCCAGGTTGAACTAGGTCCTTAGCTCAGTGCGGATCGAGCCCTGTCGACAGTCCAAGCCTGGATGGTGGGACAAGACCTACAACTGGTCCCCCAGAAAACGGAAGCGGTTGTTTTAGCAGGGAGAAGGTAGCTGCAGGGAACGTGGTTTCAGGTTGGTGGGCACACAGTAGCCCCTCAGAGGGAGCTGAGGTGTCTCTCAGCAGCAGGAAATTTTTCGAAAAAGTAACGGAAAAAACTGCCGAAATAGTCAAGAGGCTAGGCTGGATAATGTCGAACGTGAGCGCACCGGGGCAGTACAAGAGGAGATTGCTCTGGTTAGCGGCGCGCTTTACCCTCCTGTACGGAGCAGAGGTATGGGCCAGCGGTGTTAACATCGAGATGAACAGGAGAAGGCTACTGGCGGTGCAAAGGAAGGTGGCTCTGAGGATAGGCACTCTATATAGAACCACCTCGACTCAAGCTGCCCTAGTCATTGCGAGAGTAATCCCAATATACCTACTTGCAAAGGAGAGGGTCCAGCTATACCAGGAACAGCGGAAGCACCCGTTGGTCCCCAAGAGTGTGTCCAAGAAGACAGGCCACGAAGCCACAATAGGGGTGTGGCAGAGGAGATGGGCTTCTGACACCCAAGGAAGCTGAACGGCCGAATTGATAGCCAACGTGAGTCTTTGAATCGAAAGGAGGTGGAGAGAAGTGGGATACCACTTATCCCAAATATTGTAGGAGCACAGATGCTTCAGGGACTATTTGCATCGCATGATGAGGGCGACGAATAACAAATGCCCCTACTGCGGAGCTGCGGACACCACGGAGCACGCGGTATGTAGATAGGCACGCTGGGAGGATATCAGTATGGAGGCTGAGAGTGAGCTCGGCGTAAAGCTGGAACCAGAGAACTTCGGCGCTACACTGCTGGCGTCACCAGGTTAGGTCTATTTACCTCACAAGCTGAGGTAGGGGAGGGGATTAAGTCTCGAAAAAAAGGTGATTCGCATATGTTGAAGTGTTCTTGTTCTTTTCCCATGCACTTTTATGTTCTGCAATTCTTTCTCGCCCTGCTTGTACGATATACATTTACACCACAACTATCGAATTTATTTATATTGGCTTTGTTATTTTTAATGAGTTTTCCTCTGGTATTTACATACGTCTAATGCACTGGCTAAAAGTAGTATATGAAGTACATGATACTTTGCTATCCTTATGAAACTTTAAAAGCATACAATAACGAATATAAACCTTTGGTCTGCCATTTTAGCATAAGTTGCTAACCTCAAAATGTTTTTGGCACGACTTTGAAGTACACAAGTGAGCTGATAAATAATAAATTAATATCGGCATCTGTACATGTTGATTTATTTATTGATTTCTGCATATTTTTATACTTTTATATTTTTCATTCAATATAGGTGAGTGGAGAAAGGACGTAAGAATAGGAGAGGGTATTTAAAATCTGAAAACTATAATTCCTACTGAAACCCACCTTCTTAATAATATTAAAATTGCGTTCATGATTAACGTTAGTAATCGTTCTCCACGATTTCTATCTTCATTCATTCAGAAGTATTGAAAGAAATAGAAAATCGTTTTGATAGTATTTGAGTTTGGTTAAAATACATAGAAATCATTTAAGGTTTATTAGGTATAACCAGGCAGGGTCTGTAGTCTAAATTAACCAGCACAAATTTTGGTGCAGATTCTTATGTTTTTTTTTTTTTTCTCAGAAAAATATATTTTGGCGGATGATGTATGCTTACTAAATTTGGAGTTATTTATAATGTCTAGGTACTTATAAAAACCATTATTACCTAGTTTATATTTATAGTTTTGATTTACTCTTGTAAATATGTCCCAAAAATTTTTATATTTAGTTGATCAATTAAAAAAAGTAAGTCACCTATTGAATATGTATTTATTCTTTATTAAACTATTTATTTTCGAATTTATTTCTTAATGATAATATCGTCCAAATGTAAACCTTCCCGGTTACGGCATTCATTTATTTGAACACTAAAATTTCTTATAAATGCTCGGCAGATAGACTCTGTAATGGCTGCCAGGACGTGACAGATATAATTGATATATATTCTATTAAATGCGTCGGAGAAATTGGTCTATCCGCGTAAACTTTAGATTTGAGATAACCCACAAAAACCTTTTCTGAAGATCAATTTTCCCGAACGGAGACATATTGGATGATGCTCCGTCCTGCTGGAACCATGTTCTTTAGTTATAGGCAGAAAGATTTTACAATTCAAACATCAAGAAGTTGTTTTCGCCGATACCGTAGACCATTCGGTTACTTTAGGCGAATTTAAAGGTATCTTATGCTTACGTTTTAGATTCGTCGCACTCCAGTTACAGTAATTCTAGTTATACGCATCCCTTTTAAGATTAAAATAAGCTTCATCCGAAAAACAAGATGTTAGTAAACGGTGAAATGCGCTTGATTGCCTGGTTTACGAAGTCAAGTCTTTAACCGGTATCCTGGGGCTTTAATTCTTGTGCCAAATGTTTTTCAGGGATACTTGTCTTTGTGCATTATATGGTGTATTTACGATCTTCTTCTTTTTCTTATAGTACCATCTCCATCTAATGAAGGTTAGAAACTTTCTCAGCAAAACCCTCGGGGTCTTTTGCAGCTTGGAACCGAGAATGAGCATTCAAGGCTGTCCAATCACGAATATTTTTTAGCCATGAGTGGCACGCTTTCCCTCAATTTTTCTTTCCATTATCAATTTGAGAAGTTCATATTTATTACTGCGCATTATGTGTCCTAGATAGGCAGTTTTCTCTTTTTTTTTTAGATGTAAGTAATTCTCTTTCTGATATTGTTTTCCTCAATATTTCGCAATTAGTAACACGTGCAGTCCATGAAACCCTGAGTAGTAAACCCACATTTCAAACGCTTCAATTCTATTCGTAGTATTGACTTTTAGCGTCCAAGCCTCACAACCATATAACACTATATACTCGGGTATATGTAACATTTTGCAAATAGATATCTAAGTGTTTGTCTCTTGCCTGTTATATAGATCGTATTGTCGATCTAGGCACATTTAAAGCGCTTGTGCGGTTCTAAATTGAAAGATTCGAATGGCACGAACAGAGTGATTATCACGACGTTCTTTGCCGTTCTTGGTTGCCTTGGTCGACCAGTTTTTCGTATCGAATGCTTCAAACTCCTTCACTCATTTTTGAATGAGAAGTTGGCCTCATTTAAATGGCGAAAACCTCACCTGCATTAGCTGAATCACCATTTTAAAACTCGCACGTACAACGCAGGTAATTTCCAAGAGCTAAACTACCTCCAGTATCCCTTGAATTCCTTGCGTTTGAGCAGAGAGTAAAAAAATATAAACTCTCTTTTCGAAAATTCTAATTTTAGAAATTTGTTTTTTGTGAAAGATTTCGGATACAAAATTTTTACATAAATTAATTGAGTGAGTGAATGTAATATTATAATGGCACTTTTCAACAATTTTAAAAAGATAATATATTATAGGATAATTGCACCATTTTTAATTCTTATTATTTTTATTACCAATTTTTAGAATTTGCTGCGTTTACAAAAAAAAAACATTCAAATTTTATTTATTTTTATTTAAGAAGTTTTTCATTAAATTGTATATTACGAAGTTATATTTTTTAAACCATCTAGATTTCATTTGTTTATTATAATAATTTATTTGTGATAAAAAGTACATCGTTTCATTTGTAGATTACTAATTAATCGTAACTATTCTGATGTTTAAATTGTTGAATTACGGAAGCAGTTCGAAAACAAAATATTCATGCACAGTGGTATTATATTTGGATTTTTATTTATGTAAATTTTCCGATGTATTTTTAGCACAGTTATAGGCTATGTAATAATTAAACCTACTAACGCATAAATTAGAAATACAATAAGTATTATAATTATTCAACCTATGAAATAAAATTAAAATGTGTTAATGAAATTTTTGTCAAGGTCAAATCGTCACCTCTAAAAAGATGGAAAGAAAGCCTAAATTAAAGCAAATATTAATGGTAAAGGTAACATAGAGAATTCTCTCACTGTCTGTCAGAGAGATGGGTTAGAGTGGAAGATCATAGCAGCCACATGAACTCGGACCAGCTTCTTGCATCCAAAATGTTTGTATTACATTTTTTTATTTTTATTTTTTAACAATAAAGCTAAAATATAATAAATAATTCAATTCTTCAATAATTAAAGTCAATATTTTTGTAATTAGAAGAAAGTTGATTGATGATTTTGAGAAAAATACACTTGAACTATTAAATTCCTTACAGCAGCTTTCATAGAGTATATTAAGCCTACCGAGAAATAATTATTCATTTATTTAGTGTACTTCGTATCTTCTAGAAAACAAATTAAATCTTATAAATGCAATACAAATTAAATATAATAATCTACATGTCAATTTTAATCGATAGATACATTGACGGGTTAATTTCAGGAATTGTTTTTCCACTTAAACCTCTCATTTTCATAGACACGAAGACAAAATTCGTTATGAATGAATCATTATAAATGTTTTCTGCTCTAAAATTAAATTAAAATTTAACCTAACAGCCATTCAGAATGAATTTATTTTATGTTAACTTCACACTTGACAATACATTTCACTTGTGATATAATTATTCCCAATCGTGATATCATAAATATATAGAATTAATATCGAAACCTGACACTATTTCAGTTTGTATGTAATTTTTTATGACACCTTAAAATAAAAAAAATATTTGATTTGATTGAATATTAATAATAGATTTTGATATCATAGCATATTTTATTATATTAATCAGGTCTATTTACAATCACATTTTTTTATAAAATCATGTCCTGTGTTCTGGTGTGTTGATAAAAATTTGCATATCAGTTGAGAAAATATCCATAAATAAATATGCAATGGCGATCACGACTATTGTTCGTTCTGTAATATCTGTAATTAGTGCTGGATGGAATAAGATCTATTTTTAGTATGCTTGTTAATAAGTGATAATATACAGAAGGGGGAGTGAAAGACACGCGATTGGATTGATTGATGCCATACGGGTTATTATAAATTTAATAGTACAGGACAGGACTCAAAAAATTAAATGTGAACTCAGTAATTATTTTCGTTAATATTTTATGACGTTTGTAAATATATTTGTGTTATATAAGTTATATGAGTTCTCGGTTTTTATGGATGTATAAATAAATTTTATCATCGTTTAAACAATTAATTAATTTTGATTCACAAAAAATCCTTTGCAGCAAAAAGTGTTTAAATAAATAATTATATTATTTTAAATGTAATACTTATTAACAATATAGAGTTTCCAAACAACTTAAACTGTCTGTTATATTTTCCAATTTTATTGACCATATAAAATAGTCAATTTCCCCACCAGAGGGAATAATACAATAAATAACGTTTTTACAAATATAGCATCCTGTATATTTGTAAAAACAATATCTATTGTATTATTCCCTCTGGTGGGAAAATTGACTTTTTATATAGTATACACAATATTATTCCAAATCACACCTTAAAATCGGATGATATTGGCATATATTTAACTATTAAATTACCCGATATCTCTCGGGAAAACGATGTCGCAATCAAAATTTACAGGCCAATTACAGAAGCAGGTAAATTTGATCTTTATCAATTAACTACGAGTGTTAATTGGGACTCTCTAAGTAAACTCCCGGATTGTAAGACAAAATGTAGATACTTTTATGATATAATTATTTCTAAATTTCCTATCAAAAAATGACCAACAATAAATCGAAAATCACTGGTGTGCATTGGTTCACTACGGAACTGGGAAGCTTATAATATGACTAAAACTCATAATCTAAAAGAAATGCCAAAATATATTACAGGAAGCAAAAATTGAAGCAAACTCAAATTTCTTGCATACATCTAGTAATAAAAGTAAAGCCATGTGGGAAATCATTAAGTCCAACAAAATCAATAATAATAATGATAGTGAATATAAAATATCTCCTGAACATTTTAATACGTCATTTTAAGTACAGTGGATCAGATTTTAAAATCGATACCACCAAACACTTATGATGCATTAAACTCTGTTCCTTGAACCGACTCCACCTTCAATAGATGAAGTAATCGAAGTAATATCCTTACTTAAACCTAGCAAAACCAAAGATTTATTTGGCTTATCAGATGATATTCTTAAGTCCTGCATAGAAAGCCTATTACAACCGCTAAAACACATCATTAGTTCATGCTTATCATCAGGAGTATTTCTGGATGACATGAAAATAGCGTCAATTATACCTATTTTCAAACCAAAAGAACTACAGACCAATATCAATTCTACCAGTGTTTTTAGGAGTTTTAGAAAAAAAATAAGTTTTCCCAAATTTTTAGTTACTTAGAAAACAACTGGTTAAATATATGCCAATTTAGATTCAGAAGAGGTCTCTCTACAGCCGACGCAATTCTATGTCAGGTCGAACAAATATTGCAGGCGTTGACGAATCGCTCTTTCTGCATGGCAACATTTCTAGATATCACAAAAGCGTTCAATTGTGTTAAATTCTCCTTTAGAAATTAGAATGCTATGATATTAGTATCAAATCACTAAACTTAATATCATCTCGTATCTCGAAAATAGTTTCCCAGTGTTCATCCTGTGGAATTACCTCAAGTTTATTACCCATCCATCGTGTGATACCACAAGTGTCAATATTGGGATCATTAAATAATACTTTTTTAACAATCAGTTCCAATTATCCAGACAGTTAAGCTAGCTAGGAACTCATTGTCTCTCATACAAAGAATAATTAAAACAAAAATCAAATTGTTAAAAAATAAGATATTAAATTAATTTAATTGGCAACTTTCTCTCGTTTAGACTCCTTCAAGTAAAAGTCAAAAATACCTTATCAAATTCTTTTGTTCCCCAACAAGGTATCCCTAAAAGTTCTACCTTATCTCCACTCGTCTATAATATTTATGTACACGTCTTTTATAATCCCGACACCCTCTATCGTAACCCATCCACCTATCCACTGATTTATGCAGATGATATAGCGCTCACATCCCACGCACCAACCCTAAATAAAGCCCTTTCCATATTGCAAGGACTGATTGATACCATACAATTGTGGTTCGCATTGTGGAGAATCTCGATAAATCCAAATAAATCCTTTCATCGACCTCATAATTCTCAATACAAGATAACAATAAATAACTACATATTAACACTTTCCCAATCCTGTAAATTCCTAGGAATATCATTTGACTCCATATTAACCTTGGAGAGCACGACAATTTTAACTTATCAAAATGAAGGAATCTTTATACACATAGCCGTCCATATTTAGGAAACGATTTGTAGGCCTCTTCTTGAGTACTCCACTATCCTATTCCATAATCCCCGTCCCGCCGTCCTAAACATTCTCGAGGTAGCAGAACGATCAGCCCTTCGCATCCTTACTAAAATCAGACACCCCCTCAATCCCATTAATAACTCTTCTGATACCCTCTTGTATGAATTAACCCAATTAATTCCTATTGAAGAACGTCTGAAACACCTACCCCAAAAATTTTCCAAATATCCCCATAACCTCGAAATCCTTAATCAGTTGTGTATTCCTCGTAACCCTTTAACCACTCCAAAATCACCATTCATCAATTCATCTCATCTGTTCATAATGACATTAGCGATCATAATCTTTGAATGACAGAAGACAGTTAATTTCGTAAAATAGCCACTGATTAGAAGAAATCCTAAGATATTCAATATATCAATGAACGACTCTGAACTGCTTACGCAGAGATCGAGCTAGAACCTAAAATTCAAAACCCCTTTTCTCACAACATTTGAATTTATTTTATCCTCTATCATCAGACAGAAACTGACGAGACACGCTGAGACTGACAAATCCGGGATGAAAAACGTATTAAAAACTTTAATCTAAAAGAAAGAGCCAAGAAGAATAAAAGGACGAACCGCACATAGTGATAAATAAAAGCGAAATAACAAAGGTGGAGTGGCGAAACAATTTTACAAACACCGGAGAAGAAGAAAAGAACTAAAGAAGAACGCAAGGAGACGAAGAAAAGAGAGAAACCAAGGTAATATAAATCAACAAGCCGATAAGCAAAATAAGGAGCCTAAATAGCTAATCACCATTGTGGTCAACAGGTGCGATACAAATAGCGGCAATTTCAAATCCACAAATCTCTGTTCAGTTCAGAGAAACCTAAAACAGCGAACCACGTACATACAAACGTCCATAAAAAGTAAATAAGTGGTGTTAAAATATATCAAACTAAAAGGACATGGGAAATAAAAAAAACAAATTAGTACAAAAAGAGAAAGAAGAAATAAAAGTGAAGAAAAAGATATGAACAGCCCTGCATATAATTTCCAAGGTTTCCAAATGAGTAAAAAAATATAATGGTCCCCAGAGCAATCAAGAAAAGAAAAAAGTAGAAAAACGAAAGCACACAGGAATATCAGGTTACAAAAATAACACAAAGGAAGAAGAAAACAAGAAAACAAGGACAAAACGCAGGAAGAAGATAAGACAAAAGTAAATATAGGTAAGAATAAAGTGGAATGTTTAAAGACATTATAGGAGAAATGGCAAAATAACACAGAAGAACTAAAATAATAGTTCAAAAATCTAGAGAAAGAAATTAATAATAAAGAAGAGAAGTAGGAGCTAGAAAAGCAAACGATGTTAAAACTAATCGACAACCTGGAAAACAGAGCGGAAAAGAAATAAAGGCAAATAAAATAAACAATATCATAATAACAGGCTTAGCAGCAGAGGCAAACTAAGAACATAAGGAAGTCGAGAATTTCTTAAAAGAAAAACTAAAAATACAAGCCAAAATAGCAATTACATAAAGAAAAAAAAATAATACGAGTCGAATAGGAAACGAAACAAGAAATAATGAGTGCCAAAGGAGACCTAAGAGGGTCCAAGATATGAAAACATGAAGAAAAATCGTATGTAAAGAAATTAGAGAAATAGCAAGAGAACAAAAAACAAAAGGAAAGAGAGCAAGAATAGGATGCCAAAAGATAACAATTAACAGAGAGGAGTATAGATGGAATAAAGAAGCAAATGGAGTAGAAATAAATCAAATAAGAACAGCAAATAACAAACAAAATATCAAAGCGAGAAAATGGTACAAGAAAAAAAGTTAAATACAATAAAAATGGGAATATGGAATGTAAGAAGTATTTAAAGGAAAAGAAGAAATGAAAATCCAGAAGTTGTACTACCTAGGCTTAACTGAGACAAAAAGGTAGGGAAATGGAATGAAAGAATTTGGAGATGGAGACTATACTGGGCTGGAGTGGATCAAAGCAAGATAGGAGCGGAAGGGGTATGTTTGATAGTAAAACCAGACAAAGAGGAAATAGGCCCGTAATAGATAAAAGGATAAGAGATAAATAAATAAAATAACCTTAAAATGCTCTTTAATTTTAATTTTAACCCAACAATTCTTTCAAACCTCCTTTTAGTTTCAACCTGGTGATCCAAATGACGCATAACAAATAATCTTCCAAATCCAAACTGGACAACCAATCATGTCACTATTCATTACTTATACCTATAAATTAGAATGAATTCTTTTCGTTTCTAAACTCTCATTTTAGCTTCAGTAGCATTTTAGATCGCTTATATACATGGTGTTAATACTAAGTCGTTACACCCGAAAATGGCAGTTAAAAATCGTTTAAACAAACAACTTTTCTTAGTTCCAATTAATGATTTGGATCTCCGGTTCGGAGTTATTGGGTTCTTTTGTTTTTCTAAAAATCACTATAACTCCCTTATATGAAGGACTATTTTAAAAAACCAAAAAGTTTCAAATGTAGCTTTCGGCTCTTTAAAATATTTGTATTTAGTTTTTTTTTATTGTTTCAAATAACTAAATTGCGACCGATCAAAAATTGCAAAACAAAATATTTTGATAACCACTTCATCGATTTTTAAAAGTACAACATTTATAAAATCCTTATACTATTTATTACAAAATTTGTCCTAAAAATTTTTTTCAATTATCCAAAAAAGGTCTTTATTCGCTACTTGAATTACATATGAGTATTACGAAAAAAACATTTAAAACGAAGCTTGCTGCCACTGAACAATGAAACAAAATAAGATTAGATTTGACAAGTACACGAAACCGAACGAGATACTCGTACTTCAAACTTAATGCACTTTAACGTTATCTAGCTTGTACGTATGTCACAAATTGAAATACATTTAAAGTTCATCATTTGTGTGCTTATTGTGCATAATTTTTATGTAAAAATGGACTCTATCGAAACGATAAACTTCTTGACATACTTTTGGTTTTTGGGGAGGCAAGGCGTAATGCACGAGAAGCTCGAAGAATTTATCAGAGAAGATACCCAAATCGCCACCAACCAAGTAGGCAGCTTTTCAGAAAAAAATTGTAGACATTTGTCAGAGACTGGTTGTTTTTATCCAAAAATTGGTGGGAATTCCAATAGATTACGTCGAACCCCTACATTCGAATAGGCGATACTTGATATTGTTGAAGATGACCCATCGACGAGTACAAGGGTAATAGCTAATACAGTATAAATCATGTTTGGCAAGTTTTAAAGAAACAGGGCCTTTACCCATGTTCTATACAAAAAGTGCAAGCTTTGGGACCTGACGACTTCCAGCCAAGACTGTTATTCTGTGGTCGAATTCTTCGACAATATTCAAAGGAATTTTGAAAAATTTATTCTGTTTACCGATGAAGCCTATTTCACGAGGGATGGTGTATTTAATTCTAAAAATAATCACGTGTGGGCTGACGAGAATCTTCACATTTATTCGTGCACAACAACAACGTTTTGCGGTAAATGTATGGGCCGGAATTATAGGGGAGCACGTAATCGGGCCTTACATTCTCCCAAACCGCTTGAATGGTAAAAATTATTTCACTTTCTTAAATACTGTGCTACTGGAACTTCTTGAGGACTTGCCATTACACATCAGGCGGACACTTTGGTTTCAGCATGATGGGGCACCGGCTCACACAACGCGAGAAGCACCGCATTGCTAAATCGAGAATACCCAAATAAGTGGATTAGGAGGAGAGGTCCTGTTGCGTGGCCAGCCCGGAGTCCCGACCTAACTCCACTAGACTTCTTTTTCTTGAGTCAGATGAAAGCCTTAACCTTAACATCCTATCGTCTCAATTCATATTAGAAATTTATGAGAAAGGAAATTTTAGAACATCATAGAAATCCATTATTTAATAAACTGAAATGTAATAGCTTTGAAAAGCTTAGATATGAAGTCTGAAAATATAGTTAAGTCTAGAAACAAAAACATCAGTGTCCCACATGATTCTTTATATCGAACATTTTATATTTCTAATTTTTTTGCCATGACACTGAATGTATTCGAATTTTAGCTTTGATTTTCCTTATTCAAAACAATATTTAGATATTTTCCCTGCAAGTTTAATTTTACATATAATTAATAAGTCAAACTAACAGGTTCAGTTAAAAATATTTAAAGTCTTGAGTAAAAATGTTGTCTAAGTAGAATAATAGCAATAAAGGAACATGCATGACCATACCAATTCTGCTTAAAAAATGGGCGCGAGTGGACGAATATAAGAAGTGAATTCAAGCCTAGTTGTGTGTGACCGAAATTTCTGTAGAATTGAAAACTTAATATTTGTATATATTATGTAAGCACATCGAATAAATAAAAATACATACAATTCATATATAATACCACATTACTATCTCAATAAATATTATATGAATTATATTCAAAACTTGTTCCAATAACCTAGACAAACACGTATTTAATTAAAGTAGTAAACAATAAAATAGTAAAATCACAAATCCATCTAAATGAATAGTAGTAACAAAGCACCAAGTCTAATTAATCAATATAATCTCCTTTTACACCATCGCAGTGATAATAAATCCTTTGTGAGATTGCCACTAACTGCTAGGACGACAAACAAGTTTCAGGATTATCCCCGCTCGGATAACAATGAGCGAATCTTCCAGGAATCCTCGAATAATCCAGCGCGAATGTTCGCAAGTCCGGATGATCCAATTATTTCGCGCTCTTCTATTAAAAATAAAGGTTTTAATTGCTCGTCAAGACGATGAGGAAGTGCGCGGAAATTTGTTCGCCATTTACCAGCGACAAATGCCGGCTCGAGTCGAAAGTTGCCCGCGCTGATTAATAATACTTTCTCTGGTTGATTAATTGAAAAATGCTGGGGTTAGATAACTCGGTGTGACGTTTTTGGATATTTCGGACCGTATCCGGAAGATACACACGGTGAGATAATCGCGGTTGGTTTTCGTAATTTTTCGCCGAAATTTTTCAAACACGTGAATCATCATACTGTCTTCAAAATAAACATGAATACCAATTATATAATTACGAATGAGTGTGTTAATAGATATACGAGTATTATGCTCATTAGTTTAATAGGTGCTTGTTTCGATATTGATCTCTGCTATCGTAAATTGAATTATAATATAATTATGCCTACTAGAAATTTGAAGGGGATTTATTTATTATATAGTGATTGCTTAGTAATTAATTAAGGTCAATGTGCTAGTGTTATTTGTGTATTACTTTAAAGAGCCATTAATAGTATAGTATCCCAGTGGTTTGAATTTTTAATAAACCACAAAAAATATTTATTATAATCAAAATGCTTATTCCGAAATTTTAGGATAACATTTGAATATATTACAACAATAATAGTTTCTTAGAATTGAAATCTCTCATTGTTGACATGATTATTAAATACAAGATACATCATCATAATATTATTGTTAATTTAATGGCGAATTCACAAAAAATAAAGTAATAAAAAATAATGAGGTATCAGAAAGCTACCAGACAAACATAGGGATAAGGTTTAAGTCCATTATCCATTGTTTATTATATTTATAGATGAAATAATAAAGGAAAGCGGAAAAATCAACGAAACCTTTCATATTGAGATACAGAAAGATGGAGGTGGTACAAATAAAGACATGTGCATTTGCAGATGACATTATTCTATTAGCAACTAGTGAGAGCGTCTTACAAGACAGATTAAGAATATGAAACAAATTAAATGGAAAAGGAATGAAAATGAATAAAGAAAAGCCGAAAGTAATGGCCATAACAAAGGATAAAGAAAAACTGAATATAGAAAAAGGTGGAGTACAGATAAAAGAAGCAAACGATTTTCAGTATTTGGTGTAAATTTTGAAAAAAAATGCGGAAACGAAAGGGACCCAAACAATAGAATAGAAAAGCAAGTAAGTTATACTATATAATAAGGGAAACTATATGAGGAAAACAGAAGTTTCAAACGAAATAAAGATAAGAGTGTATAAAGCAATATTGAGACCAGACTAGGACATGGACCCTAAACAAAAGTCAGAAAAGCAGAGTTGGAGCAATAGAAATGAAATACCTTAGAAAAATCAAAGCCAAACTACATAGGATGTGAAATGAAGACACAAGAGTAGATCTAAACATAGAATCAATCGAAAAATACACCGAAAAGAGACAATTAGGATGGTGGGAACACATGCTGGGGCTAAATGAATGACAACGCAACTGTTGAGAAGGTATGGGAAGAACGAGTTCCGGGGAAAAACAAAAGAGGCAGGCCAAAAAATACATAGAAGCAGATACTGCTAGAGGCAAGACATTAAACATGGATAAAAGTCGGAAGTATAGCGAAAGAAAAAGTTTCAAGAAGTTTATAGAAGAAAAATAAGACGATAAATAGAAGGAAGAAAAATCCTACACTCTTAACAGGTAGAAGGGTATCTGATTATATATATATATATATATATATATATATATATATATATATATATATATATATATATATTGATGGCGAATGATAAGTCGAATCGAGGCCAGTTAAAAGAAAGTAATTTTTGAGCCAGCAAGTAATTTTGAAAAATGACAGTTATAAAATAATCTTAACAAGTCGATGTGTCATTTGCACATAATAAGTTTTTTAGCACTGAATATAATTTTTAGGTTGTTTAGGTGTAATATTTTTGAACATATATAGCTTTAAACATAATAATACTAAAAACTATAATAAAAATGCAAGAGGTAAGTTAAATTTTGCTGAATTGCTTGAGGGTGATAGTTCTTTGACGGAAAAGGTTTGGAATACTAAGTTATACAAGTAATCTGCTTCCGCGTCATTACATTTATATGCTCTATCTATAACTAGATGTTTTCAGATAAATTAAATTTTAGCGGGGGAAAGTACGGCAACATTTATTATTAGTATATGTGATATAGAGAAAACCATTTTCGGTCTCAAATATTGGGTATTGCAAAGTACATACAGGGTGCGGCAGGGGAACTTGCTGATTTGAATTAGGCGCCAATGAGCGAGATGTAGTCAAAAAGAAATAGGGAGGGTCTCATTCGAAAGAAGGGGTCTTGAAGTTTTGTTACCGATCAAGCCAGTTGTCGTCATGCGTTGGACAAAGGAGGAGCGTGCTTTCGCCGCCGAGACCTACTTTTCCATTGGCCGTTCGGTGGTTGCCACCCAACGTGCCTTCCGAACTCGGGTTCAAACCCCAGAAAACGTCGAGAGGGTGAGGCTGTCATTTTTGCGCTCTCCGCTGCGTTCGGCACGCAAACAGGCGGATGCTCTGGGGATTTCTTCACAACGAACTCATGTTTCATCCCTATAAACTTGCTGTGGTGCAAGAGCTCAGTGAACGCGATTTTGTTTCTTGCCAAAGTCCATGTGAAGCGCTCCTCAACTCCTCACGACGCCCTTGTGATTTTTAGTGATGAAGCCAATTTCCACTTTTCCGGATGCAAAACAAACAAAACATGCGCTATTGGAGTGGTAAACTTCATGAGAAACCACTTCTTACTGTGTGGTGTGTATTGTCGAGAGTTGCGATATTTGGGCATTACTTTTTCGAGGAAGAAGAACACACTGTTAATGTGAATGTAGTTCGCTACAGAGAAATGATTGAGGCATTTCTTCTCTAAAAACTTGAAGAAATGGATCTTGGGGACCTATTCCAGCAGGATGGAGCCACGGCACACACAGCGAGAATTTCAATGGAACTTTTGAGGGAACACTTCCACGAGCACCTAATCTCCTTGAGGGGTGACGTACTGTGGCCAGCGCGCTCCCCCGATTTAACTCAATATGACTTCTTTTTATGGGTATATCTCTAATCCATTGTTTACAATGACAAAGCACGGATCCTGCAACACCTAATGGACAACATTCGCCAAGCTATTGCCAACAATGCCGTCGATATGTTCGAAAGAGTGGAGCGAAACTTTAAAAAGCCGGTGGATCAGTGTATCGCTAATGAGGACCGCCATTTATCCGATGCCATTTTTAAAATCTCTTGAAACAAATTTTCAGGATATGTACAATACGATAAAAAAGAATTAAATCGATATGTGAAATACTTTTTCTTTTATTTACCTTTCAAATTAGCAAGTTCCCCTACCGCACCTTGTATATGAATAAAAACAACTTTGATAATTTTTATTAACCTTTTCTTTTAATATTGGATCTTTTAAAGGCATTGATGTTTAAGAGGACACATTTATGCAAAATTGCCAAACATGGAACATAGAATATTCAAGTGTACAAATGAATTATAATAAAATTTCACTTACATTCAAGGTTTATTTTATAAAAATTGTCCAATCAAAGTGTTCACCATTGCTATCTATAATTTTAAGCCATATTTTAAGCAGCTCGGAAAAATGTTACGTCTTTAGTCACGATATAGTCCTTAAGTCATTTTCGGATCTCATCTACTGATTGGAAATGCATATCGGACAAGGCGTGTTGTATCGACCGATAAGTGATAATTGTCTGGTGAATATGCCGGGTGCTGTAGGACGGCTCAACCAACACTCATTATGATGTCTTTGGTATTAGAAGATGTGTGCCCTGGCGTCATGTCATGAAACTATTTCACTGAACGTTCTATCTCATCAGTTTATGGTTGTTTACGTTCCAATTCTTGACTCAAGCGGATTAATTGGTTGCATTCCGCAGTAATATCCAACGAAATTCAGAGAAGAACCTTCTTTTCGAAGCGATTCGGTTTGCTATAGATTGTGATGATTAACTGTGAGTTACCCATGACTTTCTGTATTTTGGATTGTGATAGAGTATAAGAAAGACTTTCGACGCTGCTTATTAAGCAGAAAAAGACAGCTCATTTTTGTTGGTTTCAGTGAGTTTATGCCTAATCCAATTTCGTTCCTTCTGGATCTTTCCCTCTCCTCCAACTCACCGTTGTCGCACTTTCCATAGCCTCTAGGACGTTGTTTGTCGTTCAGAAAAAAATCATAGTTTTTAAACCTCTTGAACCAAAATCGTACGATACAAAACATTCACCCAGAAAGGAAAAATCGATTCATTATCTCTTACAGCATCTTTTCCTTGTTGGACTTGGTAAAGAATGAAGTGTCGGATATGTACTTTATCTGTTGCTATTTTTGCCTGTAGAATTCTTTTAAGGTTTATTTTAGGCTTTCCGACATACCAACAGTCATTTTTAATCTGTACATTTCAACACTATAAAACTGCAAAACAACGGGAAAATCAATTGATATTCAAATTAATTTTGTTGACTGCTTAAAATAGTTTTGGATTATTCATTTGTACACCTAATATAAGACCAAAAATTTATAACATTCCATAATATCTTTAAGATATAATATATCACACCACAAAGAGGATTTTTGAAAATCCAAAAAGAAAACAAATCATCAAAATAAGAAACCAACACGAAAAAAATATATCTGATAAAACAGAAGATTAGCGGGTGCAGATAGTATCTTTCCGACCCTCCTGCAAAAGGGAGGGGAGGATTTACTACCGCGTCTCACCCAAATATTCAGAGCTAGCTACTTTCTTGGGTATATCCCCAAGCAATGGAGGGAAGTGGTGGTGGTATTTATACAAAAGGCTGGCCAAACGCCAAACTGACGAGCCTAAGTCATATCGCCCCATAAGCCTCACCTCCTTTCTATTAAAATCGATGGAGAAAATCATTGATAGAAATATTAGAAAAATAGTGCTCCAGTGCTTTTCTCTTCACAAATACCAATTTGCCTTTCAAGAGGCAAATCAACTACAAATGCCCTTCAAACACTAACAGGTATAATAGAGAAGAGCGTCGCAAACAAAGAAGTGGCTCTATGTGCATTCTTGGACACCTCCTACGAATCCATTAATACGGCCACTAGGGCAAGAGGAATTGATACTTCAATATCATGGATCCAAGCTATGCTTATAGGTCGCAGGATCACACTGTCCACTGGTGATAAGTCGGCAACTGTGTTCGCAGTAAAGGGGTGCCCACAAGGCGGGGTCCTATAGCCTCTGCTGTGGTCACTAGTTTTCGATGAACTAATGTCAGTGTTATCAAATATAAATCACCTACTCGCCCATCACCGCATTCAAGGCTATGCTGACATCATCATCATCATAATAAGGGGAAAGCATGAAGACACGATGTCTAACCGCATGCAGACAGACCTTCGAAAAGCAAGTACATGGTGCCTACAGAAGGGGCTCACAATCAACCCCAACAAGACTGTAATTGTTCCATTTACAAGGCGAAGAAAGTTAAGCCTTCAGGCACCAACAATGAATGAGACATTCATTGTGCTTTACAACACAGTTAAATATCTCGGCCTCTTTTGAACAGAAGCTTGACTGTAAAACACCACCTCCAAAGCAGTAAGGGCAATATGGTCCTGCCGCAGACTATTTGGCAGAAGTTGGAGATAAGACCAATAATCATTTATGGTTCCGATTCGGCTTATCGAGAGCTTTGGGCCGATCCCCATCGGTATTTCAGGCAGACATCGAGACCTTATGTATAAAAAAAAAATTAAAAAAAGCTACAACAAAAGAAGGATATGCATATGCTCGGATAGTCAGGCTGCATTAAAGGCAACAAAATCACCTAAATGCAAGTCTAAATCTGTCTGGGAGTGCAAACTATCACTAAAACAGCTGGCCAGGAATAACAGAGTTAAATTTCTTTTTGTTCTAAGTAACGCTGCAATCAGAGTCTCGCCAAAGAGGGCTCCAAACCTCCATTTGTTGGACCAGAACTGTGCAGTGGAATAACAAAAGTCCGCATTAAGGTGAATATCCAAGCAAGGGCAACCTAAAGCTCATAATCGGTCTGCTAACCGGACACTGCCCTCAGAAATATGACCTTACTCAAATGGGCCAGACAACAGATGCCAACTGCCGACTCTGGAATGAGGCACAAGAAACAGCAGAGCACCTACTGGGTAGGACAGAGCATTCGTCCTGTCCCTTCAAAGAGGGAACTACCTGTCATCGGCCTTTTTAAAGCCTCATGAACATTAACCCTAAAACTATAGTAAACTACGTAAGTCCAGACATTGAGGGATTCAAGTAGACCAGAGATAATTACAAAAGATCTCTTAGGTTTAGACAATTTCGGAAGGCTCAGAGCCCATACGACCCACATAACATAAATTTAGATACGCACTAAGCATAAAGAAAATCAAAGAGGCATCCAAGGATTAATTAAAATTAATTGGTTTTAAATTGGTTTTACAAACCGTTACTGTACAAAATATTATGAGCTGGTAATAAAGGGTGCTATTCTTGGTTTTGAGTATATATTTATTTCTTTTCTTTGTTTTGACCCACAGTTCCTGTTATCAAGATTTTTAAATTTTTATAAAATACAATAAAATTAGATCTTTTCATAACCATCAATTATTAAATTAAAAATTCGAACATTGGAAATTTCTTATTAAAAATATTTAATATTGAAAGTTGTGTCTAAAAAATATCATAACCCACACATCAAAACTTAAAATATCTTGAATTTGATTTCTAAAACTTGAATAAAAAAATCATAAAAATATGTATAAATCACACCTACTCGCCCATCACAGACATAAAAACTCACCCCCCTTCATAAGCTGCCAAAATATACCTGTTTGTCATTAATTGTTTTGAAAAGTCACGTAATAAAAGATCTGCTTATTTTGAAAATAGACCCAAGGATTTTTTAGATTAGAATTGCTTTTTATGTACTACAATTACGTAAGTAATTATGGAAGACTTTTATTTCGTAATACATTTTGATAATTCAAAATAAAATTTTTGTGATACCAAAAAGGGATTTGGATCCAAATCAACTTAAGAATTGGTTCCATAATGATTGATTTATCAAGTAATTATTACACATTTAATTTGTCAAGTATCTTCAAAAATTATTAACAAGTCATTATATATTGAATTGAGGAGGCGGATACATGATGAAACTCCATAACAAATTGAAATAAAACAACACAGTTGGGAGGGTTTCACATTTATTGTTGAGCACTGCAACATGTGGTGAAGCCACTGTGTGCAGTGCTCAACAATAAATGTGAAACCCTCCCAACTGTGTTGTTTTATTTCAATAAGTCATTATATATTTTGAAAGGTTACGAATCATTTGGTAACCTAATAAAACCTTTCTTTATTTGGCAAAAGCCTAAGTGGTTTTAATTTTTTTTTTAATATTACTAAAAATCAGCTTAGATGACCAAGTATTTTCACAAAAATTAGTTTTATATTATTTGATTCCTCAGATTAGTCTGTAATTTAAATTTAATTTGTAAAACATTATCTTCTAAAATTATGGACAGTCCATTTGAATAACTATTTGGTTAGTTACACGTTTCCAGAAATCATATAGTTATGTAATAAACGTGCTTTTTTAAATAATTCATAAAATATATTACAGAAACAGCCTCCTTCTATACAAATTTCTCCAAAGCTGATAAGTTTAAATATTATACTGTTACCAATAAAATGATGGATGATGGATGAAAAATTTTGATTTATTTTGAATTAAGAGAATCAAGACGGCGATTACTGAAATTTAATCTATTTTTTTCTCCTAGAGAATGAAAAAGATATAATCATATTAGTGACATGTGTAATATTAAACTTAAATTTCGATATGTTTTCGCTTGGATTATTTAACACAGTAAGTAACTGATATTTAAAATTAAAAACGTAGAATCTTTTAAAATTCTAATAATAAAATTAAAATATTTTCCTCAGAAATTCCGTAATTTTAAAAAAAGTTTTTTTTCTGTAAAGCACGAGGAATGAAAGATTTCCAAATATTTATTTACTCAGACGATTTACCAAGAACAACTAACCACACTACTTTGAGGCGTAGACGAGTATATACGAATAAGTAAAGAATGATGTACTCAAAAGATCTATAACATATTTTTGACACCTTTACGTATCAAAATGTGTTTGAATTTGAAATTTTCCATTATAGTCTTTTACTTTTGTAGTATTAAAATCATTATTATTTACTATTTACAAACATTTAAACATTTAAAGTAGATAAAAAATAGTCCAGGGCATTCACATGTTTAAATGCGATTAATTTTTTAAGTGAAATTGCCACATCCAAAAAGCTGTATATTTAAAGTTTTGTAATAATAGTTTCTTCAAATGAACACAGAAAAGAACAATTAGTTCTTCAAAATAATTATTTTTTTAGTTCAATCATGCTATACAGGGTGAGTTTGTTTTAGATGTTTTTTATGGGGATCTCGAAAACTATAAGAGATCGAAAAACGGTTAAATGGGGAAAGAACATTTGATTAATCAACATAAAATTATCTAAAACTTTGTCTTTTACAGTTTTTTTCTATCTGTTATAATAACTGAGAATTATTGATTTGAAAAATTGACACTTTTCACTTTTGTCAAAATATCTAGTTACCCTTGACTTTTTTGAAAACTTTGAAAGTGGAATTTTATTTGTCTCGTAAATCTACACTTCTTTCCCCATTTAACCGTTTTTCTATTTCTTATAGTTTCCGAGATTCCCATAGAGAACATCTATCAATTTCTTGTTCAAAATATAATATATAATTCACTTGGGTTTAACCTAATAAAACCATCTAAATTCTGAATGTTTGATATATTATTTAAATATAGTAAATTTCATGACGGTGCGGTAATTTTGTTCTGCGGTCGACGGATTAAATACGATAACATCGCACCGCAATGGGAATTTTTGAAGAGTACGCATGTTTCTTTTGTATGTATAATGAATTAGCGTGTGACTTACTTTGGTTTTGGTTTTGGTCTTTATTATGGTCGCAATCTTCTCCGATGCTTGTGGTGTGCCAGAGCGTGCAGTTGACGCACCCGACACTTTTCGCAATGTCCTTGCAACAATTCCAGCGTCTCCCGACCAGTATACCCTGGTGGTATTTTCTTCGGAGGTTAGGGTTATTGATGCAAACTGCAAAAATAAAAAAAACAATTTTAATATGAGTAGAGAAAAATTCTATAAATATGTTGATTATTATGTATTATTGTATAAATAGACTATAATGTTCCTTATCAGGTATGCGTAAGGTGTGTCGGTATAAAATATTATACTGTATTGGCATGAAATTTAATAGAAAAATGTAAATATAGTCTGTTCGTTGGATCTTTGGTCGTACGTCACAAACTATCACTTCAAAAAACGACGAAAGTTTTACAGTGCGTTCTTTTTCTAACGCATTTGGTTTACTTTATCAGACTGAATGTTTTTGCGTCGTTTCTCGAAGCGATAATTTGTGACGTACGACCAAAGATCCAACGAACAGACTATACTCATCCGGATTAATATATTAATTGACGAGGCTGTTATATGTTGAAAATTCATAATCACTTTTTTAAATGTTAAATAGAAATTATTATTGTTTGATAATGACGAGCTGAAGTTGTCGAAACTATAGTTACAAGTGTTAATAAAGAAGTGATACCAACTAAGTTAATTGTTTTATTTATTTTGAATTATTAAAATGTATCACGTAGTGAAAGCTTCCGCAATTACTTATTTAAATAAAAATAACTTTTATTCATATATTCTACTAATACTAGCGTACTCCTGACCTACCCTAATTACCTATATATTGACCTAACGTACTCTTGACCTACCATAATGTACTGTATATTGAGTCATCGTAACCTTGACCTGTTTTATGAAACTATTGCTTCGGTTAGTATAACCTTGAGGGAGGTCAATACATAATTTATGAAGGTAGGTTAATATATACTTTGTTGACGGGGTCAGGAGAACATTAGAACGTTTATTCTGAGAGATCAGGACTACGATCAGTTAAAAAATTATTTATTCCAGTAGGTTGATGTAAATAAATATAAATAAAATACAAACAAAAAACGAACAAGATTTGGCTAAAGCAAAACAAGTTAAAGGTAAACCAATACTAAACAAATATTGATTGCAATTTTAAGAAAAGCAGAAAAATGCACAAAAAATGTATTACTTTTAGTGTCTTTTATGTTTTACAAAAAAAGATAATAGAAACTAAATAATAAAAACATTGCGTTTTTTTTTTTACAAAGAACAAACCAAAGATACATGATCAAAAATAAAAAATAAAAACAAAGGATAACAAAAGAAAAACAAAAGTATCATAGATCACAGACAGAATTGCAAAAACGAAAAGGTAAGAAGGAACAGACGACAAACATTTAAAAAAGACGGAGAAAAAATAATCGACATACAAAAAACAAATAAAGGCAAACAAAGTATAGATAAAATACAGACAAATGCAGACTAATAAATAATAGATGTAAGAAACTATAGGTATGGTATGGAACAAAAGAAAGATAAAAATTTAAAAAAAAAACAAATTACATTTTAATAGGTCGTTGGGATACAATTAATGGCGCTTTAGATTAACGAGGGTTTTTTTTTAAAGCGACATTTACACGCAAATAAATACACAATAGCATGACGAAAGACAAAAGAACAGATATTGACGGAAGATGCAAAAAAATAAACAAAATATCGACGAAAATAAACAGAAGGAAAAATAAACCAAATTTAAACGATAAGTGAAATAAAAAATAATTAAAAACAAAATAAAAGAAGACAAAAATGACGAAATACAAAATATTTATTTGAAAAAAGAAAGAAATAAAAATTTTAGGTGACAATGTGCGAAAAACAGAAAACGACAGAAATAAATACAAATATGAAAAAAGATAGACAGAATATAATATACATATTAAAAATTGAAGACAGATAGAAACACACAACAAAGATAAATACTGACAAATGATAGACTATAAACAAATGGTTAACCAAAAAAACACCAAACAAAAAATAAACAAATTGTAGATATTTATTGACGAAAATACCTGTTTCGTTTTGTGTTTTCGTCAATAAATATCTACAATTTGTTTATTTTTTGTTTGGTGATAGGTGGCATACGGATTTATTATATGAGAATTTACTTAAAATTTTAGTTGAAGAGATGAAGGACGGAGTTCATTTCTTTGAAGGATATTCCATTAAAACCCATAAATACGCATCAATAGGGCTTCAAAATACCTTTACCAGTATCCATTTATATATTCAATGCTTTAATAAAGCATATTTTATTCTTTAAATAGACATATTTTTATTATGTGCAAACAGAAGAAAGAGAAAGGAGAAAAACAAGAAGACAGAGAATATTCAATTGATATATGAAAGAAAAATAAAAGGCAGACAGACAGACTCGAAGACCGCTCGTCGATAAACTTGTATTACATTATATTAGTTGCTTGTATTTTAATTTTTACTTTCTATAAATATATATGTACAATAAGGCAGATTTATAGCAGACAAAAATAAATAAAATACAAACGAAAGGTAACGATAAATAAAATTCTCATCAGAGAAATTAGGAAAATAAGAAACAAGAAATAAAGGGTCTGCCAATAGGGACGCGCGAACTTTGCCGAAAGGGTGCGGCCATGTTGCTCGAGGTAGAGCTGTCAAAGTTGCTGTCATTTGTTCAGTATATAACCCCAAATCACCATGGCAAGTTTGAGTGTCGAGCAGCACGTGCAAATTATTAAATTGTTTTACGAAAATGGGTCATCAGTTCGAGCAACGTTCCGCGCACTTCGCCCATTTTACGGTCGCGATGATCGGCCTGTAGAGTCGACTATTCGTCGATTGGTGGGCAAATTCGAGTCGACTGGTTCAGTAAACAACCAGCCAACACTGACACGTCGACGAAACGCCCGATCGAACGAAAATATCGCTGCTGTCCGTGAGAGTGTGCGCGAGAACCCGAGGCAGTCCATTTTTTGTCGTGCACAGGAACTTGGCCTTTCGGAGACATCAACTCGCAGAATTTTGCATCTGGATTTGGGTCTGCACCCGTACAAAATCCAATTGACCCAGGAGCTCAAGATAAACGACCACAGATAGCGTCGGGCGTTCGCTGACTGGGCTCTGGAGCAGTTGGAAGCAGACCCCCATTTTGGCTGAAAAATCATCTTCAGCGACGAGGCTCATTTCTAGATGAACGGGTATGTGAACAAGCAAAATTGCCGCATTTGGAGTGAGAACAACCCACACGAGGTCCACCAAGTGGCAATGCATCCCCAGAAAGTCACTGTTTGGTGTGGATTTTGGGCCGGCGGCATCATCGGTCCGTACTTTTTCGAGAACGAAGCTGGGGCGGCCATAACCGTCAATGGGGAGCGCTACAGGTCGATGATAACCAACTTCTTTTGGCCTAAACTGGATGATATGGACACGGACGACATGTGGTTCCAGCAGGACGGCGCCACGTGCCACACAGCCCATGCCACAATGGACATTCTGCACGAGCGATTTCCGGACATGGTCATCTCGCGCGGAGGCGATATCAACTGGCCACCGAGATCGTGCGATTTAACGCCTTTAGACTTTTTTCTCTGGGGCTATCTCAAGTCGCTGGTCTACGCCAACAAGCCTCTAAACACCGATGACCTCAAAGTCAACATACGCAACGCCATCGCTCAAATTGAGGCCGATATGTGCTCCGGAGTCATCGAAAATTGGACCTCCCGGATCCGGGCTACCAAACGGAGCCGCGGTGGTCATTTGAACGATGTTATCTTCCATACTTAATGGGGTCGAATACCCTTTTGAATGAAAAATAAATTTCGTTTCTACCTCACACACAACTTGTTTTATTCAATTTTAAAGTTCACGCGCCCTTATTGGCGGACCCTATAGATAGAAAACATAAGAATGGCAGAGTAAACTCAAATACAGAAAAAATGCAGATACGAGACTAGCCAATCCGCTATAAAAGGAATAAGGAAAACACAGACGAAAAACCTAGGTAAAAAAGTAAAAATTATTAATAAAATGTATTAAAATCCTTTAGTTCGTTGTAGAAAATTAAATAATAAATTTAAAAATACGAAAAACAATGAATCTTACTAAGACTACAAAACAAATTAATTTGAAACAACTACTTCTCTAGCTAATACTTCGACAGACATTGAATAATACAAATTAATTTGCGTGTTACAAATAGTACAACTATTAAAGCAACACTAATTTGAATGAAATTATTTCTGTTGAATAAACTAATAAATGATAAAATGTACTTTAGATTGTTTAAATGTAACTATAACATGAAAAATTATGAAAAATGAATTTTAAACTGATTTCATTAAATTAAATTAGCAAAAGCAATTAAAAAATCTAGCATTCAAGTTTATAATCATCTGTTGGATGCTTGAAGCCATAACTTTGTGATACATATTGAATCAGGAACTTTATCAAATGATAAATAAAACTTACTTTGTTAATATCACACACGGAATTTATTTCGTAACTATAGTTTCAACCTTACAAGGCCATTATCAAACGTACGTTTGATAATGGCCTTGTATTTATCATTTGATAAAGTTCCTGATTTATAATCATCTGCAGACACGTGTTTCGAACTTTCGCTCTCTTCAGTACAGCTTTATTATAAAATTGATTTTAAATACAAATAAAAACACTTACTAAAATAAATATAATGAAATATGATAATAAATATAATGAAATATAAATAACTTACTCAGATATGTACGGCAACTGACACAAGAATGAAATATAATCGACTGAGGGTCTGAATTTATACCTGAGGTGGATTAGTGAATTCTTCAGAAATCATTACGTTCGGGATTAAGGAAAAATACCCACTTGGAGCATAATTGAATAATAAAATGTATTAAAATCCTTTAGTTCGTAAAAATTATTGAACAACAAAAGACAGATCAATCACAATTGAGACGAATAACATAGAAAATATAGATAATTAAGAGTTACAAATGACAAAAATAAAGAGTAGACAAACTACAGAAAAACTAAAGTAAACCAAAGATAAAATAATAGATTCGATCATTTCGATCTTCAGGCTTGAGATACATGATCTTTTCCATTACTAATATTTTTATTAATTGAGTGTGAAAATACAAAAAACTGTCATCAACGTAAGAAATATTTTTGGATTTATGAGTGTTAATGA
Source organism: Ontholestes murinus (assembly GCA_963969525.1). NCBI lineage: Eukaryota > Metazoa > Arthropoda > Insecta > Coleoptera > Staphylinidae > Ontholestes > Ontholestes murinus. The sequence continues at coordinate 33,524,554 of OZ018394.1, forward strand.
TAACTTGCTTTTTCAAATTTGCTAAAAAATTTCTGGTAGTATCAAAGAACCTACAGGCAGGTCCTTTGACTGACTATACATATATTATGTTATTAAATTCAAAGTAATTTTGGTCAATTTGGGCATATGACTAATGAGTAATTTCATGTCATCTTTATGGTAGTCATCTTCATTTGATTTTTCTATTAATTTGCCCAGAATTACTTTCAATTCATAATAATAATAATAATTCTTTATTAATGCGTTAACATAAAATGTTTTACATACGTCACATAGATAAGGATAATCCAGATTAAAAATTGAATTAAAATTAAAAATTGAATTAAAACTACACTTACATTTAAAATTACAATTAAAATTAATCTAAAACAGTTCATATGACTTATAAGTACATGCACTTAATAACATAAAATACTAATACAGACAGTTTATTGGTGTAAAAAAATACAATTAAAAAAAAATCATAAACATACATATCATCTGATTAAGTCATAAACAATACACTTTAAAATTGTGTTGGAAATACTCTTCCCAGGAGTAAAACGCTTGTTCAACCAGAATGTTTTTCATCACTTTTAAAAATTTCGTATCGGGGAGAGTTTTGAAATGAGGAGGAAGCACGTTAAAAAACCTAATGGCGTGGAATCTAACCCCGTTTTCGATTTGGTCAATCTCACCGATTTCGGATAAATATTAGACTCCTGTCTAGTGAAATGTTTGTGTTTGTCGCAGACACTTTGATAATGACCTATATGTTTTTTTAAATGTGAAAGAGAGTCCAGGATATATAGGCACGGTAGCGTTAGTATCTGTAAATCTTTGAATGCCTGGCGACAATCCTCGGTATACCCTAAATCAGACATAATTCTAACGACTTTACGCTGAAGTCCAAAAATACGGTCTCATTGCAGAGTGTCCCCATACCATTAAACCGTATGAAATGTGGCTCTGGCATAGCGAGAAATAAGCTGTTCTTAGCACCTCTTTTGAGACTAACTTTGATAGGCTTCGAATTAGGAAGATATTTGAGCACAGTTTACTGGAAAGAGCGTCGCTGTGGTTTGCCCATGTCAGGTGCGAGTCGATGTGGATTCCTAAAAATGGCGTTGATTCTCTTTGGTTCGCTCCATTCCCAAGAGAAAATATGAGGGAAGCAGTTTTGCTGGAGTTTAACCTTAATCGGTTGCTAACGAACCAACTAGAGGCCAATTTAAGTGACTCTGTATGTAATGTTTCCACTTCAGCCAAGTTCTTCGATTGGCTAGTTAAGGTGGTATCGTCAGCATATAAAATAACGTCCGTATTTGGAACCAAGAGCGCTAGATCGTTTATATAGATTAAAAACAATAAAGGGCCCAGAATAGAGCCCTGAGGGACACCGTATTTTAGAGGCAATGACTCGGAAATACTTTCATCTGTTAGTACGCGTTGAGTTCTCCCAGAAAGGTATGACATTAGTAGACCGCAGCTGTCAGGGTGTAAGTTATAGAAATATAACTTTCTTAAAAGAATTTCATGGAAGATGCAGTCAAACGCTTTTGACAGGTCAAGAAAACTAGATTTTGATACTGAGCCCTCTTCAAAAGAGTCTGTAATTAATTCTGTAAGCGATAATATTGCATCTGTTGTGGAGCGTCCTTTCCTGAAACCGAACTGTTTTTTACTTAGGAACTTAGTCTCTTCGAAATATTTAATTAACTGCATCTGAAGAATTTTTTCTAGTATTTTACTTTTTATGGGCAAAAGAGATATAGGGCGATAATTGTCCGGATCATCACATTCGCCTTTCTTAAATATAGGAATAACTAAAGCTCTCTTCAATGCCCCTGGAAAGATGTTATTTCGGATGCACATATTGAACAGTTTCGTTAAAGGTATAACAATAGTGTTTAGTATCGCTTTCATAATGTCTGGACGAAGGCCATAGATGTCTCTGCGTTTACTAGTTTTTAAAGTACGTATAGCTTGAGTTACGATGCTTGTTGAGACTTCAGTGAATTTGAAGCATTTTTCAGGATTTAGTGGGTTTCTACACATTAATAATACTGGGTCGGTGTCAGATTTAGGTAATGAATTTAAGATTTTATTTGACACGTCGGAGATATGTTAAATTCATTTGCAGTTATGCTTGTGATCTTTTTGTTTTTGCTAGCATTCGATGTCCTTTTTGCGTTGATGATAGACCACATAGATTTTGGCCTAAAGTTCTCGTTTTTAATGTAATTATTGTTTGCTTGTAGCTTACGCGACTCAATAGCACGTCTGTATTGGGCTCTGTATGTATTCCTTAGTTCTCTCAGTTCTGGATCTTGGTTTTGGTTATACATTTCCGAGATTAAAGTTAGAATCTCTCTCATATTACTTAAGTTCTTGTCAAACCATTTAACATTATTATTATTAATAATCATCTGTTGAGGTCGATGTGAATAAGTTTTTTTTACATCGAAAGATATCATTTTTGCATTTTTTTAGTTTTTCTATCTCCCATAGTTTCCGAGAACATCTAAAAAACTCACCCTGTATAATTGTTAAATTTGGCATGTTTGATGAGGTTTCTTTTGTACATTGTAGTGGGTTATGCTTCACTAGCACATACTATATATTTAATTAATTGCTTATTTGACCTGTGTTGAAATGTGTTAGAACCAGTCGGTTTAAACTAAAAATCACTTGGATTATTTGTAGTTGGTTTGCATTAGAATGAGTAATGGAACCAAGCCATTTTTAACCCTTTCCACTCCGTTGTCGGACCCACACGCTGCTTTTCCCGTCGACTACTAACAGAACTGCTGACTCGTCATATGAGTCAACGGTGTTAAGAGTGCAAAGGGTTAAATATTGGATTGATTAATTAATTAATTAACTGTTGGATAATGACAAACTAAGGTTGTCAAAACTGTAGTACGAGGGTAGATTGAAAAGTTTCCGGAATGGGCAAGAGATGGCGCGCGTATTGTGAAATTGTTATGATGGTTGTCAAGGCTAACCTATTTTAATTAAGCTGTCAAATTTTCAGACACGTGCGTCGTTCCGTTTTTGTTTACTAGGATATCTTGTGAAGCAAGTCAGGCACTTTTGCAAAAATGGATAAAAACGAATTTCGTGCAGTCATCAAACATCTCTGGATGGATGGGAAAAAGGCGACGGAGATACGAGATATTTTGCAGAAAGTTCATGGCACATCCACACCTTCATTTTCGACTATTAGTTTCTGGGTGAGCGAGTTCAAACGTGGCCATACGAGCACCAAGGATGAACCACGCAGTGGACGTCCAAAAACGGCCACAAATGAAGAAATGGTCGACAAAGTCCATGACCTCATGTTAGCCGATCGACGAGTAAAGTTGCGCGAAACCTGTTTAATTACTGCGTTTTCTTGCCCATTCCGGAAACTTTTCAATCTACCCTCGTATGAAAGGGCAGAAGTGTCCGAGAATATTGTGATTGAATGGTTGGAGAATGGGGTAAATGTGCAGGTATGGATGAAAGATTCCACTTGGTGGTTGAGAGGCAGGAGAGGCAAGAATGTATCGGAAGGGTCTCATACAATCCAGGGTATGAAATGTGGCAGGTCTATGGGAGGGTGCCAGAGTACTTGACTAATAGTGTCGTCTCAAATTTAGACAAGATTACCCTGGCGCGAGCTAAATACGTTTCGGAAAAGAGAGGATGTAAGGTTTGGATGGGGGAAAGTTATGGTAGATGTGCACTGTGTAAGAATGGGATAGATACATGGAGTCATTTGGGAGAAGAGTGTGAAGAGGTGTGTATGGAGTGGTTGGGGGGAAACAGGAAGGTAACAGAATGGATGAGAGGGGATGGAGCTGGTATAAAGATTTTGGCCAAGTGAAGTGTGTGAGGGAGATAAAGAGGAAAGTATAATAGCATGTGTCTGCTTAAGTTCGCACCATATGGAAAACTTGTTTATTATTAATTCAACGAATAAAAGTTATTCTTTATAAAAAGTTCTGCATGGTCCAAAACTTAAAATGCAATCACCAGATATAACATTTATTCAGTCGTATACGCGGTTTCTCAAAAATAATGAATTTAGCTCAAAAGTAAAGTACTTACCTTTATTTTTGACAATATCGGAAACTTTTAAATTAAAACACTTTGTAATTTCCTTCCTTCACATTTATTTTTATATGTCAGATGTACATTTCGAGTACCATGTACATCTGACATATAAAAATAAATGTGAAGGAAGGAAATTACAAAGTGTTTTAATTTAATAGTGATAACTTCACATAACTCAAATCAAACCGTGAATATGGGAAACTTTTTTCAGTTATCTCTTTATTCGGTAAAACATTGATAACCTTTTCGAGGACAATATCAGAAACTTTTTTATTATCTTCGTATTCGTTAGAACTTTTATTAAAATTGATACATAACAAAATTATTTTATTTTACCGTAATTATCAACTACACACTAAAATACAGTGCTCATAATGTTAATTGCGTTCTAGAAGAAAATCAATACATTTATAATTATATTTCTAGTTATACCCTTAATTGTTTCCATAATAATTATTTCCAAATTTTCTACGTATGTGAATGGCCTGTGTTGATATACCCTTTCTTTTAAGTAACCCCATAAGAAAAAATCTAATCGGGTTAAATCTGGCGACCTAGCTGGTCTAGAAATATCTGAATACCTATAAATTAACCTTACTTCCATAGTACCATGACATATTGTGCCGTCCTGCTGGTACCATACTTGTTGCCGTTCATGTCTTGGAAGGTCACGAAGAAAATAATGATTGATTGTCGAAAGAAAATAGGGCCAATTATTTGATCCTTGTAAATGGAGCACCAAATGTTAGTTTAAAAAAAATATTGATTGCGAGTTTTAATCGTAAAGTGAGGATTGAACCAATTGACAATTTTGCGAAGACACTGTTCCATTGGACGTAAATGTAGCTTCGTCAGAAAAAAATATTTTCCGAGCCAAAAAAGGATGGTAGTCCCCCGGTTTTAAAGTATAGATACCTTGTGGTTTATATGGATGTAACTTGTTCTCTTTAAAAATTTGTGATATTGTATCTTTACTAATTTATCTGGAAGCGAAGATGTCCTTTATCGCAGAGACAATTTAGGTTTTTCCACTGCAAATAACATTGCATTTAACTTCATCTCCTCACTTGCAACAGGTTTTCGAAGTTTGTTTGTGGATTTAGTTTTAATATATCCAATTGATTTGAATTTTTCCATAATTTTCATTACCGATGCATCCTAGATTTCACGTAACTACAGTTACATTTGCATTGTTATTGTATATAAAAAAAAGAAAACAAGATTCTTCCCGTGTAATGAGATATAATTGCATATTAAAACATAGTTTTTCATTCCGAATAACTTTTCATAATTATAATTTTAGATATTGGCACAAATAAAGGTATTTTCTCTTGAACAGAATTCATATTTTTTGACATTACTCGTATACGGCTTAAAAAAATGATATCTGATGATTGCATTTTAAGTTTTGCACTATGCAGAACTTTTTATAAAGAATAACTTTTTTCGTAAAATTAATAATAAAAAAGTTTTCCATAAAAAATTTGTATGTTCGTACATTAATAGGAAACTACCATTGGTTTGCTAAGTTTATTAAGTTTTAGGAAACTGTATAAGCTTTGAACCTTTGCATCTGATTTTATTAATTTAAAATGGTCTTTTTTAGCTATTAAACTTGAGCACCACGTTTTTTGTACCACTAGCCACAGATTGTAACCTGCTCTCATAACTGTTTCTGCTTATTTTGAATTATATTTGATAAATGTGTGGCCAACTATTCCCGGTGGCATGTATTGCAGAACCATATATAATTATTATATTTAGCGTGTTTACTAGCACTTACAATAAATTTAAAGAAATCAAAAAAATAAACAAACGCTAACCAAATAAACACAGCAATTAGGAAACTCTGTCTGTCAAATTTTTGAAAAAGATATCATCATAACAGAAAGGTTCAAAATGTTTCAAAAAGAGATAAGTGAGAAAATTATTCAAGAAATATCAAATATGAGACAAAGAAAACTGAAAACCTACAAAAACAAGTAATTGAAATTATAATAACGACTGTGAGATAGGGTTTACAATAAAGTTGCTTAAGCAAAGAGACGAGAAATAATGATTCAATTGTAAAAGTATAACACTGTTAAACATACAAAAAATGTTTAATAAAAATATTAGAAAAAATCAGTCCAAAATTAAAATTAGTATTGATTGAAACAAGATCAGACATTAAAATACAATGTAAGAATAAGCAATAATGATTCTTCAACTATGAAACCAAGATAAAATTAAAACAGGGTTGTGTCCTTAAGAATTAATGATGTGTAAAAAAGAAGCAGAAATGTGAGATATTCTAAAAATAGGGAGGATGGGAACGAATTGGAGTGTCATTCGAAGAATGAAGAAATAAATGTAGAGGAAACAGTGGACTTCTATATGGTATAGGAGGCAGAATTCTAAGGAGAAGGACTGAAGGTTTTATGGAGGAAGAGCTGGAAAAAGTAATACAAAAAAGCAGCAGACATGGACCGACTGAAGGCTACGATGTGGAAGGAGATAGGAAAGGAAAGGAAGGAAATATTAAGGGAACATTTAAATTAGAAGAATTGTAATGGGTAAACTAAAATCTTTCAACATAGATAGTGGAAATTATATGCCCAAAACACAAAGGAGAAGATAAGTGAGAATGCTATCATATGCCAATGAAAGATAGAAAGAAGATATATGAATAAAAGAGGATTATGTGTGAACGTACGGAAAATGAAATGGAATGAGGCTTAGGAATAAAGTAAGGTAATTTAAAAGGTTAAAGTATTTCAGAGTTATTTTTAGAAGGACATGTGTGTATGTAAAACATGGAAAATGAGTGCAAGGTGGCATGTAAATTATAGGATGCGTGTGTGAAGTTAATTTTAAGAAACAAGAATCTATGAGAGAGTAGCTCTGATTCCTAAAGCATGAAACATATACCAGGGGGTTGAAAAGACGACTTGAAGATACAGAGTGTTTCAGGAAAAAATAGAGTAAGTCTGCAGTGTGAGGTAATGAAGAGAATAGCGAGTTATGAAATGAAGTTGTGTGGAATACAGGAGGAGAGACTGGCGAAGATTGTAGGGAAATCTAAGTGAGGAATAGAACGAATGATAATGTAAAAACAGTAAGAGGTTTTAGAAAATATGAAAAAGTGAATGGATGGTAAGAGCATGGAGTAAACAACGGGTTGGATGAAAGAGAAAGGGAAGGCAGTGAAAAATCATGAAATGCAGAGTGTATTGGAAGGTGTGGTTGCAAGGTACCAAGATACTTGAATAACAGTCAATATAAAGGAAAACGTTATATTAACAAGAGGTAGATGAAGGTCATAAGAGAGAGGGAGGAACAAGTGGATAGGAGAAATAATTTGATTGTATTGGCTTTTAATTGTTGAAAGTTCATTTTAAATTCACTGTAAGGTGTTGTAACTAAAACACAAACTTTTAAAAAGTATGCTTTTAGTTTTCGCAAAAATTGTTTCGCCACACTGTGGCTTCTTCAGGCGAAACAACTGGATAGGAGAAAGCTATGAAAAATGTGTAATATGTGTGAGTGAAATGGCTCCTTGATAGAATTTAGTAGACGAGTGAGAAAGATTGTGTGAAGAATGATTGAAAAGAAATAAAACGGTGACTGAATGGATGAGTATGGGGGAAGATAGTACCAGGATTAAAATGGTATAGAAAAAAGAAGCAAGAAGGAAATTGTAGTATTATTATTGTATTATTTTATGTGTTATGTATGAAAATTCTCAATTTATCTAAATACAGCGTGTCTGCTTAAGTTCGCACCATATTTAAAACTTTTTTATTATTCATTTTACGAAAAAATTTTTATAAAAAGTTCTGCTTGGTCCAAAACTTAAAATACAATCATCAGATATCAATTTTTACTTTCCCTATATAGTATATATAGGGGAAGTATTGTTTTCGTGCGTAAAAATGTCTGTGTTCGCTGTATCTCAAAAACGAATGATCCGATTGAGGTGAAACTTCAAAATTAAGGTTTTATCGTTAAAAACTGGAACTGAAAAGCTTTTGGTGAACATTCAAAAACCGGAAGTCGATGTTTACTCGAGGCCGTTTTTTGTTTTTTTTCTGATATTTCTTTTAATATGAAAAATATTACAAAATTTTTCAAATAACAGTTGAAGGGAATAAGAAACTGAATAAGTTTTGTAAAAACATATTTTTCATAAAATTCTTAATTTTCGAGATTTTTAAAAAAATAAAAATTGAAAATTTTGATATTTTTTGCCAATTGCTACTAAACTATTGGAGCTACATGAAATTTATATAACAAATAATTGTAGATAATTCGAAATTGAACAAATTACTAAGAATAGCCTTTTTGCGTAAACCTAATAGTTTTCGAAAAAAAAAATAGAGAAAGTACTATGATGGCCACATCACCATTTGAACTAGTTTTGTAATGAAAAATATTACAAAACTTTTCAAACAAAAGTTAAAGATTAGATGGCGAAGGCATTTACTTCGTGGTACATCTTAAATGATTTGTAAATAAGATACAATAACTTTGATTTACCACTACACAAGTTATTGTGTCTCATTTACAAAAAGATAAAGAAACTGAAAAACTGAATAAGTTTTATTAAAACATATTTTTCAAAACGTTTATGACTTGCGAGAAAAATAATAAAAATTAAAAATTTTGACATTTTTTGCCTATTGCTAATAAACTATAGGAGTTACATAAAATTTTTATAACAAGTAATTGTAGAGAATCAAAAATTGAGCAAATTATTACCTAATGATTTTCGAGAAAAATATAAGGAACGTGCTATGATGGTCACATCAGTAATTTATTTTATTGAAATTATGTAATTAATGTTATTGCAAACCGCGGGGCGATCAGTAATTAAAGTTAATATGTAAAAACAATGCGAAACAATTGAAGCCCGAATTTGTAAATATTACGCCGGAGCAATCAATTGATAAAAAATATTTTCAATTTTCATCATGATATCAAGAGTGAACAAAGTGAATAAATTATAAAATAATTACAATTATTTTTAATATTTTCAACTCATTTATTTGTTGAGTTTAGTAATGGCAATTTGTTAATATAAGAAAATTTTAAATTAAATTAATTGCTAAAAAGATATGACAAAAGCATTAAAAACAAATGTTTGAATTTTGAATTTTTACCCGATTCATTTGTTTTTAGCATTTTGCAATCTTCTTTATACAAAAAAAAGTTATCGTAAAACATTTCCAAATTTTATTTTGCTTTATAACAGTTTTAATTGGTGAAGAATTTTTAAAATCCGATTTTTCGCTAATAGAAACAATGTAAAACAGTTGAAGTCAGAAAATTTGATTTGTAGCCCCCCTAATACACAGATTTTTTTATTAGAGTAATCTATTAGTGATTTTTTTAATCAATTTTCATCATTCTTTTTGAATTAACTTAAAATAATTGATTGATCTAAAATTTAGCAGCATTTTTTCTTTCGATAATACTAAAATTTGTCAGCCTTTTTTATTTTAAGATTTCATGAATTTTCTTTAATAGTTTTAATAGTTTTAAATATTTATTAAATTCACGAAACTTTTTGGATTTTCCGGGATTTTCCAAATTTTCCAACAATTTTTCTTTTGAAATTTTATGTTATTATTATTATTATTTTCTTTATACATTTCTAAATGTTTTTGTTTGCAAATTGAAAGTAATTTTAGAATTTATCACCAATTTATTTAAGTTCTAAGAGTTTCAGCAATTTTACTTTTAGATTTCGTGGATTTTTCAGTATTTTCTTTCTATAATACTAAATTTTTTTGTTTAAACTGATAAAATGATTTTTCCAGTGCTCTAAAATTTACCAGCAATGTGTTTCGTTTGGATTTCATAATTTTTTTTAGATTGTTTTAGAATTTTCTAGTAATTTTTTTAGACTTAAATTGAAAAAGAAAAAAGTGGGGATTTCCCAGGATTTTTTTTTAATATTTCAAAAGTTCTAAAATTTTTCAGCTCTTTTTCTTGTTGAAATTTTCGTTATTGTTTTTTCTAGATATCTAGAATTTTGTTATTTTTAATTAAGGTGATTTGATACCATATTACTCTGTCAGTATTTTATTAAGTGATTTGACATTTCTAGAATTAACCAACAAATTCTTTTTAAGATTTTAAAATTTTACCAGCAATGTTTCATTCAGGTTTCATGAATTTTCTTCGAGGGATTTTTTGTCGATTTTTTTTTTAATTTCTTTTCTAAACAATTTTAGCATTTTTCTTCCTGATTTTTTTAATTTTTAGAGTTAAGAATTAGTTTAGTATTTAATCAAATTTATTAAAGTCTTTTAGATAGATTTAAAGAATTATCTTTATGCATTAATCTAGCCTACGCGAATTTACGTATAAAATCATCGAACAAATCAGCGTACTCTTGACCTACCACAACAAATGGTTTATTAAGAAATGTTAAGAGTACGCTAGGTTAATGTATAGTGTATTGAGGTAGGTCAAGAGTACGTCGAGGTCGCTGCACTAGAATTTACTGCGCTAAAAAAATCAATAGTTTAATGTGATGGAATTAAGTTATTATTTATTAGGAGTGGATATATTTTTACTTTCCCTATGTAGTATATATATAGGGGAAGTATTGCTTTCGTGCATGAAAATGTCTATGGGCGATGTATCTCAAAAATGAATGATCCGATTGAGATGAATCTTAAAAATTATGGTTTTATTGTTAAAAACTGAAAAACTTTTGGTGAACATTCATAAACTGGAAGTGGATTTACTTGAGGCCATTTTTTGTTTTTTTCATTATTATTTTTTTAAATATAAAGAATATTACAAAATTTTTCAAATAAAAATTAAAGGGAATGAAAAACTGAAAAAGTTTTATTAAAACATATTTTTCATAAAATTATTAACTTTTGAGAAAAAAATAATAAAAATAGAAAATTTTTATATTTTTGCCAATTGCTAATAAACTATTGGAGTTATATGAAATATATATATATATATATATATATATATATATATATATATATATATATATATATATATATAACAAATTGTAGAAATATTGCACTTAAATGGACTTCCGTAAATAAATAAAAAAAGAAATAAAAAAAAAAAAAAAGAAAAAAGAAATTCAGAAGTGAACAAATTATTAAGAATAACCTTTTTTGCGTAAACCTCATAAAAATATAGGGAATGTACTATGATGGCCACATCACCATTTTTTTAAGCCGTATACGAGTAATGTTTCAAAATATGAATTCTTCTTAAGAGTAAAGTACCTTTATTTGTGACAATATCGAAAATTATAATTATGAAAAGTGGTTCGGAATGAAAAACTATGTTTTAATATGCAATTATATCCAATTATATTTATATTATTTTCTTTTTTTTAATTTACAATAACAATTCAAATGTAAGTGTAGTTACGTGAAATCTAGGATGCATTGATAAACAAATGATTTCTTGGTAGTTTGTTTGACAGTGAACGACAAATAAAATTTGTTAACATGCCGGTAATATTGAGTGTGGAAGAAAAAGTAGAAATTGTTTTAATCGTTAGTGAAAATTATAAAACTTATCGTAAAGCAGCTGAAATTTTTAATAAGAGACATCCAGGGAAAAATATACACCATACTTCAGTAATGAGAATTATGGAAAAATTCGAATCATGTGGAGATGTTAAAAATAACTTTACAAACAAACGTCGAAAACCTGTTGCAAGTGAGGAGATGAACTAATAAATAGAAAAAACACGAAAATATTTTCGTAAAATCTACAACAAATGAGTCTTATTAAGACTACAGAAACAAATCACTTTTGAAACAACTACTTCTCTAGCTAATACTTCGACAGACATTGAATAATACAAAGTAATTTGCGTGTTACAAAATAGCAAGGCTATCAAAGCAACACTAGTTTGAACGTATTTCTTTCTGTAAAATGAACTAAAAGTGATTGAAAGTACGTTAAAATAGTTTGTGAGTGACTATACTATGGTAATTTGGAACAAATGAGGTGATGAAGTTAAATGTAATGTTATCTGCAGTGGAAAAACCTAAATTGTCTCTGCGAGAAAGGGCATCTTCGCTTCCAGATAAAATTGGTAGATACAATATCACAAATATTTAAAGAGAACAAGTTACATCCATATAAACCACAATATATCCATACTTTAAAACCTGGGGACTGCGACAGACGACTAGATTTTTCTTTTCTTTTCCAAGAAAAGCTAGAAGACGATCCTTTTTTTGCTAGGAAAATAATTTTTGCTGACGAAGCTACATTTACATCTAATGGTACAATGTCTTCGCAAAATTGACCATGGTGGTCTGACTCCAATCGTCACACTACGATTCAAACTCGCATTCAATATTTTTTTTAAACTAACGTTTGGTGCGCCATTTACAAGGGTAAAATAATTAGCCCTTTTTTCTTTCGACAATCTATGACTTCTCAACGATATCTAAATTTGTTACAAAATCAGTTGCATGATTTTCTTAACCTTCCAAGACATGAACGGTAACAAGTATGGTGCCAGCAGGACGGCGCAACATTCCATAGTACGATGGAAGTAGGGCAATACCTTGAAAATATCTTTTATGAAAGGTTAATTCATAGATATTCCGATATTTCTTGGCCAGCTAGGTCGCCAGATTAGATTTTTTCTTATGGGGTTACTTAAAAAAAAGGTATATCAACACAGGCCATTTGCATACGTAGATCATTTGGAAACAATTATTATGGAAACAATTCAGGGTATAACTCCGAATATAATTGGAAATGTATTGAGGGAGTTTTCTTCTAGAACGGAAACCTGTATTGTAAGAGAAGGGAGATACGTTTAAGCAATAGTTAATTGATGACAAGTATTACACGCATTATCAGTACTGTACTCTAATATGTAGTTGATAATTATTGTAAAATAAAATAATTTTGTTATGTATCAATGAGTAAAACAATTGCTAACAAATTTTATTTGATGTTCACTGTCAAACAATTCTTGCTATCAAGAAAACATTTGTTTATCAGTGCATCCTAGATTTCACGTACCTACACTTACATTTGCATTGTTATTGTAGATTAAAAAAAAGAAAATAAGTTTTTTTCCATGTAATTGGATGTTTTTCATTCCGAACCACTTTTCATAATTATAATTGTCACAAATAAAGGTACTTTACTCTTGAGAAGAATTCATATTTTTTTTACATTACTCGTATATGGCTTAAAACAATTGATATCTGATTATTGTATTTTAAGTTTTGGAACAAGGAGAACTTTTTATAAAGAATAACTTTTTTTATAAAATTAATAATAAAAAAGTTTTCCATTATGTGCGAACTTAAGCAGACACACTGTATATATACCTATATGTAAAAGCTTCTTCTTCAGAAGTACCACAATTTCTATTCAAATAAAGGGTGGTTTTAAAGTATGAAGAGATTATTAATTATTATATGTTGCAAAGAATGTGATACATATGGCACATTAAAAAAGGTAAATATTACTTCCATTATAATATGTCTAAACATATATGCTAGTTGGTATAATGTATAATACTCGTTGGCGGGAGAATTAATAAATGATTTCACTACTGGATGTTGAATGTATTTGAGTATTTGTTGTTTCCATAATTGTAGGATTATCTTTTGTATTTGCTCGCATCTAGATCGATGGGTGCATAAAGGATATAAATACGAGTTTGTAATAGGGTTATTCTTCATTATAAATAATTAATATATTCAATGCAATATTGTAATTGATTTGTAATTGTGATTTTTTAGCTAAATGTAACCAGTAAACATAAAATATTTAAATGTGTTGAAGAAAATTATCTTGGGTAACAATATGACATAAATCTTCCAACAAAACAGATTGGCGTAGGCGTTGGGAATTTATGGGGTAAACTGTTAAAATATATTATGCATGAACAACATGATTTTATAATGGCACTTTCTGTATCAATTACTGTCGCTCATATAGCATTGAGATTATGAATAATTAATTAAGCGAGCAACACCTGAGTGCCGAGTTGATATTTTAAACGTTTATTATTTAAGAATTTAATTTCCTATTTAAACATGATTATTTTTAAAAATGCATCAGGTAATATCAGGTCTTATTTTTAGAAGTACAATAGACGACAAATTTGCCACACGTTGCATCATATTCAAAACAAACTTAATGAACCATTAGGCGCAATTAAAACGAATGGGTTCTAATTAGTGTATTATCATTTGGGTTAATGGATGTACGCATCTACAACACACACACGCGTATAAAAGAATACCAGAAATGTTCTAGTATGTTCTCCCGGCAAGCGGAAACGTGTTTACAATTAAGAGAAATGCGTTCGATATCTGGATGATAATAAAATATCAACGTTCTGATTACTAAACAGGTTGTAATTTTAATAAATATATGTTACGAAATATAATAAAATTATAATATTATGCTAATTATAATCATTAGCGATCTGGCTGTATTGGAATTATAATACGTAATAAAAATATATCTAAAATAAATTATTAATTAATACAATCGAAGAATTTAAAATCCACATTATTTATTCTTTAATCTTAGAGGTGTCAACTTTGTAGTAAATATTCAATTATTTAATTGTTTATTAATAGTATTCTTATATACATAATATTCCAAAAAAATTAATTACAAAATTTAAAACAAAAAACGTACATATAATTTAGGTTATAAGAATTTTCTACTCCAACAATGCCCTTTTTGAAGAGATCAGATATGAAATTATGATTAAAAATGATACCTAAAATATTATATAAAAGTTATAAAATGATGAAAACTTTAGTTTTTGCATTTGTGTTTAAATACGAAATATACTTTATATTCCTTCTGACTGACTTATTTGTAGATTTAATAATGAAACATCCATCTTAAATGTATATAAAAGTACATTCATTATATCTCCAGTCGGAATAGAACTTATGAGATTACTGTAACAAGACAAATTTACGTCAATTCTTTGTGTACCTCACCCGA
Organism: Ontholestes murinus; assembly: GCA_963969525.1. NCBI lineage: Eukaryota > Metazoa > Arthropoda > Insecta > Coleoptera > Staphylinidae > Ontholestes > Ontholestes murinus. The sequence goes on from OZ018394.1 coordinate 33,539,608, forward strand.
GAAAAAAAGCTTTAATATCCCCCTTCAAACACACAAAAAGTAACCCTCAGGACCAAGACGCCGGTGAGAGCAAAGGGGTAATAATTTATGAGCAAACTGCGAAAACTGTGTAGCGACATTGTCTAGGCTTGCGTAATGTATGCCGATTAATTTATAAAGGAGATGATGTGGGTGAAGAAAAGTAGGATTAAATTTTTCAAACATGAAAAATTAACGCCGCGGCGTTAATTTTTCATGTATATTTAATGCGCACCCTCGCCCATATAATTATTCTTCTGTTTTAAGGATCAACGTCCGAATTAGACATTAAAATTTCTTCTGATATTAATTATATAGTAGCATTATTATTATTAAAAAAGTAGCCAAACAAAAAGTAAAATTTTACATTTGACAAATGTGTAAATAATATCCCTTAAATAAGACTCAAAATAATACCTGTATACCATAATATTTAATATTGATTAGAAGTAATTACTGTTTCCTATAATTACAGCTAAAATATTATTGAAAATTACTAATATCCGAAGTACACGTGTAATTTGAATATAATTCTATTCCTTGTTTACTCGCCAACATAAAATTATAACTAAATTACAGTATTGTGATGTAAGCCCTATTATAATACAACGCTATCGATTACGACTGTTCATATTTTACGTACGATTTATAGATGAATAAATACATTTCAAAAGGAATCGGTCACTTTTGTATACCGTTTCGATAAGGCCGAATGAATAGATCATTGTTGTTTTTATTAACATTCACAGCATTCGCACTTGCGGTACATATTGTTTCAGAGTTATGGCCAGCTTAGTCATTCAATATAATATAAATGAAATTGCGGATAGGCCAATTTTGGAACCGCGCTATATATATAAGGAATGTGTTAGAAATGAATCGATGATTTTATCAGTAAAAAAAAAATAATAAAGGGTGGTAATATAATAAAGTACTATTACAAATATTTTAGTTTGTATTGTGTGAGGAGAAGTAATTTGTGTAAACAGAAAAATATTATTACTAGAAATGGGAATTGTACATTGAGTTTGTTTATTAAATAAAATATTCCACTATAAACAATTATTATTTCCAATTTGCATCTGCTTGTATATTGATTAAATTGATTCTCATACGATATAATAAATGTTATAACAATTATCAGTGCAACGTTTAGACAATATCACAGATGTCACTTTAATGATGTCTATATGCTTAAAGAAGAACTGGAGGTTTATATATATATATATATATATATATATAACATTTCCACTGAGCTGACGAGATCCGAATAGGTCGAAACCGGTCCTTAGCTATTATTAACAGGAAAACAATAGTATATTTATTATATCTGTTACACAAAACACATTTTTGATGACAGTATGAAATAAAACAATGAACTAATAACTATATTTCAACAAGTATTTATACGTTTTGTAGTGAAAATCATATTAGTTGAAGATGAGATAGATAATAATAGGAGTGTGAGGATTTCTATTTTTTGTAAGGGTAAGGGTTAACCGTTTTGTTATTTGAGATGTTAAAGTTATGAAAAAGGATAGCAGCGTAGTCCGAAAAGGTCGGCAGACAATTTCCTAAAAAACACTGTTTTATTTTTATCGATATGTATTGATATTTACATGTGAGGCACCTGAACATCAAAGCTAGCATCAGGAAAAGAGTTCAGCATCTTCCTTCTTAACACTAGCTTTGATGTTTTGGGAATAGATTTTGAAACTTAGTTTGGTGACAAAAGTTTTTCCAATATTTTTGCAATGTAGTGATAACAAATTGACTGATTATTAAATATCATTTTTGTTCACTAGTTGAACGATAAGAACTAACTAACTAACTAACCCTAATTTTTTATCATTATTCTTAAAGAGTATATCAAGTTACACATGTGTGCCAAATTTCAAATTTTTATTTCTTGTCATTAGAAGATATTTAACAAACATTATCAAATTTTAAAAATTAATTCAACTTAATAATCTTAATCTTTAATAAATGCTCAAAATGTTGTCCATTTTCTAACTGACAATACCCTAAATAGAACTGAAACTCGTTTAGAACATGTTTAATTATTTCGGGGGAAATTAGGCTACACTCATGTCTTATTCGTTCTTTCAACTTCTCAATATTTGCCGGTTTGGTCTAAAAAAATTGCTTTTCAAGTACCCCCGTAAGAAAAAGTCTATAGGTGTTAAATTCTAAGACCTGGGTGGCCACTCAACTGGTACTCTTCTGCCAATCTATCTTCGCAGAAATACATTATCTAGGTACTCACAGACATGGGAGGCGCGCCGTCCTGTTGAAACCAGATGTTTTATTCGAAACGTCAGCTTCTATAGAGCAAGGAAACAAAATAACCAACCCCAGAATTAGCTCTTCCTCCAAGAATTGTAAATATCCTGCTCAATTGTGATTTTTTGGGAAGAAAATTGGTCCTTCAACTCGATCACCAAACATTAACTTTTCCTGGATATTGAGTGTGGCCTTCCTTCATCCAGTGGTTCTTGTCTGCCTAATAACGTCAATTTTGACGATTTACATTACCATTTAACATAAATGTTGATTCATCAGAAAACAAGATGTGTTCTATGTTTAGGAGATTTTTATCTAGTAGATCTGTAATTTTATCGCAAAACTGGAGTCTTCTATCCGAATCATCTTCGGTGAGTTCCTGGAGGATTGTCATTTTATAAGTATGAAATTTTTGCGCTCTAAGAATTCTTGACACCGAAGACTGCCTAATTTTTAGTTCCCTAGCCATCTGCCTAGAGGAGACATGATGATTTTTCTGAACAGAGAGAAGTACATCAGTTTTGACATCTCCACTGAGCGCATTCTAACGATGATTATTTGTTAAATGCCCATTTTCCCGAAACGGTCTTTCAAACTTGCTTACGGTACTTTGTGATATGGCTGGTAAATCGGGATACTTTTCTCTAAATAAATAAATAGCTTCATTTTGTGTTCTTGTACTATCTCCATAGCTAATCATCATTCGATTTTGTGGGTTTGAGTTAAGTACGGCATGTTGGTTTAATGTTTCGACCTTTCCTACTGTATTTTCAAAAAATAAACTTTCTATGATTTACTGAATTTACTCCAAGTTAGAGACTCGCCCTGTACAGTGTATTTCAGAGTGAAAGTAATATATAAGGTGTAGAAAAAAGAAATTATTATTATTTTTCCAATAGATAGCTTTAGTTATCTGTATCTCGCGTTGTCTGGATGGCATTAGAAAGATGAGATTTCGTACTAAAAAGACGTTTCTGACATTATGTGATTAGTTAACTCATTTTTGTTTGAGCGCATCAAAGATGGACACTAGCAAAGAGAAGATACGCTATATTTTACAGTTTTTCTTCGATAAAGGCGAAAACGCAAGCCACCAATCACGCGCAATATTGGTTTCGTCGATTCCGTTCCGGTAATTTCGGTGTCAAAGATTCACCACGCACTGAGAGGCCAATTGTCAAAAATATCTATAAAATCGTGGACATGTCGAGTCCAACCGTAATGTAAGCACTGTTTCGATTGCCCAAGAATTAAAGATTGCACAAAAAACTGTTTGAAACTATTTGAATAAAGCTCGATGTATGGGTGCCACACGAGTTCACACAAAAAAACCTCATGAACCGAATTTCGATCTGCGAATAGCTGCTTAATTGCAACAAAATCGACCAATTTTGAAGTGATGAGAAGTGGATTATTTCACGTAAAGCGAAAACGGTCGTGGTCGAATCGCAGCAGGTTGGGTTGGTGGAAAATGTGGAGAAGCCAGGATTGACGGCTAGGAAGGTTTGCTGTGCGTTTGGTGGGATTGGCAGGGAATTATCTACTATGAGCTGCTCCCTTGCGGCAGCACTCTTAACTCTGAACTGTACTGTCAACAATTGAACCATCTGAAGGTTAATAGGAGAGGAATTTTGTTCCATCAGGACAACGCCAGGCTACACACATCGATAGTGAATCGCCAGAAGCTTTGGAAGATTGAACATATTAATTGATGAGGCCGTTATTTGTTGAAAATTTATATCACTTGTTAAGTATTTAAGTAAAATCACTTTTTTAATTTTCATAAACTTTTATTTTTTGCGTGTAATTCCAACAAATAAAAGTTTTTGAAAATTAAAAAAGTGATTTTACTTTAATACTTAATTCGGAAGATTGGTTGAAAACGCAACATTTCTCCTAGGATTCTAAATTTTGCAGAATTTTACAGACTTCTGGCAGAATTTTTTGGAATTTCGCAATAATTTCTCTTGCAGATTTCAAGAATTTTCTTCCAGACTTTCAGGCTTATGGAATCTCTATCAAATAATATAAATTTTTCTTTCAGATTTCATAATTTTCCACCAAAGAGAATCCCATATTTCAAGAGTTTTTCACCATTTCCTACTTTTTCAGAAAGTATTAAAATTCCTAAAATTTTCTTCGGTAAATTTAATAGTTTTTTTCTTTCATATTCCAAGCATTACTGCACCCAGATTTCTAGACTTTTCTCATTTGAATTAAAAAACTTCTCACAATTTCTCAGCATTTTTTTTGAGATTCCGAGAACTATGCAACATTTTCTCTTCTAAATTTTAAGAATTTCCGTCATTATTTCTACAATTTTGCATAAGTTTTTTTTTTCTCTTCTAAATTGCGAGAATTTTCTACAATTTTCTAGTAATTTATTACCAAAAATCTTATGATAATCTTATCTTACGATCTTTTCTGATAAGCATTTCATCAAATTGAAATAAAATGAAGGTGTGGATGTGCCATGAACTTTCTGCAAAATATCTCGTATCTCAGTCGCCTTTTTCCCATCCATCCAGAAATGTTTGATGACTGCACGAAATTCGTTTTATCCATTTTTGCAAAAGTGCCTGACTTGCTTCACAAGATATCCTAGTAAACAAAAACGGAACGACGCACGTGTCTGAAAATTTGACAGCTTACCTAAAATGGTTAGCCTTGACAATCATCATAACAATTTCACGATACGCGCGCCATCTCTTGCCCATTCCGGAAACTTTTCAATCTATCCTCGTAGATATGATTGCCGTACCTAACTTGGTCACTTATTGAGTCCAATGCGAAGATTAATCCTTAATCTCAGATTAATTCGCACCTACTCGTAAGACTGTAAATCTTGTTGATAATATAATATAAATCAATTTGTTTATTTCGAAAAAATCTGAAGTAGTTTTAAAGTCCAAACCCAAAATAGTTTCCTATGACATCATAATTTGTACTAAATAAAATTATTATTATTATTTGTTTTATTTGTTGTATGCTAAAATGATGAACGACTTTATCTCTACGTTATATCAAATTATGGTTTCGTTTTGTGTTTAATTAATGTTTGTACGTTAATACAACCTGTTGTCAATTAATTATGTAAATGAACTACTATTTACTACAAAATAGTCTAACACGTTTAGGATCTGATGATTACATTACTACTTAAACTAACATGGATAATAAACTCGGCGCCTCATCAATCAGTCTGCTTATGAAGGAATATTCATGTAAGCGAAACGTTTTTTTCCCTTTTTTTTTTTCATTTGATGTTATTTGTAAAACACAAAGCTATTAATTACAATTAGAATAGCGTCCGGTGTACAATAAATTATCCTTCATTTCGCTAATAGAAAGTCGCATCCTTTTCATGCAGTTAAGCGGCCATCTGGCACTAAAATTAATTAATTAGTAGTTCCGATCAGAGCACTTGATTTACAACCCAACACCACACTCGACTGTAATAATGGGGTGTAAGGGAATCGGTTTTGAATATAATAATCAGGAAGCAAGTCAGCACTTAAATTCCTGGCAATTAAAAAAAAATCTGGAAATTAATTGAATGATGGATCGGTCCTTGCATATGGAAACGTTATATAACGTGTAACCATAGATGAGATGTTAAATGGTAAAATACAATTAGATATGTATCAGAAAATACATCACATAAAAATTGTATGGTTAAAAGATAGACAGGAAATATAATTTAAAAAAATGGTGATGTGGCCATCATAATACTATATTTTTCTCGAAAACTATGAAGTTATTCTTAATTAATTGCTTAATTTTGAATTTTTTATATTTACTTGTTATATAAATTTCATTAAGCTCTTATAGTTTATTAGCAATAAGCAAAAAAAATCAAAATTTTTAAATTAATAACAAACAAAAAAATAATAATAATATTTATTAACGTAATCAACTTTTTACATAATGCACAACATAATAACTAGTACTATAATCAAAAATGCTAAATTATAACTAGATTCATAAACATGATAAATACATATATAAAACATAATAAGACTACTAACTAATCGAATAAACTACACATTATTGCTAGATAAGAGGAACATACAGCGTTTCCGAAAAATGTGGTAGGGTACATGAAAAATATCTAAATAAATGTTTCAATAAAACTTGTACAGCTTTTCATTCTCTTTAACTTTTGTTTGAAAAGTTATGTCTTATTTTTCAAAATTTCTTAAATTTCAAAATTTATTTGAATCAATCTATTAAATTTGACAATAATATTGTTTATTTACGTTTTACAACTTTTAATTAAAACTCTCGCTTATGTTTTACTGACCGGAGGGTGGGTTAGAGGCCACCCACCCACCCTACATATACATATGAACTTTAATTACTGATCGCCTCGCGGTTTGCAATAACTCTAATTACAAAATTTGAATAAAAGAAATTTGTCAAAGTAAAAATGTTTGTTAAAGAGAATGGTTGCAACCGTTACTACGTTGTAATCTATACTTACTTACAATAATTTGTGGTTAAAACATATTAAATTTCAATTTCAATTCAGGAAAGAAATTTTGTAAATTTTTGAAAAAAGTCTACCTATATTTCTAAACAATTATTTTTTTTTAATTCTAGAGCTTCCAATAATCTTCACAATTTATAAAGCGGGTTGAATTAAAAAATCTTGAAACCTAGAGAAGAAATTAGTGGACATTTCTTGAATTCTTGAAAAAGTGAGTCTAGATTTTAGAAAATAAATTCCTAAAAATCTAGGGCCTCTAAAAAAGATAAGTTACTGAAAATTTCCTGAACCCTCCAGAAAAATCTAGATTTCTGCAAACAATTTTTTTTAAATGTTCTAAAGCCTCCAAGAAAATCTTTAAAATTTAGAAGACAAGAAGATAACCTTCAAATCTGGAGGAGAAATTTCTGGAAATTTCCTGAACCCTAGGAAAAAAAGTCTAGATTTCTCAATGAAAATTTTCTAAATATTTTAGAGCCTCCTAAAAATTTAGAAGACCAGTTGAAAAAATATCGGGAAGAGAAATTGGTGAAAATTCTTTTAAATTTTCTAGAAAATAAGAAAAGATTTCTAGGGGAAATCTTGACCCTCCAAGAAAAATTCCGCAATTCACGACTTTCTAAATAAGTTTATAGCCTCTAGTTGAAACAAAATGTTCAATTTTAGAGAAGCAATTGCTGAAATTCACTTAAATTCTCGAAAAGAAGACGAATAAAAAAAACATTTAGAGCCTGAAAAAATCTTCGCAATTTATAAGAAAAGTTGAAAACAAAATTTAATTTTGGTAAGAAGTTATTGGCCATTTTCTAAGCGCTAAATTTTTAGAAAAAAAATTCTAGAAAATCCTAATGCCTCATAGAAAATCTTTGCAATTTAAAAGACGACTTCAAAAAACTCATGAACTTTAGAGAATAAATTGCTAGAAATTTAATAAAAAAACTCGAGAAAATAATCTAGATTTCTAGAAGAAAATTCTAAAAGAAAATCTTTGCCATTTAGAAGACAAGTTGAAAAAATCTTGAAATGTGGAGAAGAAATGACTACAAATTTCCTGAACTTTCGAAAAAAGTCTAGATTTTTAAAAACAAATTTTCAAAAAAGCTTTCATTTAAATCTTCGCAATTTACTGGAAATTTTCTGAACTCTACAAAAATCTACATTTCTAGAATTTTTTTTTTGAAAATTCTTAAATCTTCGCAATTTAAAAGACAGCTTGAAAAAAACAATCTTGATATCTGGAGAAATGACTGAAAAGAGTCTAGTTTTCTAGAAACAGATTTTCTATGGCCCCCAAATCTGAATAAAAGTTACTGGAAATGCCTGAAGACAATATTAGAATCTGGAAGAGAAATGACTGGAAACAGCCTCAAAGAAATTCTATAAATATTGAAACGAACTTTTTAAAAACTCCCGAATAACACGTTTGCTAAAAATTCTGGAAATATGAAGAAGAAATTACTGTACACTTTTAGAATCCTCCAAAAGAGTTCTATAAATCTACAAGGAAAACTTCTAGAATCCTCGATCAAAATTCTTTGGAAAGGAATATGAAAAAAAACTGAAAATATAGAGAAGAAATTCCTGAAACTTCCACTAAGTTCTAGAAATTTAGAAAAAAAAATCCTAATAAATTGTAAAGTTAAACAAAATCTTGAAAGAACTTTCTGGAAAATCTAGAAATCTCGAATAAAATCTTTGCTAAAAATTCTGTAAATATCTATTTATTTATTAGATAAGAAAAAGACATTACTGTACACTTCTAGGATCCTCAAAAAAAGTTTTATAAATCTAAAATGAAATCTTGTGAAAAATTCTAGAAACCTCAATGTAAAAAAAAAAAAAACTAAAAGTATGGATGATCTGAGAAAATTAGAGAAAAAGTTAAACAAAATATTCTACAAAAACCACGAAGAAATTTCTATAAATAAAAATAAATAATGACTTTCTGAAATAATTTGAAACTCTTGAATAAAACCTTTGCTAAACTTCGGAAAGGAAGTTCAAATAAAAACTAAAAGAGTGGAGGAGAAATTTCTGAAATTTCAAGAATCTTTGAAGAAAAATTTAAAATGTTTTCTGAAAAATTATAAATTTAAATTTTTTTCTCACAAATTAAAAATTTTACGAAAAACATGTCTCAATAAAACTTCTTCAGTTTCTCATTTCCTTTAACCTTTGTTTGAAAAGTTATGAAATATATTTCAAATTTGGAAAAATATCGAGAAAAATCAAAAAACCGCCTCGAGTAAACATCCGCTTCCGGTTAATGAATGTTTACTAAAAGCTTTTCAGTTCCAGTATTTAACGATAAAACTTTAAGTTTAAAGTTTCATCTCAATCGGATCATTCGTTTTTGAGATACAGCGCCCACAGACATTTTCACGCACGAAAACAATACTTCCCCTATATATACTATATAGGGAGAGTAAAAAAAAAGTAATAACTAGCAATAATAAGTTACATTGCATTATAAGATATTTTCAGTTGTCTGACACGTGTTTCAAAGTACTTTGGAATGATCGAAACACGTGTCAGGCAACTGAAAATAAAAATATTATGGAACTTAACAAATGTTTTACCCCATCGAATTTACATATCTCATTCCATCAAGAGTGCAGCTCTAACAGTATCAATTATCCCGGGTGGCGTTGGAATCAAAAACGTAGGTCGATTCTTACATGTGTAAGAAGAAGAAGTAAGAAACGACGTTTTCATGGCCACCCGGGACTGCAATAATTGTTGGACACCCGTTATAAGCCATTAATTAATAATGAACATAATTGATCTGAAACGAAAATCATAAGCTTTTACAAATACAAAAAATATCAAGCTAACAAAAAATATTTATTTCATTAGTGACCTTTTCACTTATCACTTGGTGAAACAATTTGAACTATTACTGATAAATAATTAAATTAAATTACACTTCGTTTGTTTCACAATTTTTCTCTATTTACCCGAATAGTTTCGCTTTTTAAGGCGAGTGAGTTGCAAAAGAAACTGAAAAGTTTATATATAATCAGGTAATTACCTGAAACAAACCAAGTGCAATTTAATTTAAACCTTTATCAGTAATAAGTATTTCACTTGCAATCGATATTTGTTCGCAATTCAAGTCTCAATTGCTCAAGATAGTGAATTAATTGTTCGTTAATTTTAAGCTTTCTTTAATTGAAATTCTATATTTCGTGGTATATTTTTTTAATATTTATGTTGAAAATGGCCCCCACCCCTCCCATGGCTTCGTTCTGTACAATCTATCACTCTGTGCGTCACTGGTACGATCACAATCTCCGATCACTTTCTTCCATTACATCTTCGGATTGCTTTCAAGAGCGCAATTTATTTACATCTTGAAATGAGTTGGTATTACTTGCAGTAATGTATACAGCAGCCAATTTGTGCGGCTACTTATTGGCTGCGCGTTTTAATTAGTGGGTCAATCGCCTTACAATGAAACCATTCAACACTTGTCCATGTCATAAGTGTATAAGGCTTTCTACAGAAGCACAATGCAACTTAACGTGCAACTATTCAAAAAATCCACCACATATAATTTCACTTGATGGAAAATTTCACGATGGAAAAGACCTCAATAGTGTTATAATAAATACGATGTATTGTTGTTTAAATTTTCTTTCATACCAAGAGTACAAAACCGATTGGTAAGACAAGAAAGTAAATTGTTAATTAAGAGGAACTACATTATAATCATTTTTTATTTAATTGACAATCGTTATTTGTTTAAAATTTAATTTAACACATTATTTTTACAAAAAATCATTAATAAATCATTTGAATAAAACTCTTCGTTTTAAAAACACAAATAACTTTGTTAATATCTCAGACTTTATTTTATTAATAGTGACTATAGTTTCGACACAATTCGACTCAATTAAGCTTGTCATTTTCGAACTAAATGTTCAGTAGGTATGAGGATTAAATTTTTTTAAATAAAGAAAACTTATAACTTTTTTATACCACTTTTTATTTCACTTTTTGCGACTAGTTGCAACAAGTTTGTTTGATAATGATTACCGTGTAATCGAAACTAGTCGCAAAAAGTGAAATAAAAAGTGGTATAAAAAAGTTATAAGTTTTCTTTATTTTAAAAAATTGAAAATGTACTACGAAGTTAACGCCGAGAAGATTCAAGAATGAGGATTAAATATTTGCAGTGCAAATGTATTTTAGTATCAAAATCTGAGGGTGGTGTGTAGCTATAGAGATTCCTGTATTGATTTTAACGTAATGTCCAATAAATATGTATTTATGTATTGTTTGAAGACGAGTTGTCTGAATGTCGTGTCGAAACATTTCTAAAATGCAATTAAATAATTACATCCACGTTATTGGGTAACGACGCCCTCGCGGCCCAACGAGCAATTCAAAATGGGAGGCTGTGATGTGGCGGTGCCTTTCTGCGTGGGACGGTAATTATGCATATTTAATTGCATTTGTCCCTGGTCCAGGCGTTTTGTGATGTTACCCAAGAAAACAAAATATTAATTCGAGTTGTTGCAAACTTTTTCTGTTTTCGAATACTGTCTCCAGCACATAATCAATTATTAAATGTGATAATTTTTACTTTATCCTGTTTTTGTTTAGTTGGGTTAATTGTTGAATTATTACCAACACGACTTTAATAAGATTTATTTTTAATATTAATTTAATCACATAATTCTATAATTATACGAACTGCATATAATTATTTTATTGTATAGAAACACATTTATTTGAAAAAAAAATCATAAATTAGTTATATTTTTGGTATAATAATAAATTGCTTTGTGAAAATGAATTAAGGCATCGTACAGTTCTTTACTATTTTTAATAATTTTTGTAATATAACAAATATTTTTTCACGAAATACTACTTTTTCCATTTTTTTGATAACGGTAAAAGGAAATATGATATCTGCTTATCGTCGACCTCGGAAATATAACCATCCATGTTTTAACAAAATAATCGATATTTAGAACAAGGTTGAACATTCGGAAAACCCATGAGATATCAATAGGAAGCAGTCGTTGATAAAAAGGTGTTTGTTTTACTATATTTTATTTTAAACCTGCAACTAGTAAATTTTTTGAACAGTTACTTTCTGATTAAAATAATATATAAAATATTCTATTTTCGAGTTTATAGAATAGAAAAATATTTTTTTCATATATTTATTGTATTGTATTATGCACGAAGGTTTTACTATGTCTTCCGTAGGATTTCTTTTCCGCTTTCCAGTTGGTATTCATGAGCAACAATCTTTTATTTTGCCAGAAGAATCAATCCTTTCTGTATCAAAGTCAATTGCCCTCTTCAAAAATTCTTGGACTTTACTTAGCCGAAGGCACTAAGGCTAGCCACGGTTTTTCTTTAGCATTGTAGTAGTAGTATTTATTTATCCAATATGCTTACATAGTCCTTTCTAAAAATAACATAGCAACCATAAATATCGAGAACAATTTTTAATACACATGGAAAGGCTTGAGTTCACGCTTAGATGACCTTCCACTCTTGCCCAATTAAGTTTTGTTGAGGCTGTTGTCACTGAAGCTCCGTTTAACAGAACATGGGGACGCGTGTCTAAAACCACATTCTCAACCAAACTTACCGTGCGATGGAATAGATAGCCTCTCTAATAGACTTCGGCCATGGTTTCATAAATTGGAATATTATTAACTCGTCACTGGTCTACAATGTCTGGGCATGAAAAGATGTGTTAACATTAGAATCGCTTGAATTTAGTTGTTTCACAATTAATTTGTTTAATTTTTTATTAAAAAGAATACATATTTAAAGTAAAACCAAATGATTCTAATGCTAATTTATTTTATCGTTAAGGATATAGTTGGTATAGATTGTTATTCAAAAAATAAAACATGTTTTAAGGTTGATATAAAATAAGTTACAAAAATAGTACAAAAACCACGGAAAGCAGATTATTTTTAATGTTCTATAAATCTTAATTAATCAATTAATCGGTTAGAACTCTCCAAGTAATAATTTGTAATTATTAAAAAAAGAATAATCATCATTTATGAACAGTTCATTATTGTATTTTGTTTGAATATAAGATAAAAGTTGAGTTATTTTCCGTAGTTAATATACATTATACAACTTCAATAAATGTTATAATTTAATGCTTTAAGTAGCGTGTGGTTCCTATTCGGATATTTTTAATACTTTTTGTTACTGCCTTATGATTCTTTAGGCATGGTTTCAATAATATAATTATTCCAATAAAAACCGTGTAGACAACATTCGTTATTCGTTATTGAAAAAAAATGGATGTATTAACTTTCAAATTAGTACATGGTAAATAAAACTTGGAGTTTAGTTTAAATTCCATGTTACACGTCATATACTAATTGAAGTATTGTCTCTCGAGGACAAAATTAAATACACTTTTTTTCAATTAGTACGTGTACACGTTAAGAATGAAAAGCCAGTGAAGCCGGACTTCTTGTAGTCTATGAAATATCGAGCCAAATATGACATCAATAGGTGTTAAGTTAATATACTAAATATATTTTGTTTGCTATTTAAGCAATTCTATCACAAAAGCTACAGTCCAAAATTATGTCATTATATTTTTTAGCATTTGTTAATAGGTGTGTGATAAATAATTTCTTGTCAATGATGCTTTTAACAAATCTTCAAAATTTATAGTACAGAGAGAGAATATCATCTTTATTCGAACATATATACAAAGTTAAAAACACTTACAAATGGTACCTAATGTGTTAGTCTGTCCGTTTGGGCTATCGACCATCGGTCTTTCTGTCCAATTTATAGTACATTTAATCATTTATTTAAAATTGTTAAACAAATAAAAACAATTGCGCCATTTACAGTATTTTATTTCTACATCTCCTATAATTTTAAAAGTGTATGTGCGTGCAGCAACGTTGGTTCGGGTCAGTAGTTGGATGGGTGACCTGTGGTCGATAGCCAAACACTACTACTACTAGAAAAAAAATACAATATATGTTTCTTAGAGTCATTTGTGCTGCTGGAGTTATTAAATTAACAAAATTTCTGTAATGATGGTACTGGTGACCAGGGACTGGGAGGGGGTGAAAGAGATGTTAGAAAGAGTGGAAACGTACATGGATAAGAGGGAGCTAAGGGTGAAAGTAGGGAAAACGAAATGGATGAGGTTTAGGAACAAAGGAAGGGAAGGAAGAATGAGAGAGCTGAAATGGAAAGGGGTTATTGAAAGGGTGAGTGTTCAAATACTTGAGATTTCTTTTAAGTGTACGGGAGGGTATGAAGAGCACATCCAAAATCATGGCAAAGCGTAAGGGTAATCTACCTGCCGAAAGGCAGAATAGCTGACCTAACGCCAAAGTCATACAGACCTATCAGCCTATGTTCATTCTTACTAAAAACAAGGAAAAACTGATTGATAGGTACATAAGGGACGAGATACTGTTAAAAGATCCCCTCAACAACCGGCAATATGCATATAAGCCGGGTAAGTCAACGGACTCGGCGCTGGACGACCTAAACAGGCTCATCACAAAGTCAATGGAAGACAAAGATATAGCCATGGCCACATTTCTGGATATAGAAGGGGCGTTTAACAACGTCACAACCTCTCTCGTGGAGGCACAAGAAAGGAAAGGAGTCCCGTCAAGCCTTTGCCAATGGATCAAGGCCAGCCTAGAGAAAAGGACAATCATATCCACGTTGGGGGGCCATACCATTAATGCTAAGGCAGGGGGAGGCTGCCCACAAGAAGGAGTGGTATCTCCACTGCTATGGGCTACACTAGTAGATGACCTTCTAGGAAAACTGTCCAAAGAGGACATCCACTGCCTAGGGTACGCGGATGACTTAGCCATTGTCATCAGGGGCCGGTTCGCGGGAGTTGTCTCGGAGCGAGCACAAAAAGACCATAAACATAGTAGACAATTGGTGCAAACAGGAGCGACTGACAATCAATCCACAAAAAACACAAATTGTCGTATTCACAAAAAGATGAGCATTGCAAGGCCTAAAGCCACTGAAGCTCGGGGGTACGGAAATCCCCTTCGTAGGGGAGGCAAAGTACCTGGGAGTAACCTTTGATGCCAAAATGACGTGGAGACCACACATCACCAAAAAAGCAACAATATCATTGGGCAGGTGTTGCAGAATGTGCGGGAAAAATTGGGGACTAAACCTTAAAATGACTCTATGGCTCTACACCAGGGTGATAAGACTCATGATAGCCTGTGGAGCAGTGGTGTGGTGGACTAGGACAAAGCAAAAGGGGGCGGTAGGACTCCTGAGCAGTATACAAAGACTAGCATGTCTCAGTACAACGGGAGCCCTAAGCACCACCCCAACAGCAGCCCTAGAAACCATCTTGAACATACCACCATTACAAATCTTCATTCAAGGAGAAGCCAGGTCCGTATCAGACAGACTGATGCAAGGACAGGCGCCCATAATCCGATCACACGGAAAAACACACCAACAGCTAGAAGACGAGCTGAAGGCTAACGCGATCACAGCAATGCCCAGTGATGCCATGGTGAAAAAATACAATTTCGAAAAGAAATACAAGGTACTAATCCCACAAAGAGAAGACTGGGTCGAAGGCCAACCTACCAAAGCAGAATCATGCTGGTTTACGGACGGCTCAAAGACCGACAAAGGGGTACGAGCAGGTATATACGGCACAAAACTCGAGACAAAGATTTCTGTCAGTCTCACCAAGGACACCACGGTGTTCCAAGCAGAGGCGATAGCTCTTCACCACTGCAGAAATAGCAAGACAAGACACCAAAAGTAGGTCAATTGCTATATTCTCCGACAGCCAGGCGCTACTAAGAGCACTAAGCTCCACGCAAGTCGAATCTAAGCTAGTGTGGGACTGTATGCGTGCTCCTAACCAACTTGGCTGTCACAAAAAAGTAACAATCACATGGGTCCCAGGACACGGAGGACATCCGGGGAATGACAAAGCAGACGAACTGGCCAAACAAGGCTCGTCAAAAGCAGTAATTGGCCCGGAACCCTCCTGCGGAATCTCCAAAACCGCAGTCAAACGATCCATAAAAAAATTGGGTGGAGACACAGGCCCATACCTGGTGGACGAACTCACCAGGACAGAGACAGGCGAAACAGTTTCTTAAGAAACAATCACCAAAATTCACGTCCGAACTCCTGAACCAAGACAGAAAAAGGGTCAAAACAATAGTAGACCTGATAACAGGACACTGCAAGCTCAACAAACATATGAGCAAAATAGGCCTGGTGGAAGAAGCACCATGCAGATTCTGTCTAGAGGAAGAAGAGGACTCGTTCCACATCCTATGCCACTGCGAGGGTCTAGCAAGGATTAGATATCAAAAGCTGGGCACTACAAACCCAAGCGCGGAGACTTATACCCAAGCCCCTCTGGCAGGGCTAATAGGACTAATCAAAGAGGCAAAGCTAGAGCTGGTCATCTGAGATAAACAGGGATCCACAATAGACCTGAAAAGGTCGCGGTGGAATAGGCTCTGGTGCCACCCATATAACATCTATCTATCTATCTATGAAGAGCACATAAAATAGGTACAAGGAAAGGCGAGAAGAGCGTAGGGAGTGATGTGGGAGAGATGTGGGAGATTGATGGAAAATAATGTGAGGGAGATGTGTGGATTGTGGGATGCGTGCGTGAAGTCTTGATGTATGGTGTGGAGATGTGGGGAACAGAGAGGTATGAGTGTGTGGAGCGGAAAAAAGATGGTGCGATGATGAGACGAGTGTTAGGGGTGGAGAGGTCGATGCCTGAATATATAGTGTTACAAGAGCTAGATAGGGAGACCTTAGGGTGTGAGGCAGTAAAGAGAGTGGTGAGGTTCGAGATGAGAGTGTGTGCGCGGGAAGAAGGGAGATTGGTGAAGGAGGTATGGTGGATGAGTAAGAGTATAGTGGAGGGCAGATGGAGAGCTGAGAGAAGGAGAATGTACGAAAGAGTAGGTTTGGCGGAGGAGGTGATGAATGAATGGCTTGAGAAAGGGGTGAATGTGGCTGATTGGGTATATGAGAAGGAAAGAGAAGTGGAGAGACAAGAAAGGCAAGGCTGCATAGAGAGGAGTGAGTACAATAAGGGATATGGGAGATGGCAGGAAGAAAGCCGAAATATTCAGAGGAGAGCGGAATGGGAAAAGAGGATAAGGTGACAATGACAAGGGCGAGATGTGGATCAGATGGAAGAGGGAGAAAGTGGTGGATGGGAGAGAGTTATGGGAAGTGCGTTTTGTGTAAGAATGGATACTTGGAGGCATTTGGCGGAGAAATGCGAGGGGGTGAAGGGTGCAGAAGGGTGACGGACTGGATGAATGAAGATGGGGCCAGGGTAAATATGCTGAGGAAAATAGGATGGGAGAGAGATAGGAGAAGAGTGGAGTGAAACATGATATGGAAGGATTATATTTTTTGTTTATCTGTAGAATATAGTTTAGTAGATTAATTGTGTATATTTAAGGATATGAATTTTATTGTGACAGCAACATTTCAAATTGTTATTTATTGTATCAATTCTGAATGGTTACCCTCTGAACACCTACTCTAATAAGTTTTTTGTTGCTTTCTAGATTTTGTATTTATTTCCTATTTTTAATCAATTAAAATTTAAAACCTACAATTGAAATCAATGCTAATTTTATTGTGTCATCCAAAAAGTTGGTAATATATTGCAACAATTTGATCACCTATACCAAAGAAAAAACACCAAGTAAAAATGATCGCATTGGCGATTGATACCATAATTCTCGGGGCCTGCATAAAACAATACATCGAAAATAAAAAGGCTATGTCCATGATCAAGGGGCCCTTTTATCTTGATTTAAACAAATATGTGAAGGAGGTTGTAAGTAACTGGAGTCGTCCAGCTTCTTAGGATCAGAGAGCATGTTAATCAAAGAAGCACTGCTGGCTATTGATCGGATCATGAAAGGCTCATATAGGAAGTGTATAATGTCATGTCATTTGGTTTAGATTCTGATGGTTTCAGAGTGGAAATTGTAGATCATGTAGCTGCTGATATTTTAGATATGGATGTGATATATCTTATGTACCAGGGTGTATTTTTAAGTTCGCGGAAATAATAATAATTTTACAAAATTATTCTCCTTTTTCAATATATTCACCTGCAACCCTAACATATTTCTCAGATTTATGAATTAACTTGTGGATACATTTATAAAAAAAATATTTATCCTTCTCTGAAAAAACAGCTGAAGATGCATCCTTCATTTCTTCATCGGTAGAAATTTGCTTAGATCCAGATTCATAGTGATGAACCCAAGTGTTATCCCCAGTAACAATTCGCTCCAAAAAACATCCTTGTCTTTATTACACTGGTTCAAAAACACAAGCGAACAATCGACGCGCAGCCATTTTTGTGGCGGTGTGAGCAATTTAGGCACCTATCTTCCACTGACTTTAGACATGCCGAGATGATTATGGAGGACCTTAAAAAAGGTTTTTTTCAGGTACTCCAACGTGCATCCTCCAATATTAATTTTTTCGATGAGTACTGAAGTGGTTGCTTAAAGAGATTGTACCACTTATATATCATGTTTTTTTCTAGATAAGAGTCCCCGTAAACAGAAACATTTCAATATGGTTTGAACCATTTTTCTTTCAAATTGAGCTACTTGATCGATGATAGTTTAAAGACTACTGACCTCGTTACAATAATACTCGGTATATATACTTATGATTAGTCACTGAGCACGTTAGGAAATGCGCGAGCGTTCTCACCACCCTCCATCCCCGTCATTCTGCGAACCCTCGTATTCACACCTACTGTTCCAAGTATAATACAACGTAGTGTACAAATTACCGAACAATGTAATTTTGTCCCCCTTAATGATTACGGGTATAAAATTGGTATCTTTCAATTATGGAAAATTAAAACTAACTTCATCCCCCTGGTGATGGAGCACCATTTTACCTTACAAATATGCTAATAACTTCATTAGTTCGCAAATTAAGTGATTCCAATAAAACTTAAAGATTGCTTTCACCAATATTGGGGACTGTTGGAAGGATTTTATAACAGGGTTATTGGTAAGAAGATATTATAAAGACTACTGTAATAATGGTGATGTAATCACTTTGGTAAATTTTCGTAAATGAAATACGATAACACTTTCAAATATTTATTTTACCGTTCGCGACAATTGTTTCGACACACTGTGTCTTCTTCAGGCGAAGAAATGATACAAAAATTTTACATTAAAAACTATTTATACTAAGTGTGCGGTGGTGAGATCGGACCGGTGTTAGAATAAGTTCAATAATGGTGAGTTGGACAGGTCAGTTTGATCATTTAATAAATCTCCCGTTCTTTTTCTTTTATTGATTTCCATCGTTTCCAATGTATGGTGATGTAGCCATCATAGCACTTTCCCTATATTTTTCTCGAAAACTATGCGGTTTGCGCAAAAAAGCTATTCTTAATAATTTACTCAATTTTGGATCCTTTACAATTACTTGTAATATAAATTTAATAAGTTAAGAATTTTACAAAAAATAAGTTTTAATTTTGTTCAGTTTTTCGTTCCCTTTAATAATTGTTTGAAAAGTAGTATAATATTTATCAAAAGGGCTGAAAGACCTCAGGTCTATAGCCTAGACGAACTAACACCAACTATTTGTATTGTGTTCATATTTATTGTTATTATGTATTTTGTATTGTCTAAATAAAAACAAAAGCTTTTCAGTTCTCGTCCTAATTGGCAAAACATTGAGACTAGATTTTCTTCATAAGTCTCTCTTGAAGCGAATTTTTCACCACCAAAATTGTTCGCCATAGAGAACAGTAGGTAATTACCACGTCCGGACCATAAGGTGGATGCATAAAAACCTAGTAAGAAAAACTACTACTAAACATCTTTATTTACAGAAAAAAAATTATAAAATATAGTATACTTAACAAATAAAATAAATTCTGATGTAAGATGATGGTTTCTAACTTTCTGCTCAACGGTTATCGACCCGCGATCTTTCGGCCTGGAATTATCTGTCATATAAGCGTCATGATTGCTAATGTTTTATTGAGTTAACTGTCTATGTCTATTGAAAATGTTTACATCGTAAACGAAGTGTACATTTAGCAAAATAAAAATAAACTGTGGAGAAAGTGATTATACATTATTTTATATTGCATCATCTTCAGGTAACTAATCAATTAACATTAACTGTCTATATTCTTCAAACGTCGTGATTGTTATTGTGAAGTGAGGAAATTAATTGATAGATAGTGACTTCGAGGTGCTTAAATCGAGAAATTGTAAGAGGATTGCTGGGGATACACATATAGTTGAAGATCTCTAAGTTATGTGGGTTGGTGGTAAAGTGTTTTAAATGTTAGTTCTGGGTCAAATGTTATTCTTGGTACTTGCAAAAAGGAAATGGTGACATAGAATGGTTATTAAAGTTTATTTTGAATGGTGAATTATGTGAATGATGAAAAGGAATTAATTAGGAGGTGGAATTTATTGGGGTTGATTGTTATTCTCCATTTTGCGAACCATAATTGTATGCTTATGATATCGTATTAATAAGCCACAACCTGGAACACTTAAGAAAAATGATGGCAGAATTAAATATTGCCTCAAAACAAGCAGGCCTAAAAATGAATATTGCTAAAACAAAAATTATGAGCCGCGAACAACCGTCATAATGCTCGAAAACCAAATAATAGACACGATCAACGAATATATTTACTTTAGCCATGCTATAAAACTGGGACAAGACAACCAAACAGCAGAGATAACACGACGCATAAGAATGACATGGGCAGCGTTTAAAAAACTTAAATTTATTTTGAGAAACCCGGACGTACCAATTTGCCTGAAGAGAAGTCGTCGAGATGTGTATCCTCCCCGTCATTAGACACAATGGCGGTAACAACAAAAAGTGCAGAAAGACTTAGACAATGCTGGGAGTGAGCCTAAAAGACCGTATACGAAACGCAGAAGTAGGTAAGAGAACCAAAGTAGAAGACGTAATGACGCGTGCTACATGCTTGAAATGGAACTGGGAGGGTCATGTGACAAGGATCGATGGACGCACAGATTAACTCATTGGCGACCAAGACAAAATAAACGAAGAGTTGGAAGACCGCAACAACGATGGAAAGATGACATCTGCAAAGTACCCGGAAGAAAGTTGTACTTGCTTGCCAACAATCGAAAGGAATGGCAAAAACTAGGAGAGGGCTACGTTCAGCAGTGGACAAAACAGGGCTAGGGAAGAAGAAGAAGAATTATATGGTACCGATCAGCCCTTGTAGGGTGGTGAGTGCCTTTGAAGTGTGGGAGGATGTACTACCAAGACTGTTTCATATTCTAACAATAGTGGGTAAGCTAAAGGATTCAGGTAATGTGACACATGGTTATAAATATCATATCAAAGATATTGTAAAGGACTTCTAATAGAGGAGAGCCTTGAAGGACACCTTGTTGGGGAACAAAAGCACGTGAGAGGGTATTGTGGAGTTTAAGTTATAGGAGTCTGTTGGATTATGTATATATATATATATATATATATACACGTTGTCCTCTGAAATTTTGAATACGGGCATTTAAATGCATTACTCGTTACTTAGTTACCACGCTCGTGACGTATTTTAATGGACTGACCAACGGGAAATAATCAGCAATTTCTAATTTGTAATAAAATTGGGAATTAAAATGAAACATATTTACTCAATTCTGACGTAACGAATAACAAATCACTAGAATGTTCATCTTATTCAATGTTCGAAAACATTTCTTTATTGAGCTAAACAATATCCCAGACAATCATAAAATTCCTGTTAACATTTTGAAGCTATGAATGTCAAATTGACATGCATATTGCAGCAACAACCATGGCAACCAATAATAATAATCGAGATACAATACACATTACATTACTCATATTCAAAATTTCAGGGGACAACGTGTATATATAAAGTAAAGAATTAATTTATTTTTAGGCATAAGGTGTACAAGTTTTCAAAAATTATTGCATAATTACATGTTTCATTCAAAAAGATATTGCTCATAAGTACAACTCATAAGATGATTGATACTTCACCGTAAACATCCTTAATTAACCCTCAAAGTTATAATTACTTATAAAGTGCAGAATTAATCTATTTTTCGGCAAATTTTTGTTAAAAAAAAAGACAAATATGCTATTTACTGTAATACCTTTCATTCAAATTTCATCTCGATATCTCTAATAATTCCGGAGATATTTACTTGGTTCCACTAATTTGCCCAACACTGTATTTTAGGTTGTCCAGAAAATAAGTTCCTTTTTTTATAATGGAGGTTTTAATCGTATTTCTTTGCAGCCTACGTCACATTTAAGCCGCATAAAACTTATTCGTTTTCACAGTTGATATAGAAAGGCTTGTTCACGAAAAGGTTTTATTGACTATGCAGTAGTTATTGGTTGGAGCCTTTCCAAAGATGGAGCTTATTAACCATATTTTACTTTTTTACTATAGAAAAGTTAAAGAAAAATTAATTAATAATTATTCGATATATATTGGGAGAATCCAAGTGACAAAACTGGTTTGCAAAATTTTAATCCGGCAATTTTTATGTTGAAAATGCACCAGTAGTAGGAATTACACAATAGACTTATTAAAGAGTATGGTTGGGACCGTTACTACGTGGTAATCCATACTTATGTTTAAAATATTCCAAAAAAGAGACAAAATGCATCATATTTACTTATAAATAATTCAAGAAAACCCCGCAAATGGCAAAGGTGTATTACCTGTCTACGTAAAAACGTGGGCTTGATGGAAGACCATTTATGGATCAGTGAACTCCGCCCGTAACTCCTGTATCCTAAATTATTTGTATATTTTATATGAAATGTATGTATATCATACAATATTTTTAAATTTTATAAGCAGGAGAAGCGAAGACAATAAAGACTAAAAAACTAAAGATCAATTAAAGCTGATGAAGACACAATAAAGGCATTATCATGAAACCGCCGAGGAATTAGCTTTTTAATTTATTAGGAAATGATCTATTTCTGGGGCTTGGAGCTAAAAAAGCCAATGTCAATATTTTGCCGTTTTGATTTAAGCAATACATTAGACTTCTTTTCTTACGGTCTTTAAGATGGTAAAACAGCCAATGTCAAATCTCAACCAATAGCAGATCTATAAATTCAATTTTGGCCAATGTCGCTATGAATTCATCAATATTAGTTTATGCTAAAAGGGCCAGTATCTACTTTGGCCCTTTTAATTGTAGCTATTGATATTATTTTATTTAACATAAATGGGTCAATGTCAACATTGGCCTTTTTAACTTTAACCTTCATAGCAGCAGTAGCCATCATAAACGTTACATGGTTGCAGCTGCATCGCAATTCTAGTTTTAAAGTGTTTGTGAAACAAACAAAAAATGAATACTTATAATTCAAGGACAAGGCAGATTTTACAGATGTGTGGAGCTGAGAATAGTAAGTGATTCAGTACTGCATTATATTTTTATATGGAACTATTCATTTAATATTGCTGATTTAAGGTTATGTTGATTCGTTGTAATAACTAGAGCCCGGACTTATATGCACAATAAATACCGAAAATAGCCGCAATTCATTGCAGGAGGCTCTGAATAGTTGAAAATACGCATTTTCATAAAAGTCCGGGCTGTCCACATGATATGTACAGTGTATTGGTTTGTATTGATATCTTGTAGAATCAGCGTCAGTCAGTGATGATGACACTGAAAACAACCAAGAAGAACAGTTTAAAGATGTCGGTTTGAATATCGGTCTGGTAAATGAAGAACTTATTAACAATGCAGAATTGGTTGATTCGGCAGAAAATCAAATAAATAAATCACGCAGGGGAAGAAAAAAGGGAAACAAAGGTGACGCTACTAGGAAACGAAAGCGGAATTCCTCTAATTGGACTCGAAATATAAGAAAACTGTTGAAAACTCAAGGCAGAGAAGATTCGTCAGTGTCGGGAAAGAAAACTTTACCTGCCAAAGAAATGAAAGCAGCGTGCTCATGCAAAAAGAAGTGTTTCGAGAAATTCACCCCTGACGAGCGACAAATTCTCTTTACAAATTTTTATTAATTGTCTAGCTCCGGACAAAACCAGTTTGTGGCAAATTCCATTGAAGGAGAGGAAAATCATGTTTAGCGATTAAGACATAATGACGGCAAAAAAAGTAGACGAAACTTTTCTAGAAAATATTTTTTAACAAACATCAACGGCAAAAGAATAGAAGTGGGTCAAATTATGTTTATAAATACATTTGACGTCACTTTAAAAAAAGCGAGAGTAATTGTTGAAAAGAAACGGTCAAGCAATAGCAAAATATGTTCTGAGGATAAACGAGGAAAACATGGAAACCAACCTAAAATCCTAGAAAAGGATAAACTCCTAATAAGAGAACACATAAAACTATTTCCCGCTTATCAGAGTCACTATTCACGATCCCACACTCAGAAAAAGTACTTGTCACCAGATCTATCGATTGCTCAAATGTGCTGACTGTATTTAGATGATTGTAAAGAAGGAAATATTCATGCCTCCCTATATAGAAAAATGTTTGTTGAGGAATTCAACTTATCATTTCATAAACCAAAAAATGATACATGCGCAAAATGCGACAACTTTCTTATGCAGTTAAAATGTTGTGAAAACGAGATAGACCGCAGATTAATCGAAGAAAATAAAACCAGACACCTACATTTGGCTGAGTCGGCATACGAGTCAAAAAGAATAGATAAGGAGGAATGCCATCATAATCCAGGTTTTCTTACAATATCATTCGACTTACAAAAATGTTTGCCTACTCCACATCTCAGAAGTGGATTGAGTTTGTACAAACGTTAATTGTGGACATTTAACCTTACCATTTACCAAACCATAGGAAAAGAATCCTCTTCTGTGTGTTACCTATGGAATGAGACAATGGCTGGTCGTGGAGGGCAGGAAATCGGTTCTTGCATTTACCATTACCTTCATAATCTTGCAGAAAATAATAATATATACACGGTAGCTATATACAGCGACTCCTGCGGAGGTCAAAACCGCAATATTTATTTTCTACAATGTTACTGCAAACTGTTTCTGAATTGAAAGCTAAAGGTAAACATTTAACTATTAACCATAAGTTTCTTGAGGCTGGAGATACTCATATGGAGGCAGACATTATCCATGCGGCTATAGAAAAAAACAAAAAACGAACTAGTGCTGATATTGAGTTGCCCCGAGATTGGGCAAATGTAATACGTTTGTTGCCAAGAAAACCCCCTATAAATGTTATAGAATTGGAACAAAACGACTTTTTAAACTTCAAATCATGTTTAAACACTCACTATGTATATCGAAAAATAAACATCTTAAAGGAACCAATTCAGTGGCTCAAAATAAAATAGATGCAGTATTCGACAGATTCTCTGAACATTTTGTACAAACATTCCTTTGAGGACGAGTTTAAAATTTTTGATATATCCAGAAATCAGAAGAAAACACGACAGGGTGGTCTTCTCAAGCTTCAACCACTTAATAATAAACCACTTCCCTTAAGTAAAGTAAAGGCACTTTTGCCATATATCAGCAAAACTAATCGCATGTACTACAATCACTTTATTGAACAAATGACAGCAAATGATAACATAGTAGATTACTTGGGTGAAGCTTCTGAAGAGGAAATAGATTTACTATCATAAAGTTTTTCATATCTAGATGTAGAATATCTTAGTTTTGTAATGTATTTAGTTTATTTCACCTTTGTTAACACTAAACCTTGTAAAAATATAATAAACTTCGTAACAAATAACTATATTCTCTTTTTTATTGTTGTTATATCGGCCAATGTCACCTAAAAAAAAAAATTTTTAACCGTGAATGTATGCAACAAAGGCCAAAGTCATTTTTTTTCAAAGTAAAATCTTTTTTCAAAACATGGAGTATATTATCAGATTCTATGCAAAATTATCTATGTTTGAACCAAAGTTGAAACATACAACTTGTACTTTATGTCAGTTAGAATTAAAATACTGTTTGATAAAAACTTTCAATGCGATTTTCTCAAATACGCAATTTTTGACACTGGCCTTTTTAGCTCCAAGCCACAGATTTTCTAAGCGTATCATCAATAGAGACGTGAAATGTTAAAAACAAGAGATCATGAAGTAATAAAGATGAAAGTCGATAATTATTTTTAAAAAAAAGGTGATACTATCTGTTTAAAAAAATTCCAAAGAAATCGTTTCTTAGCTTCTATCAGACAAAAAAATGATCAATTCTGAAGTGTACTGTCATCAGCTGGACATACTGAATGATTCACTTAAGTAGAAAAAGAGAGAATGTGTCATCCTCATAAAAGTTTAGTAACTTGACAAAAGCTTTTACAACTTGAATAAGCTATACTTCCACACCCACCATATTCTTCAGATCGGGCAACTTTTGATTATTATCTATTAAATTAACTTTAAATTTTTTTTAGACGGAAAAACCTTTACTTAGATCGAGCAGATCAAAAATTACCTATATCAGTTTTTTGCCATTAAAAGAACAAATATTTCATGAGCGTAGAATGAAATTACTAAAAAATATGACAAAAAGTATTTAATTAGAATATACAATACATAATTTAATAAAATATTTATTCACTATAAGAAAATCATAAAAGACAAATGCACAAACAATCAATTTTATATTTACTATTTTAAACAGTTTGAAATGTTCATATATCTACTATTTTCTATTCACATTTATAGGAGCCGCAAACTTAAGCCAAGGTTTTCTCCAAATACTAATATTTACGAATTGATTTATTTAAGTGTACTGTCTAGTGATTTTTATAATAATTATGAATTTTTGTAGATAATCCTTAACTATAACTTTAACTTTAACCATATTTTGTTTAGCATGTAAAAAATAAAACATATTATCCATCGCTTTCAAATAGCATTTCACTTAAATTACAGAAAAAAATAATACAGTACTTTAGTAGTAGAATAGTTTGGTATTATAGTAATTATAATTAGTTTTTAATACTAATTTAAGAATGTGTTAGAAGAAAATATATTTAAAAATGTCTAATATTTTTCTAATAAACATGTTTTACTGTAGCTATTTCTTTGAATTTCCTCTTAAAAATTTACATTTCTCAAGTTCGACGATTCCCACCCTATCCTTACTTTTTTAAGCATAAGAAAATCGATACGAAGATAAACTTTAAAATACTGAATAATTTAAATTACATAAAAACTATCAAACAACATATTTTAATAATATTATATTATCGTATAATAAAAATTTACCATAACCATGCATTAAATGAATGGGTTATTTTTAAGGCACAACCATAAAATGTACTGATTTTTAATAAACCAAACTAACAAGCGCTCCAAAAAATAACGTTAAATTTTTAAGTTCTAAATTTTAATTTTTGTAGATTAATTATTAATTGATTCATTTATTAGGTTAACAACTGACTTAAAAAATATTTTTTTAATTAATCGCACTTATAAATTTATTCAGAATATAATTATTCTCCGAATGTAAACGGATTTCAATGTCAAATTTTTGACATTATCTAAAATACCACTGCAAAAAAAGAGTGTAACTAACCTGCACGCAGCGATTTTATCCACTCGAGCCTCTCGATATCTTTCTCAGCGTACAAATTGAGGGTGTAGTCCTGTCCTGCCTCCTGATATCCGACCACGAAAGGATAATAGTCAGCGATAGTGATATCGTCGCCGGCTGCTGACGAACAAGCGACTTCAACGGTGTGCACCGTCTCCAGCAGGATCCTGCCCTTTTCCCTGCGTTTCTGCAACGACACGAACACAGACACACGCTAGTAAATACGGTCAGCATCACACAGGAACTACAGTTTTTAAAAATTCACGATGTAAATAAACAGTTGTTTGAAAAAAACAATGGGTTCGTTCGAGGATCAAGGTGTGGCCGTGCTATTTTAAGGGAGGACGTACCTTTATATCATTGTGCGAATGCACAGTTTGCTTTGGTGTGTTTAATAAATAGACGCAGGTAAAATGGATGTAATGTTGGGCGTCGAGATGCCCGACGTCCCACCCTAGTGAGCGCGCAGCCCTCTACTTTCTACGCACCCTTATTACTCATCGCCCCCAACGCGCAACTGTACGACAGGGGATGCATTCAAACACACTTTCCAACTAGATTTATTCAGCCGATAAATGTTTCAATGCGTTATTTGATGGATTAGTATTATTGGTAATAGCCAAAGGAATATCTGGCGAATTTCAGAATATCAAACGTCTACGGGTGGATATTAATTAACATGTCAGGTTTTTAGGTATTTCACGAATTTTTATGATTAATAAGATACGATAAGGGTGCGTGATTCATTCCAATGGAGTGTATTTTTATTTTTGTTGTTAGTAGCATTCCAACAGGTTGGAAAGAAATACTCTTTCATTTTAATTATCCGTAACTAAATAATACAAAATAGCCACTTACAGCAATTAAGACCCAGGGAATTAATAAAATATGGATATTATAATTTTATAGATTTGATAAGTAAGATATTTTCTCGAAAACAGTACATAATAATCAGAATGCAGAACTGTAATAATCCTTTATTGGCAAAACTTAATATCTACAAAACGTTAAATTCCTAGACTCCCTTCCTTCCTTGTACGTTACGGAATATTTTACAAAAGTTGGTAAATGCAATTAGAAGCCTAGGGAGTAGGTCGATAAGGGACTGTTATCTCTCTTTTACAACTGCGCCACAAAGAGATAATCACATATATGTGTATGTAATAATAAAACTTTCCTTCTCTTTAAAGTTAAATGCAGATTCAACCTTATGTTAATTGTATGCCAAGCATACTACCTACATTTTACAGATATACGGTAATTAATTATCTTCCACAGGGATTTTAGAAAATATAGAGTGGAATAAATTGATGAAATGTTGAGCCCAATAATGATCATATAATAATAATAAAGATTTGTCTCTACGTGAAACAATGTCTAAAAAATATTTATTTCAAATTTAAGTTATACACTGAAAATATATATAGTATTACATTTAATACTCAATACAATTGGAAGGAAAAAAATGTCGTGGCTCCGGAACATTAGGAAGTGGACAGGGATGGGGTTTAAAGATCTGATGAGAGCAAAAACAAATAGAAAAAAATCATGTGCTGAAATAGTTGCCAACCTCCGATAGGAGAGGCACCTACAGAAGAAGTTATTAAATATACCCTGGAGATAGTTGAATATACAAAAGATTTTAAAATAGTAGTTAAACTCAACAAGTGTATTACTTCTACTAATTTAAACATTTTGTTCCATCAAAAGAGTAGCCCAGCAAGTATATAATGTATGGAGGCATTATTACAATCCTAATGCAAAAAGCATTGAATAGCATCAATAACTGGTGTGTTCGGGAAGGACTAAGTATCAACCCGAATAAAACGATCATAGTTCCATTCACGCGTAGAAGGAAGCTGCACATAAAGGCTCCCTCGCTGAATGGAATAGAGATAAATCTCTCCAATGAAGTAAAGTACCTGGGTATAATTCTGGATACCAAACTGACTTGGAATCAGCATGTCGACAAAATCATGGCGAAGGCAACGATGTCGCTTTGGGCCTGTCGGCGGCTTATGGGAAAAACCTGGGGATTAAAGCCCAAAATCACGTATTGGCTGTATAGAACGGCGGTGATACCCATTGTCACCTATGCTGCCCTCGTGTGGGGGCCGAAGACCCAAAAACTAGACACGCAAAAGAAGCTGAGTAGGCTTCAACGTTTAGCATGTCTAAGCATCACAGGGGCCATGCAAACGACCCCAACCGCGGGAATGGAGGCAATCATTGGTCTCACACCGCTCCATCTAGTGGTACAAAAAGAGGGACTTGTGGCAGCCCTCCGACTACACCAGAGGAAGAAAACACTGCCGGGGGACTGGACAGGACACTTAGAAATACTGCAGCAAATCGACCCGGCCCTTCTGTATAAACCGACGGACATTATGTCCAGGAAGCTCGAATTCGAATTACCGTTTAAGGTGTTGATCGAGGACCCCAAAACGGCTTTGATGAGAGTCAAGGAGTTTGGACGAGGGATATCAGCCTGGTTCACGGATGGTGCCAAGAATACCAGAGGTACTGGAATAGGCATTTATGGGCCTAACCAAAACCACAGGAGCTTCATGGCTCTGGGCACGACGCCCACGATTTTGCAAGCGGAAACGATTGCAATTGATATGTGCGCCAGAGAATGCTTGGATAGGCACCTAAATGGCGCATATATATACATCTGCTCAGACAGCCAAGCCGCATTAAAGGCCGTTCGAGCCTACAGTCACGGCTCACGGACTGTCTGGGAATGTCGAAGATCCCTCTCGCAACTGGCGAAGAACAACTTGTTGACCCTCATGTGGGTCCCAGGGCACGGGGATATTAAAGGCAACGAAGTGGCCGATGAACTCGCAAAAAGAGGTGCAAATGCCACTCCTATAGGACCAGAGCCGTTTTGTGGACTCCCCATGGCGCATAGAAGAGAGGTGGTGCAAAAATGGGGAGAGGACAGAAGACGTAAGTATTGGAACAATGTACCAGGTCTACGTCAATCAAAACGACTCCTGAAACTCGATCACAGCCACAAGGTGCTTGAACTCACAAGGAACGAGCTAAGAAATTTCACCGGACTCATGACAGGGCATTGTGCCCTCCGATACCATTTGTGAAAGTGGAAACTGCAGATTGTGTGATTCGGCAGATGAAACTACCGAGCACATACTATGCACTTGTGTCGCGATTTCTCACAAGCATCTTTCACACTTCGGCAGGGACCGTTTATCCCCCGAAGAAGTGAGCATTATCACCCCCAAGATAGTTACCAGGTTCATGGTGGACGTGGGACTGCTTGGGAAGTGATTGGTTAAGGGTAGAACAATAGATCTGTTAGGTCGCAGTTCACGAGAGGCTAACACACCTCACTAAGACCCTACTTAACCTATATATATATATATATATATAATGTATTAAAATTAAATCCCTTTGAAATCCAAAAAAGTCTACTATTTGAAAATGGGATATTAGAAAATATAATGTTTGATAATAATAGTAGTAGTAGTGTTAGGCTATCGACCACGTGGTCCTTTCGCCATATGTTATTTGTGTATTTGTGTGTAAAATGAGCTTATTACTTTAAAGGATCGCCCCCGTCACTCTAAAGCACCATTAATTGTATCCCAATGGTGAATGGTACTGGTCACCCATCCAACTGCTGACCCGAACTAAGGTTTTTTTGCCACAAGGTGGGGAGTTCTTAAAACCATGCTCAAAAATATATTTTATTAAAACTAATCTTGAAAACAATGTGAAAATTAAAATTATAGGATGAGAAAAGATAATTTTTAATGAATATTTTTTGTGCGAAAATAAAAAAAAAATTATAAAGGGTGTTCTAACAAGAGCGATGTATTTAATTTCAAAGAAAAGCACATTTATTTTTTTAATTAAGCAAACATTTTTATTTCAACATAAAGAAAAATATGTAGTTCCTATCAAACGTAAAATACATCAGGCAAATGGCCACCACAAAACCTCTGGCACAGGATTATTCTTTTGTTGAAATTTTGAATAACGTTTTCGCATAAATGTGGCTGTATTTATTCGCATACACCTTTTTTGGTGGTTAATATTGATCCGCCAAATCGAGAAATGACTCGGCCTAGAAACTGCAGTAACACCATTGTTTCACAGAAAAACATGTCTTCCACAAAAACTCCGTTAACATTTCGCGATACCGCACACCATTCACAATTAGCGCATTTCCAGTCGCATTTTCAAAGAAATACGGCACAATCAATCCGCCAGCCCAAAATATGCACCAAACAGTTACTTGCGGTGGATGCATTGGTTTTTCGAGTATCACACGAGGATTTTCAGCACCCCAAATTCGACAGTTTTGCTTCTTTACGTATCAGTCGAGTTGAAAATGTGCCTCATCTGAAAAATGATTTTCTTCAAAAAACCCGCATTAATTTGATACCCAATCAGCAAAACCACGGCGCTGCTCATGGTCCCTTGGCTTGATTTTTTGCACCAATTGAACCTTGTTCGCGTACAAATGCAGATCTTTTACCAAAATTCGTTGGATAGTGCTTCTAGAAATGTTTCATTAAATGTTTCAAGTTACTGGATTCTCGGCCACGGATTCCCTTACTGTGGCTATATTTCCGAGTGACCGACAAGAACGATGACGAACAATGGTCTTTTCATCCATCAACGTAAATTTGGTCGATTCATTTGGTGCATTATTGCGACCGAAAACTTAACGTAATTGGCGAACTGTTTTCGCAAACCTTTCACCATTTTTTAATGTGTTTTTACAATAATTAAACATTGTTCATTTGAATACTTCTTCATATTCTTATATCGCCTGATCTGTTCGTGACAACCGTCAAAAAAATCGCAGTACAACTCGTATTAACAAAATGGCGGCAAATTTAAATCCGGCGCTCTTATTGGAACATACTGATAGCAAAACCTATAAATAATTCAAATCTCTACCAATCAAAAATGAAGATTTAAAAAAAAATAAAGCATTTAACATGTAAAAGCGAAAAGTCTCAATATAACTTCCATGGCTTTTTAGCAAAATTCAGACAACAAGGAGAAACTGAAGATAGCTGCTTCTTCACAACATTTCTACTGACAAACATTCATAATCTATTTTGACTATAAAAACACGACCCAATTAATTAACAAGGAATCAAATACTCGACTTATGTCCACTACTCAAACTTTGCTAGGAACCGTTTAATTCAACCAATTTATGATAAGCTTTCAGATAAATTGATCCTAATAGGAAAGCAGACGAAAAGACTTGATCCGACAAACTTTCAATGAGTTATCTAACTTCAATGACTTGTTTTTTCAGACATCAAGGAGAAGATTTCTGTTTTAGTTATAAAAGATCTAGCTAATTAATTTGCAAGGAATCAAATATCGCACTAATGTGCACCCCTCAAACTTTGCTAGTAACCGTTTAATTCAACCAATTTATGAAAGTTTTCAGATAAATTGCTTTAAAATGTAAGCACATGAAAAGACTTGAACTATCTAATTTCTATAATCTGAGTTTTTGGCAGACATCAAAGAGAAATTGGAAGAAGCAGCTTCTTGACAAGATTTCTACTGGGAAACATTTATAATTAATTTAAAGAACAAATTGATTTTGTCAAAAGATGGATGTAGGTATTGTAACAGCCATACTAATAGACAGAGATTAATTCTCGGATTGTAGAATCCTAGATTAATTATCATATTTAATAACGGGTGTCCAACAATTATTGCAGTCCCGGGTGGCGTTGAAATCAAAAACGTAGGTCAATTCTTTCATGTGCCAAATAAATGAACTGACATGTTAATTGTCAAACATAACCTAAATGTGCTTTAAAAATGTCAGTTCATTTATTTGCAACATGTAAGAATCGACCTACGTTTTTTATTCCAACGCCACTCGGGACTGCAATAATTGTTGGACACCCGTTAGCTTCGAGTAGTTTCCGCAAATCCGGATTTTAATCTAGGATTCTACAATCCGAGAATTAATCTCTGTCTATTATATTAGTACGGCTGTAATAAATGTTTGTTCAATCCTGCAGTAGAAAATAGAACTTTCATACGTTGTTTTGTGGTTAGAAAGTTACAGTTTACCTCACGCAAAATGGTTGCTATGGAGATTTACTTTCGCCCACTCTTGTGTCACTTTCGCCCACTCTTATGTCACTTTCGCTCACGCTTTTATAAATACACATTATTATTTTATTTGAACCTACGTTTTAAAATGAATTTTCGGCAGGATTGAACAAAACGTAATACACCACTCGTGGAGTTACGAATTCGCTCACTTGTGTACCTTGGTGAGCAAAACACGCGTGAGCAAAACACGTACTTTCTCCACTTGTAGTGTAATATACTATTCATGCAGTTAATGAAACTGAAACCTCTCGAATGGTTATTGACATTGGTAACAATGCTGCAACTGATAGATCATGTAGAGAATGATTTTAACGTATAAATAATGGTCATTTTGGCATAAAAAGCAAACCATAAATATAGAAGATACCGAATTAGAGGCATTACTCGATGGAGGCAAAGGCAAACATAAAAAAAGCTAAAAATTAGAAGTGTTTAAAGAAGCAGTTTGTGTATGATTGAAATCTATTGGAAGGATTAAAAAGTAAAGCAACATTAAAGCTGAATATTCATGGTTCGATGTTCATGCTATGTATCTGGATATTGTATGACTAATAAAAATTGGCAATTCTATTACGGATAATATTACAATTAATTGACTATAACGCATTACTAATAAATAAAAATATATTTAACAGCGCCCAAGTGGAATATTTTACCGCATCCTCCATATTCAACATTGCTTATTCCGAGGTGCTATATTTGCCATATATTTTTAATTCTAATTACTGATTGTTCGAACAGGTGTAGCACATTTAACAGGTTACTATTTTACTGCTTTCGCACAAATTTAAAATTGGCTCCTAACTAGGTTCGCCTCAAAACAGGAGACTTTGAATATTCTATTCAATTATGTTCTTCTACAAAAATTGATCATGAAAAACGGAGCTAATTGTAAGGAATCAAATACTTATAAGACTGAAGCCTACGGCAGATTTTTTGATATAAAAATAATTTAATCGATAAATTTATGAAGAGCTTTCAGATAAATTGTTAAAACAATGCAAAGGGAAAATATCAATGAGTTTTCATTTAGGCATCCTAAATCAAAATTTTGTGGCAAACATCTCATCAACTTCACATTAGCCAGTGGGTTCAAAAATGACTACAATAACTTTTATTCGTAATAGCACTGATTTAATTGATACTAGATTCAAAGAGCCAGATATTAAAACTTTAGATCGTTGAAGAACGTATCGGCCAAACATAAAAGTTTTCTTAGCAGCAAGGAGGAACTATCACTGCTTACTGCTTCAAAAAAGGATGACAGGTAGGTTAAGTTGCTGAACTCTTTTTTCGTAAATATTCTTTGTTACTTTATGTGATCGCTAGTTTGCAGATTATTTTAACAGTTTATATCTTAAAGATGCATGTTCCAAATTTCGCTTTTATTACTTTTCTCATGAAAAAGAAAAAGAGAACAACTTCTTTATTCAGACAAATATAATATAATTTTAAATCAAAGACAAATTAGTATTAAATATGTGTCAGTTCATCTATTTGGCCTATCGTCTATCGATCATTTTGCCCTGTATTGACTCTAAATTATGTGTGAAAAGAAAATAATAAAGTTGCTATTAAGTTGAACTGTTCAAATGATTCGTGTTAATAAAGTGTGGTTGAAGGGTGGGATATTGAGATTTCGGAGAATGCCAAATTTATTAAGATGAGTTTATTTGCTCTTTTTTACTAATGACTAAAGTATGCTATGGGATATTTATGATTTAAGTGGATTCATACAATTCATTTGATAGGATAGATCTGTGGTCCAGCAAATGGCTTTATAAACATTTATACATTAACGGCTGCAGTTGTTGGAATACTTGTGTCCAAAAATATTGGGCTTGAGCTTTAGCTTTGACTTTAATGGATTTGGCATGGAACTTGAAGCGTAATTTTGTATCAAATAAAATTCCGAGATATTTATAGGTGCAGGATAGAAAGATTTCGATTGGAAGGATTTGAATTTTTAGTAATAAAGGAATCTTTATATGGAAAGGAAAGAAAAGATTTAATTTTCTATTTCTAAATGAGCTGAGGGCAGAAATAAGGTTTTCGGCGTGTGCTTCGTCCTCCTTAAATATGAGTGGGTATATACTGGGATTAAATTATCTAGGATCGGCATTAAATATATCGTGGCAGTATAAATTATAAAGTAATGGAGAAAAGGAGACTCTAGTGGGACACAACGTTGGAAACGAAATGACGAAGATATTGTCGGATTTTTATTTGAAAGAATCTCTTGATAAGGAATTCGTGCATTAAACTGATAAGTTGGTGGGAGATATTTATTTTGTAAAGTAAACCTCGATTCCGCACAAATCCAAACCGATTTTAATGCAAAAGTACAATAACGGATATAAGACCTTCGTGGTACATGATGTTGGAAGTATGGATAGTAAAAGGTAACGTAGTTGATTTTTGAAAAACGAAATCAAATTGATATTCGGTAATGAAAACATAAGGATATTCTTTAACGAATAATCTCACTGGTTTGGTCAAACTTTAAAAATTTATTAAATTTAAAAAAAATACTATGCTACCTTCTAGGTAATTTAATTTAGTAACCTGTGCCACGTTTTCACGTTTTGCTCCAATATTTTAGTACTTTTCAACACTAATCCAAAAGCAAACAATGCATCGCTTACTATCTAATCCAATAGCTGACAAACACATATCGACCTCTTTATTTTCACATTTTTATTATTATTCAAAGGGATACAATATTTGTTATTTGAATTATTTTGAAAAAATTTCTAAAATTTTCTATATTTATAAATAAAACTTGTAAAAAAAAAACTAAGGAGCACCTCGTATATATAGCTACTAGTAGATGATGCTTTATCAAAAACCCTTACAGGTTTTCTAAAACTTTAGAAAAGCATAGGTTAAAAGATTTATATATTTACTATTTATGTTATGCTAGCTGTAGCAATTTATTGTACTCGTTTCTGACAATTTTGAGTTTATGAGGTGGTAAAATCTTGGTTTAGAAAAAAGGTAGTTCAGAAGGTTCAATGCGGTGTTGCGCATCATGCTTGGCAGGTTTAGCTAAATTAAGTGGAGTCACTCACTATGTCAGTGAATAATTTTGAGTAAGGAGAATGTTTAGTAGATAATGAATTTAGTTCTCCCGATTTTACGTTACTTTTGACGTTCTCAGGCAACCACGTGTACGGGGTATATGTCATATAAAATTTGCATGAGGTAAATATTGATTCTTACTCACCAAGGTCTGGACTAAACTAGAAATGTTTTTCTTTTAATTATTTTTTTTAATTTTATTTTTATTTTTGACAATAAAATGTCAGAGAATAGTCCCACCTAAATTGGGAATAAATTAGCCAAAAATGGTTAAAATATTGTATAAATGAAAAAAATGCACATTGGATGAATTTACGTCATCTAAATTTAAGGGTGCCTCTTAACTTACAGAAGAAGAAAGTTATTGGGTCTGAGTGGAAGAACACGTCGCTGTGAAATGTGAACTCCGAAATGTCTTGTGAACAAAATTTTTGTGATTTCATTATATGTAATTATGTTATATGTATAGTACCAACAGCATTTTGCAAATTTTCAATAAATAAACTGTTCATTCTTTGAAAGTGAATCGGGCAATAATCCCATAAATTTCGTTAACAACTAAAGAGGCAATGAAACAGTCAGGGTTATAAATTTCCATTTTATTATTCTCTGCAATTACTTTTTATATACTTTAAAGTTTTTTTATATATTTTTGTTTAAGGAGGGTAGTTAACTTTTTTATTATGTCTTCGACCCACCCATTTATGATGGGCAAAATTTTACGAAAGGTAGATAACCTTATAAATAATTTGGCCTAGTTATTATGATTTGTAAAATAAGATCATTTCATTAGAATTTCCTAAGTATTTAAATGTCAAATAACAGGCTTTTAGAAGCAAACGCTTTTTGCAAGAACACATTGACTGCTGAGGCTTAAAAACTTTTGTGACACGACATTTGACTTTCCTAGATTGAAAAAAAAAATCACACAGTACCATATCACGTATTAATGGAGCGACTAGAGTATAACAGTTCAAATTCAATTTGTAATCAGTTGTTTAAGATTACAATTAGAATTAAAACTGAAACTACTACTAAAAGTTTGTTTCTTGGGATACGGAAACAAAGTATCTTTATTTGTTAAGATCTTTGGTCTTCTTTCTTGGAAAATATAATAGGTAATTATCAACCATATTTTAATGGGTCTTCCAATAGGAACATCCAAACTTTTACAGTTGATGGTGGCCATATTGTTGAAGCTAGATCAGTAAAATTGGCTGTTATTTATTCAGTTTGTTTTGCTAAATCACCATGAACGGATATAGCGTTCAACAATACGTGCAAGTACAAAATTGTTTATCAAAATAGGTGTTCCGTTCGTGCAACTTTTCACTTGAGGCGCCTATTTTACGGTTGCCACAATCGTTCTACCGAGAGGGCTATTGGAGTGTGGTCAATAAATTTGATTCACTGGTTTAGTAAACAATGAACCAACACCCCTACGACGACCAAACGCAAGATCTGCCGAAAAAACCGCTGCTGTCCGTGAAAGTGTGCAGAAGAATCCGAAGGAAGTTGATTTCGCGTCGCTCATAAGAACTCAGCCTTTCTCAGACCACAACTTGGCGAGGTCGTGACTTGGGCTTGCATCCGTGCAAAATTCGCTAGTGGCGCAACCGGACCATATTTCTTTGAGAACGACGTTGGCCAGCCAAGCCATCACCGTCAACGGCGAGCGCTATAGGCCGATGATTACCAACTTTTTTGGCCT
Organism: Ontholestes murinus; assembly: GCA_963969525.1. Lineage (NCBI taxonomy): Eukaryota > Metazoa > Arthropoda > Insecta > Coleoptera > Staphylinidae > Ontholestes > Ontholestes murinus. The sequence continues at coordinate 33,577,942 of OZ018394.1, forward strand.
GAATTTGATGATATGGTCACCAACGATATGTAGTTTTAACAGGACGGTGCTACGTGCCACACACCATATATCGCATTGTTTTATTTAAATTTAAAAATAGGAAGCGCTTAATGAAAGACTATACTTTAACAAAAATTTGGCAATCAGAGACTAAACGAAGCATTACAAGCGAGAAACCTATGATCCAAATACGTTTTTGTTTAATATTAGCGGCGACGCTCAATTAACCGGGAATTTTTTTTAGAAATCTACAAAATTTAGATAAAGTAAAACAAGCTGTGCTGAATAGTGGAAGAAAAATTGTTGCATAATTCTAAAACACTAGAAAATTCTCGCAATTTGTAAGGAAACATTCTGGAAAATTCTACTAATCTGAAAAAAAAAAAGAATTGGTGCTGTGCTACTATTTACAGACCAGCATTTGGCAATTACTTAGTCAAGATCGAAAAAACAATATTTTGAATTTAAATAATTTCTGAATATATTATATTATAGAGAAGTAAAGAATTGAATAACCTATTTCGCACACTAAAAGTTAACTGGCGATTTTATTTAATTTCATTAAAATTGGAAATTTTCATATACTTATTTATTCAAACAAAAGTTTAATATGGTGAAAGTGATATTATATGACATCAATTGACCACTAGAATGTAACATGGACTATTACAAAAAAAAAAACAGTAGTAGACAAAAATTCATATCCTCCATCAATCAACCGGCTACACTTTAAAACCAAATACTTTGTACGACAAATGAAAGAAATGAGGGTCATTACTCGGATTTACAGATGACGGATAAGACATTTTTACTAGCGGTCTGTCTTGTGAAATGAATAATGGAGACTGGGGCATTTATTCGTTCCCCTATTAAAGTTGAGCATATTCATAATACGTTTCCTGGTATTAAGGAATGATCCGGTGATGTAGCGTGCACCGACTAAAACGGTACTGGCTCATTAATGAAGTAGATAAACGCTGACACAGATATCTGTCAATTTCGTCACAGCTGACGACTATTGTCCGAATCCACCACGAAACCGGATCCCGTCTGGAATGCTTTTTTTGAAAGGACAGAGGTCCCGTTAATCCCCCCCGTTTATCTTTTACTGTGGATATTCGCTTTGTACATCCGTCCGCCGTGGACTAAATATGCGAGAAAATGTATATATGCATAAAAAAATTAATTTCAAATGCCATAAACTGATTAGGTTAAATATTTTACAAGATCATTAGCCGGCCAGATGTTTCTTTCACTACTGCAAACATTAATTTAAACGCTTAATAGCTAAATACTTAACAATATTAATAAAGTCGTCCTATTTTATTCAGATGAATATATTTTAACATCGTATAATATATTTATATATGTTATATATTTATACATTATAAATGAAAATATCCTTTGCCCTTTTCCTCATCTTATGATTGGCGGGGGTTGGATCCAATCTCGGGAGAGCGGTATTTGGGGATTGTATCTCTTTTAAAAAGACTAAATCTTTGATGTAAATCGAAGAGTTTTAAGAACCGACTATCAAAAAAGTACGTAGTATGTTAAGAAATTTAAAACCTTTATAAATCTCATGCTAATAAATGCTCCATAACTAATATTAAAATTATAGAATAAAAACCTCAGTTAAAAACATCAATATTACAACGTAAAGGACTTAATACATTTTATTAACCATATTAAAATTAAAATACATAACAAAACTAATAAAACAAAATACCATAATAGGAATTCCAAAAGCACAAATTAAACCCTTTCAAAATACAAAAATCAATAAATCGACATTCGTTTGTTGGCTAAAAAGAAAACTATATAAGTCAATACATAAAGAAGATGCCACCATTGCACAAAAAACAACACAGACATATCTAACAAATACTCATGCTTTTCTAATGTAGGGGAAAACTAGCAGAAGAACAAATTTTCATCATGAAAACTGAAATCGATCTAATAAAATCAGGTAGTATTATTTCAAAGTAAGCAGTAATATAATCAATGAATTCAGTTTTTAGAAGCGATAGAAGGCATGCACTAAATGACAAATGAAAATTTGCAAAATAAATTAACTAAGATATCTGATTGATATTTAGACAATAAAATAAATAATAAATCCAAATATTGCAGTATGACCCACAGTAGACCGCGTAATACATATAATTTAGATTATGAATTATGATTATTTGAAAAGTGGATTATGTTACTGACTTGGGTATTGAATTCGATAAAAAGTTAATGTTTCATAGCCATATCATAAAAGAAACAAGCCATGTAAAATTCATGAATTTATAATGCGTAATAACATTAATATTTCTCTGAAACTGTACGACTCTCTTGTTATGTAAATTGAGTTACTGTTCCCATATTTGGTATCCTGACTATAAACAATATACGATTCTACTTGAACGAAAGCAAAACCGATTTGTTAAATAATAATATTTTAGAAAATACCGCATTTATCCTGGCGATTCTATTTCATATACTGCAACGTTAACTGAATTTAATTTATTAGGTGTAAAATTGACTAATCCAGTCCTTTTTTCAGCTACATTCAAGGTTTATTTTAAAAGGAAGTGAATTACATTGTCCAATCAAAATATTCGCCGTTGTTTTTATAACTTTAAACCATCTAGAAAAACGTTTTTAGACACCATAAAATCATTAAGCCAATTTAGCATCTCATCCACTGAAATTGCATAGCAGACAAAACTTGTTGCATTGACCAAAATAAGTGATTATCGGATTGACAATGTCTGGTTAGTATGACGGGTGCTGCCACTAAGACTCATCGTGATGTGTTTTGTATTGGAAGCGATGTGGGTCCTAGCGTTACCATGCGACATTTTCACTGGACGCTCTTCTTTGTCTATCTACGCCCGTTTTGGTTAGAATTTTTGGCTCAAGCGGATTAAATAGATTGGTAGCAGTCTGTAGTACCTGAACACGCTCACACCAACTTAAAATAAAGAATGTCCTTCATATTCCATTAAGAACCTTATTTCCGAAGCAATTAGGTTTTGTGACGGAGATTTATGATTCGCTGGAATTTACCCAAGACTCTGTCACAAGAGTATCCATATTTCATCGCCTGTAACTATTTCCCACAAGAAATACTTTCTACGTTGTTGATTGAGTAGAGGAAGACTGCCGCATCTTGGTTTCAGTGACTTTAGGCGGAACCCACTTTCTTAATTTCTAGTTTTTTTCCATCTTATGTAGGCATTTGAAAATCAATTCCTCCCAGGAGTTCTTCCAGCTCATTCCGTACTAGTGATTAGTGCTGTAGTTTCAGCAAGCATCTACTCCAACTCGTCATTGTCACATTTTCAAAAATCGCTTAAACCAAAATGCCCACATCGTAGATACACCTTTGCCAAGAAAAAAACAAATCGACTTATACGCTCTTGCTGCATTTTTTCCTCTTTACAAATTCCAAGTAAAGAATGCAGTATCGGATATGAACCATATTTGTTGCCATTTTGAGTGTACTGTATTGAATACTTTCAAAGGTTATGTTAAGCTTGTCGGCATTTATAATCAGTATATGTCAACACTATATAATCGCAAACGAACAGGAAAATCAATTGGTTTTCAAATTAATTTCTTAAGTGCTTAAAGTAATTTGGATTATTCATTTATAAATCAGTAATATCAATTTATAATAAGCAAAGATATATTCTAATTTATACAATGCGTGCCTAAAATATGGAACAAATTCAGTAAATGCGAAACAAAAACTTTTTACATAAAATCCTTGAACAGGTCGATTTTGCTTTATAAAAACTCACATTTTTGAGAAAAAATCTATTTTCGTATGTCATTTGTTTGCGAGTAATGACGCCATCAACTTTTTTTCAAATGACAACCCCCCATTTTTTTAATTCACTTTGCGATACCCTTTCATTGTCGAATTGAGAGTATAAAAATGTTGTCACTTAAAACAAATTTTGAACACCTAAATGACAATTGAATGTTAAGAAACAGTAAATATAGTTTTCACAAAAAATAAACGAAAATTTCTTTAATAATAACAAAAAATAATTAAATTTAAATGCCGTCAATCAACTTCTTGACAATATGTAAGTGTTTGTAAAAATTCTTCCTGCATATTATGAATGACTTCCGGGGTAATGGATCGCATTTCACCTCTAATGCCCAGATTTTACACCTCTTGATTATTTTTTATGAGGTTATTTAAAATCAAAAGTTTACTGCAGAAAACCACACAGTTTAGCCGAACTGATCTCGTAGTTCGGCTAAACTGTGTGGTTTTCTGCAGTAAACTTTTGATTTTAAATAACCCCATTAAAAATAATCAAGAGGTGTAAGATCTGGGGATCTTGCGGGGCATTCTATTGGTCCACGTCTGCCAATCCTCCTCTGAGGAAATATATCGCTTAAAAATTCACGAACTGTGGGCGCATAGTTCGGAGGTGCTCCGTCTTGCTGAAACCAAAGTGTGTTATTTGGAATGTCAGGACTATTGTCGTTTAGGAAAATTACTGCAAGCGCTGTAACAACAAATATCTTTCACTTGTGAGAGTTTTTTCGAAGAAAAAAGACCCTATTACTCTGTTTGCAACTATTCCCGCCCACACATTTAATTTTTGTAGATGTTGAGTCTGTGCTTCGATCAGCCAATGAGGATTCGTCTGACTCCAATACCTGCAATTTTGACGGTTCACTGTGCCGTTTTGACAAAACGTAGCTTCATCGGAAAAAAGTATTTGCTGGTGTAAATTTGAATTTGTTTGACAAAGATTCATTACCGTTGCACAGAATTACAGTCGCCGGTCGGGGTCGTCTTCGTCGAGTTCTTGCACGCGCTGAATTTTGTTGGGACGATATTTTTCTTTCCTGGTGATACGTAGCACGGTCGTCGGACTAACTTCGTTTTCTGAGGCAACTCGCCTAGAGGTACTATGAAGTTTCCCTACCATACTTAACAACATGTTAATTGTTTTTATTCTCGTCCAGATTTCTCTGAATTTGGACTCAATCTTACTAATTGTGGATCGGGTGATCGGGTGATTTGGCTATTTTGCATTAAATAAATTGCGAACCTCCTGCTGAGTTCTGGTCTTATTTCCACATCCAATGAAAATCAAAATTTCCATTCTTTGTGTCACAGTTAAATGTGCCAATTGCAATTTAATAACATTAATACGTTAACTTCTCGTACAATTTAATGACCAATTTACAGACATTAAAAAACATGGATATCTCTAAAAACTTACTCTGGTAATAACTTTTCGGCTTAGCAACGTACTTTTTTGCTTTATTTTAGTTGTCGAAAGTTTTTACATTCCAAGTAAAAAATACGGGAAGGTGATTTTTTTCGAACTCAAAATTTCAACACATATATAGTCTGTTCGTTGGATCTTCCGTCGTACGTCACAAACTATCGCTTCAAAAAACGACGAAAGTTTTACAGTGCGTTCTTTTTCTAACGCATTTGGTTTACTTTATCAGACTGAATTTTTGCGTCGTTTCTCGAAGCGATAGTTTGTGACGTACGACGGAAGATCCAACGAACAGACTATATAGTATACGTTTTGAGGTCCCCTGAGACGATTCCCACCATTTTTGAAATGTGTCTGTCCGTGGGCACAGCTTTCGAACTAAAACTTTAAACTTAAGGTTTTATCATTCATGGGTAGAACTTAAAAACTTTTGGTAGGAATGTGTCTACCGGAAGTGGGTGTTTACTTGAACCTTTGTTTGGAATTTTCATTTTTTTTTTGTAAATATTAAAAAATATTTTCAAGTAATATTTTAAGATAATAAAAAATTGCACTTCTGTTTGAACAATTTTTTTAAAGACTTCTTCATTTTCGAAAAGAAAATTAAAAATTATATTATTTTATATTTTCTTGCTTATTACTAACAAATTATAGAATTTACGTGAAAGTTGCATGACAAATAATTATAGAAAATACTAAAATTAACAAAGAATAACTTTTTTACAAAATCAAAATACTTTCGAGAAAAAGTAACATGAAGGCCAAATCACCAATTTTTTTCTTTTGAATCGCAATTTACTCGAAAATTTGATTATGTAAAGTGGCATCATTTTTATACCGTCAATTTGACAATGAAAGGATATCACAAAATTAATTAAAAAAATGGGGGGTTGCCATTTAAAAAAATAAAATGATGGCGTCATTACTCACAAACAAATGACACATGAAAATAGATTTTTCCTAAAAATTGAGAGTTTTTATAAAACAAAATCGACCTGTTCGAGGATTTTATCCAAAACGTTTTTGTTTCGCAGTTACTGAATTTAATTAATTTAATTTTCACTTATTTAACATGATTCATTTTGCAATACCACCTCTAACCAGCAGTAGCATATTCCCCTCTTATTATAATGATAAGAGCTTATCACGATGTTCAATGTGGGGTTAACATATTATGTAATAATAAAACTAAATTTAGCAGAAATATAAGCTGGTGTTTTGTTATAAAGGTACTTTTTACTCATATGTGGATATTTTAATTGTGCTATTGTATTGTTATGGTTATATAGAATCATCCTCAATTAATTTATAAATAAAGAGCCTTTATTTAATTTAAAATAAAAGAAAACTATACCTACACCAAAACTACTAATCATATCAATTTATAAAAAAAGGATTACAATAAAACAGCACAGTTGGGTGGGTTCCACATTTATTGTTGAACACTGGAACATGTATCGCCACACATCATGTCTGATGAAGCCACTGTGTTGTTTTATTTCAATGTGTTATGGAGTTTCATCATGTATCCCCCTCGCCAATTCAATATATAAAAAAGGAGATTAAACTAATCGTAAAAACTACTCTTATTACCAGACTATCAACATTAAACAAGATTTGAGAAAAATTTATACTTATACAAATCGATAATCACCTAATAAAACGCAAAATAATATACAACGAACGATATGCTTTCCAACAGCACTGAGAGACTATAACATAAAAACAGAATTAGGTAAAAAACACAAAGTAATTTCATCATACATTCATATGAAACATTTGTTACTATTTCAAAACAAAGGCTACTAGAAAAACTCGTGGAAATCGGTAAAAGAGGTAATGAACTAAACTTAATAAAAACATACATAACAAACCGAACAAAAACAACAATATTAAATGACTCTGAAATCAAACTAATCGGAGCAATATACGGAATACCACCTAAGGGAACCTACCACCAATATTATAAATACCAATACTAACTACCTCTCTAAAATACTGCTATATATCGATACGATCCTAGCTACATACAAAGCAAGCAATAATATCATATACGTTTCCAAAGCAAAGGTTGCCTCTTTTTGTTAATTTTTGTATTTAAAATTAATCAAATCTGGGTTTACAACACTAGAATATAGACATAAGTTACCAATTCTGCTAGGAATAATCCTCGATTCTAAGTTGAGCTAAGAGTCAAAGTGAACATCGCTTTAAAATTTAAATATAGTAGGTAAGCATGTATTTTACATTAACATTGAGATGACATGTTCATAAGCTTAGCCTTCAGCAGTTATTTGGTTAAACTAAAAACTCTAATAAAAAAACATATTCAACTACTAGCATGCATAGAGATCACGGGGTTCATAACATAGACCATAGAAGTTCTAATGTGTATTCCCCTTTTCACATTTTTAGATAATAGGCGAGTGGGGGAACTAGCCGATTCTAGAACCTCCTCGGACCTTGAAGGTCGTGAGGAGGTTCTAGAATCGGCTAGTTCAAGATCAGATGAGGTTCTTGACCTTCATATGACCTTCAACTTGAACGACCCTGACTTCCAAATGGTCTTGCATTTAAAGTGACCTTAACATTCAATTGACCATTAAGTTGTAATAACCTCCAAGTCACCTTGACCTTTAAAATACCTCTTATCCTTCTCAATTGAGAAAGGGAACGCTGGAATTAAATAAATTGAATGTCAATAGATAATCTAAATTAGTTTTGTAAAGTCCGTATTAATTCTTTTGTCCTTTTAATTGCAATCCGCAAAAACAAATCCAGTGTGGGTGCGAAGAATATGTAGAGAGCCTTACAGCCTGCCGGTAATAGCTATGAAAGTTATATGTCATCAGATTCTGGAAAATAGGTTCCAACTTGTAGTGCACATCCCGAAGCCATTGGGAACAGTGGTGGAAACACCTGAACTGGGTTATTAGAGAGACCACTAAAGTTTTTTTTCTACCTTTCAGTTGTGGTGTTAGATCGAGAAGAAAAATAGCAGTCGCCCTATTTGCTGAAAAATTTGGAAGACTCATCAATATGTCTTTGAATTTGAATTGTAATAGTAAAGAAAACATTCTAGGTGGACAAAAATGGAGAGAGGTATTGCGTGCATTATACCGTCAGCTAGCACGTATAAAGTATTTTAGGACTAGGCACTCTAAAATTGCTATTTATACAAAGGACCAACTATAACTAAACTTCAAGGGACAAAAGTACATATTCAAAGATGATACTTGCATAGTATCAGGTTGTCAAGTATGAAATGGAGCAAACTTCTTGTTATTTATTTCAATCGCACACAGCCTCATTTAGACGCTGTATTTTGACATAATTTGCAATAGTTTTTTCTATAGGCGTTTAAATGAGACCGTGAAAATCAGTGAACTTCGTGTGTTGATGAAGTATGAGTTCCACAACAAGACAGACAGTCGCCAATATTTGTATAGGCGTTTAAGTGAGACCATGGAAATCAGTGAAATTCGTTAATATCAATAGTGTGTTCGGCATTCAAGTGGCTACAAACCCGACTGTAGTTCGTTGGTTTAAAAAATTTCGTTCTGGAGATTTCGACCTGTGTAATAAACCACGTGGTCGACCCAAGAGTCAGGTGGATAAAAACGTCCTGAAAGGCATTTCGGAAACGAATCCCAGCCAAAGTGCACGCGAATTATCATTAATGTACAATGTATCAAAGCAAATAATCTTGATTAATTTAAACAAATCTGTAAAGTACCGCACAGAAGAAACGAAGACTCGACGCATGTCTATCTTTTTTCTCGCAACAAAGTTGAACCATTTCTCATTGGAATTGTTACGTGTGATGAAAAATAGACCGCGTACGATAATCATAAGCGTTCATCACAATTGTTGAGCAAAAATGAATTACCAAAACACTGTCCGAAACGAGACATACGCCAGAAGAAGCTGATGGTCACTGTTTGGTGATCTGGCTCAGGTATCATCCACCACAGCTTTTGGAACCTGGCCAATCGACCACGGAGGATATCTACTGTTATCAACTAAACGAAATGATAAGAAATCTTGCGATTAAATCGGATGACTCCGTCAAAGCTACAGAAGTTGTAAACTCTCCGTTACCCACCGTACTAACCAGACCTTGCGCCAACTGATTATAATTTCTTTATTTACAACTTTTTACCTGGAAAAAATTCAAATCCGCACAGGCAGTTAAAATGGCACTTCAAGAGTTCATCCCATGGTCTCGGCTTCTACAGCAAAGGAATAAAAGAGTTACCTCTAAAATGGAAAAAGTGTATCGATAATATAGGTGCATTCTTTGAATAAAAATAAAACGTTTTTATTGGAAAAAAATCGAATTCAATTATGCGGAATTTTTTACAAATTACAAAAACATACAAACAGACATAAACACAAACATCAAACAACTCAAAACCTGCTACGTATTAACAAGAGGAACAAAAATAGACACATAGACCAATTAACAAAAAACAATTCCAATTACAGCACTAATAAAAATTAGAAACTATTTACCAGAAATGACCAAAAAACAAATATATAATGAAATTACAAATACAAGTATAAAAAAGGCACTACAAATACTATATAAAGTAGATAAAATAACAAGCACCATATAACTGTACAAACAATTACAAGAACTAAACTTAAAAAATATGATTGTATTAAGCACGTACTACTTAAGTAGAACCTAACCTATCTTGGTCAAGACAAATATGAAAATAAATCAACGAATTTAAAACAAGACGAAAATCTAACATGAAAAAAGAAAGATTTACAACAAATTATTTACAAGCCTTAACTACCAAACCAATGAACCAATATAATAATCTACCGGAATATGTAAAATCTCTCGAATACACTCCTTTTAAATAAACAATAAAAATCAAATACTTAACAATAAATTAAGACAACATTAAACCTTTAATACTGTTATATAGAGACAAGAACAATCTCGAGGTGGGGATCGAGGGAAGAAGAGGATGAATGTGAATATTTTTTTTGATATAAACAGCGAAAACAATCTCTTCGAAAAAGGGGACAAAAAACTAAACAAAAGTAAATACAGAAGATTCCGGATGTCGATGAGGATACTAGCTTCCTCAACATTATTGTAAAGAAAGGGCTTGAGGTGAAGCACATATTAAATTATGAACTCCCCATGTACTTCTTTTACAAAAAAATTATGAATGCTTTGATTTTTATTAATTTGTTTATATGTATTATTTAAAAGAGGAGACCAACGATAAATAAATAAATGTGTAATAATAATGTAAATTCTGATAAATTTGTAAATATACTTATATTTTTCATCATTTAAAATACAACAGCATAATCATAAAAATCTGGAATTAAAACGCATACAAATAGGACAAAACTGAATCGTGATTTACCTAAACAAATTATTATTTCTCTAATCCGCATACCAAAAAATAATTAAAATTAAAAATGACGTCATTTTATCAGAATAATAAACATGCAAAAAACTACTATAGACGTAGGAATTTTGTTTTCAAAAAATATTAAAGATTATAATACATTCTAGGAAAATATGGTACCATCATTACATGAATCATATTGCTTATATTTTAATCAACACTTTCCACCTTATTTAATTAACAATTCTAGCTTATCATCTATTTATGAAGAACAAAACAAATACATTTCTTCGTTTTGTGATTTATGAAATTAAGTGAATTAATCTTGAAAATACCTTAAAGTAGTATGTAGTTCATAAGTAGTATCTAAATAAATAAATAATAATAAAAGTAAAATATTAATATCAAGAAATTTATATAATTCCGCCATATTTATCTGTGAGACCACTTTAATTTTAGTATTATTATACAGGCAATGTTCGCTTTGAATTTTAAAATTTTAATTTAAATATTAATTTTAATGTGTACTCTGTTTACTATTCCGTATTTTACCAATCTGTGCATATTTCATTTTATATTATTTTACATGTACATACATATTTTTAAATATCATGTATATCCAAATTTTGTTGACAAATGTAAGGCTTACGCTAATAGCATGAATAAAGTAACATTAATTGTTTGTTTAGAAATTTTGATTATATTGGGTATCCCAATAATCTGGAAAAATAGATTAACTATAAATTCTTTAAATAAAAATTTGATGTTGAATGATGAAGAGGCGGATCCATTATGAAACTCCACAACACATTGAAATAAAATTATCCTCAATATAAAAAAGAAGACTTTCACACACATTTTCTAAAAAACATATTTCTTACGATATTTTTTGTGCTCTTTAAAATACATTTAGTTTAATCAAAGCGCAAATAATTCAATACTCAATTTTATAACCATCTGTAGGCACGTGTTTCGATATTTCAATCTCTTCTTCTCTTTGTAATAATAAAATATGACATTTGATAATGCTAAACTAATATAAGAATAATGATTTTACTAATTACTCCAGATGAAACTAAATTATTACAACAAATAGTTATATAAAAACAAAGAAGTCGACAGGATTACGTAATTTATATATTTAAGTATTATTTAGTAGGTGACCAATATCATACCTGATTGATTTGGAATGTAATTATAAAAAGCAAATTAAAAGTCATGTTATTATTTGAAAACATTTTTTATTTCTTTATTATTAGTACTGTTTTGTCTATACATTTAAAATTTATTATTGTAATAATATGAAAAGTCCTGCAGGAGTTGCGCCTCCCGCATTGCGAATTGAATCTAAAGACTTCTTTGTTTATCCATGTGACATACCTATTTTTGTTACCATTTGTAAAATAAATAAAAAAAAGAATTTTTCACAATAATTCTTACAGAAAGTAATTAATTATAGGAAATATATGGAGCAAAAAATACTTTTTTAAGCATAAAAGAAATAAACGTTTAAAAATGTATTTTGGTTCGCATCTAGGATAAAATCATGTATCACGGGCGCGAACCAATATTGAAGTTTTAAAAATACAAACTTTAAAATTGTTTATAAATTCGAAAATAGTCGCTGTTTTTAAATACTGCGTTCCGTTTAGTGTACCGCGCTGATAAACAACTTATCAACAACTTACTTCTTGATTGTCGTCATAGTAGATGAGGGTATATTTGGTGAGCACGAACCACCGCTGCTTAAAGTTAACAATAGTGTACCGCTTTTTGTTCTGCGATCTCTTCACCATGTAACCCTCGCGAATCACTTGCGTTTTATAACCGGCCATCGCATTTTCGCACGCGACTTTCCTTAACTTCACTTAAACTCGGCACAGACTTAAGTTAGGTTATGGGTACCCGCCGTCATGCGACGTCGCTTTTTCCTTTTGCACGACCGCGATGAAGGTCAAAGTGTTAAAAGTTATCAAAGGAGACGGCGAGGAGTGTGCGGCCGAGCCCTACGAAGAGGAAACTGACTCCAGTGGTGTTGTTATAATTAGAACAATGCGTGAGGTCGCGTTTTTCCACACGATTCACGACACTGGACCGTCCCGACCGTAGACCGTGCGCGTACCGCAAAACTTTGAATTCTTCGAGAGCGCCTTTTCCGAATTTTCAATTGATGAATCAACGGCGGCGTTGCCATGGTTACCGGCTACATTCCTGCCATTCCGAACATTCAAAACAAAATATTTGAAAAACGTTTTTTTACTAAAAACAACATCAAATATGAGTTTCATAACAATTAAAATGAATGTTAACAAAACCTATTATTTTCATTACATTATTATTTAAGGAAAAAACAAAATGATTTATTTAACAAATTTATTTAGATAATACAAATAATAAAATAAATATTTTATACATACTACATAACACCATTTAACTTTTAGTTATCTGTAAGATATGACAGACACAAAATATGCAGGCGCATCCGTTGCTTACATTTCTTTAGTATATCTTCTACTACAATGGAATTAGAATTTTGTAAAGCGGGAATGACTTCCAAAGTATCGTTAAAATAAGATTTTGCCTTCAATGTTGAATACGTATTAAAAATATCTTGCAACATCCTGATATCAGCTTTAGCTTGCTGAGTACCAGGAACACTAAAATTTTGCACACATATCATCAATCTGTATAACTCCTCTGTAATTGTCTGTACAACTTGTGGTAGCACACTTTTAACTAAAGATGGGGATATACTGTTAACTTCACAGTGTACGTGTATTAAGTTATTTATACATTCTTTTGCATAGGGCCTAATATCAGTAGGAGTAATTTTTGTATCCCAATCAAATTTTTCTAAGTACATTGAGGATTCAATAGTACCTACTAAGGGATCACTTTTCTCCTCCAAATAATAAGCCAAGAGTGACTTCTCTAAGCTTTCCAACTTGCTCTCACAATTATCTAAAGCAATTCTAGGAATTGGGTAGCCAGACTTTAGGAATCCTTCTTCAATATTTTTCAAAACCACTGTTCTTGTATATTGAGAATTAGCTACTGTTGTTAAAAGTCTATGTTCCCATATGGGAATGTGTGACTTAACTTTTTTGTAATTAATTGTTGGCATTCCTATAAGTTGCATTACAACAGGAGAACAATAATTTTCATCATCATTATCGTTTTTCGAACACAAACTTGTTAGTACTTTATAGTAAACAACAAAGAGATTATCTACTTGATTATTTAGTTCTTTATGGGCAACTGGATTATCTAATAGTGAGCCTTCATGTTGTTCTCTTATTAAAACTGATTCTCTGACTGTCTGTATGACTTCTTGAACAGCTTGCTCAAATTTTAGTGGTAGTTCTGTGAACCCAATATGTTCCTTACTGAATTCAATTTTCCAAGTTTCCTTCTTATCCAGCTGCTTTATTTGATCAGCAGTTTGTGTAAAAAGTACAATCATACAGTGAATTCTTAGGTCTTGTATAAAATTAAATAGAATGTTCAAGCCTTCACTAGGTAAATCCAATTTAATTAAGATTCTGTATGTCGATCTGACATGTCGCAGACATTCTGGAATTGAGTTACTATCTGCTGTTAAAGCATTTTTTTCTGCATTTTTCTCATTCATATGAGGTATTGTGGCAGCACGCAAGGTTTTGCAAAATGTTTCCATTATTGATAAAACCATATGCTTAAATTCAATTTGGTGACCATTCTCAACTTTAACGTGTAACTCCCCTAAAAAATAAGTTTGTCCGATCCTCCAAAGGTTAGGAAACAATTCTGAAAATATCCCACAAAGATCTTCAAAAAATAGTATAATTTCTGGAGTTTCATTCATATCTTGAGGACTTATATATTTAGAATATTTACTACCAGAATTTGTAACTTTCGTTTTTACCAATTCTTCAATGAAATTATTTTCTGCAGCTTTATATTCATCGTAACACTGCTTTATGCGCGCATTTATAAAGGTCGCATGGCTTTCTATTGCGGCCCAGGCAGGTTTGATTGGTGATTCCAGATTTACTAAATGTCGTATCAATCGCTTTTGTTCCTCAACCGGAATCGGCATCTGTACTAGCTTTTCACTGAGCATTTTCTGAAGACCCATCACCTTCTTTTCAATTTCACATAGGGCAGTTTTGAAAACTGGCACATCACTCTTATTAAATAAATTTTTAACTCTCATATAATCATTAATAACTATATCATAATCTCCCTTTTTTATATTACGTTCAATTACACACGGTAAGCAGAATAGGAATCGGAATCTTGATAGTACGTTTAAAGCATTTCTCGTTTTCTCAGCTCGTTCCTTCCGAGTTAAAACATCATCAAATAATTTATGAACTTCTCGTTCTGATTCTTTTATTGCCTTCTCTAATTTAAGTGTAGGTTCTGTACCATATTCTGTTAAATCAGTTTGAAATTTTTCTTTTAAGCTGACAAGTGTATCAACCTGGTCTATTACCGAAGATATATTTCCTTTTAAAAATAGTAGACCTTCCTTTTGACCCTCGACCTTTCTTCGTAAATGTAATAACCCTGCCTGAAGATCGTTGAAGGAAGTGACATGATGGTTTTCAAGCAGGAACCACCCTGGAGAAAAATTTTTAGAAGCTAGATCACCAGATAATTTTGGAAAAAGATCCTGCAGCTCATCTTCTGGAAACTTTTTATCATCACCTTCAATGGATAATGCTAAAGGATCTCCTTGTTGATAACTGCTGTGAGAAAAGGAATGACGGCCGTATACGTGTAATGGAGCTTCTTCTACCCACAATGCACTTTCTTTCAATGGTCCAATTGTTTCATGATAAGCTTTAAAACTAACACTTGATGTTCCTTCTCCTCCCAACCTCGTCGTAACTATAATGTCTCCTTTTGCTTTACCTGATCCTGTTATGGCGATAATTTTATTTGGTGATTTCCATTCGGCAGACAGTAAACAATCACAGCCACATATTTTTAAGCCTATTAGATCCGTTGGTTTGTTGCCGAAATTTTCACCCCTTATTGTTATTTTTGTGCCGGGAGGGCCATCATTTGGGGATAACCCTGTTACGATAGGGGGTGGTGTCATTCTACTATCAGATATAACTTACACTTTTCTATGTGAATTTTGCTTAGTCTTCTTACTATTCTTATTGGTTTATTTTAAAATGTTTCTTTTTAATAAGTTGACGAGACAACTCTGTATTGGTTCACCCATTCAACCACCTAACCTACGACATAATGATTTGTGAACACGTTTATGAAATTTCGGTTTTGATCTAATATGAAGGAATGTCCAGTATCATCCATTGTCGAAGTTCAATTTTAGGTGGTGTGATCAGATAACATAGATCAGATTATTGAACATCTGAAATCTAAAAATAAATTTCTAATTAATAAAATGTATAAACTAGACACTTTAGATCTATGTATGTGTAAGTAATGATCACCATTAATAATAGCACTAAATTTTCTTCCTAACTCCCTAGTTTTTTCTATGACCTCTTTGATAAGTAAAGAAAATAAATCTCATCAACTCAGTCTAGTTTAAAGATTAATCATGTTACTCACAAACCTTTTGTTTTATAGTTGCAGTGCCAAACTAGTGTTTGCTACTTTTAAAATTAAACTTTGCTGTTAGTAGTCTATTGTTGGCTTTTAAGAACATTTAGAGTACATTTTTAAAAGAACGAAATTATTAACAACACAGAAAAAACATAAATAATAAGGTTATGTATTCACTTGTTCAATAGTTAATATATTTACTAATATGTCATTATCACATTTTTTTTTTGCAAATATTTGGATTTATATAATTCAAAAAATATTAAATATACTAAAATTCGTGATATCAATAAATCAATAAATTAGACAAAGACTACTTTTCAAGTATGACTGTTACCCTTATAGAGAATCCAGTTGGAAACAATGTGATGTACGGTAAAAGAGTGGCGTGGATCAGTAAAATACATCATAGGGGTTTAAAATATACTTAAAAAATTAAATTGCTATTTAGAAATGGAAACCGTCATTTAAATTAACTCTTAATTCAATAAAAACCTAACATATTTTTAAAGATTAATGGGTTGGTCATAAAAATACATTTGAATATAAGGGATTAGTGGTTTGTCGCTAATCTCCATCAATTCATAAAACATAAGAGAAAGTTTAAAAAAATCAAATATAAAATCTAATTGAATGAAAAATAAATAATTAATCTCTAAATAATAATTCGGAAAACCTCACCTAGATGTTTTATGAATTAGAGGGAATTATTGAAAAAAACTAATTCTCAGGCTAATATCACGATTTAAATTTAAATTATTTAACTTTCTACAACCACATAAAAAACCTTAATATACTTTATTATTTTCTTACCGTTTCAGAAAATCCAATACTTCCAGTTTGACTTAAGATATGGGTACCTAGAATCATGTTATAATTATATAAATGTAAGTGTAGCATAAAATAAAGTTATACCGTTGATTGAAATATTGTACAATATTTAAATCAACTGTTAAACAGTTTAAATATTTCAATCAAGGGTTATTATATGCAACCATTTATACAAACTCATTTTACTTAATTGCATTTTATTAAAACAAGTATAATAATAAAACAAGAAACCTACATAAAAACATATTTCATACTCTAATTTATAATTAATTAAAATCAAAAATAAGTATAGTACATTAACTATTATATATTATTATAACACTTTAGTATAATGTGTTGCATAAAAAAAGACTGTTAAACATGTGTAACTCCATGTTGTTTTCCTAACCTATATTATTCCGGTAAACTCATCAAAGTAGTTTCAAGTCTGTGCTTAAGTTCAAGCGTGCAAAAGTGACCTAGACAAGAATAATAATATTTGAGAAGAATTAAAAGTCTGTGTTTGACTACTATGGAATCAGCTTTCGCAGTATATAATAAGTCCCAACCAAAATCTAAAAAACAAAAAAGAAATGGCATTGAACCACAACCACAATCTAAAAAGAAGAAAATTAATAATAATAAGGAGGATAATCCTATTCAGAAAAGCATAAAAAAACAACCTAACCAAAAAAATGAAGCAAATCGTAAACCTCAAAAACAATTTTCTAATAGAGCGAAACCTTCTCCATCAAATCAACAAACTCCAAAAGGTAAAAACAATGCTTCAGAATTATCCTCTCGATTACAAACACATGAGAAAACTAATAATACAAAACCTCTAAAGGAAATCACAACATGTGTGCAGAAACCACATGAAGGAAATAATTATTTAAATGGAAAATCTAAAAAGAAAAAGAAACAGATAAATGGAAGTGAAGAAGAGGAAATACCTCAATTAATTGAATGTCCTATTGAAGCAAGTACTACTGTCAACTTTTTTGATAATGATGATTACACATCGAAAGGAACTTCATTGTTAAAATGGTTATTGTATCCAGTAACACCAGCAAAATTTTTTGAAACTTATTGGGAAGAAGGGCCGTTACATATAAATCGAAACAAACCAGATTATTACAAAGACATTTTGACTACGAGTGATATAGATGTAATGTTACGGGAACATCCTCTATATTTTGGTCGTAATGTGGATATAGTGACTTATAAAGGTGGGAAGCGTGTTACAGAAAATCCATCAGGTAGAGCTAAAGCTAGTATTGTATGGAATGCTTATTCTGAAGGTTATTCCGTGCGTATTTTAAATCCACAGACATATAACCATAAAGTACACTTGATACTGGCAACACTGCAGGAGTACTTTGGAACGATGGTTGGTGTTAATGTTTACCTTACACCTGCCGGATCACAAGGTTTTGCTCCACATTACGATGATATTGAGGCATTTGTTATACAACTCGAAGGAAGGAAACATTGGAAATTGTATAAACCAAAGTAAGTCTTAAATTTTTATAATGATAAAGAAAATGATAAAAATTATGTTTTTCATTACTTACAGAGATAAAACTGATAATTTGGCTAGATTCTCAAGTCGTGATTTCAACCGTGAAGATCTTGGAGAACTAATGGCTGAAGTGACATTAAATGCAGGGAATATTCTTTATTTCCCAAGAGGAGTTATACATGAAGCAAAAACTGATGATGAACTGCATTCTCTACACATCACAATTTCTACTTATCAGAGAACAGCTTTTGTTGATCTTCTAGAAAAAGCACTGCCTGATGCTTTGAATAGAGCAGCAGCAAATGATATTGAATTTAGGTAATTATAAATATGAATTAATAATAGCTATCTTTTAAAATATTATTTCACCACTTAATATCTCATGTTATTCTTTTACATCATTTTAAATTGTTTGTAATTAATGTTGCAGAAAAGGTCTTCCTCTCAACTATTTAAAGCATTTGGGAACTGCGAACTGTGACGTTAACACTTCTGAGAGGAAATCGATAATACAAAAAACTAAAGTTTTAATGTCTAAGTTATGTGACTACGTGTCTATAGATGATGCTGCAGATCAGTTGGGAAGGAAGTTCATGTATGATGCATTACCACCAGTTCCCAGTTTGGATGAGCAGCAGAGGTCCTCAAGATTAGATGGTGAAAGACTTTATGAAGGAAATTTAGTTAACAGGTAATATTATTATTGCAGAGTTGATTTAATCTGGTATATTTAAAAAATATAATTATAGAAAGGATTTATTATTTTTAAATGTAGTTTTCTTCATTCAATAATGAATTAATTAATGAAAAAAAGTCCAATTAATTATTTATGTAAATTTTAAAATAAGACTAATGAATCATAATTTAATTGAAGTAGTTGAGAATGAATTTAATTTTATATATATTTTCATATTTTGTAATATAATTTTTGTGATATTTTGTTAGAAAGGAGTGCAAAGATGTAATAAATAAATAATTTATTGATATTAGTTATTTATGTGTTTAGAATATATTTTCAAAGTTTTAACAATTATTGTGAATATTAATTGATGCAATTTTTCATTAGGTCTGAAATTGATCCAGACACCAAGGTCCGCTTAATAAGATACTACTCCATCCGCCTAGTCCGAGAGGAGAATGAGTGCCGTGTGTATTTCTGTACAGAAAATGCAAAAGTGTACCATGCAGAGGAAGAACAATTTATCACGATAGATGATGACATGTGTCCTGTGATACAAACTTTGATAAAGAGCTACCCTTCTTACACCAAGGTGGAAAATTTGCCGCACGACGATATCAGCAAGAAAATTTCTCTGGTTACAGAATTGTGGGATTATGGCATTGTTGTTACCGAAAACTCTTTAGAAATTATCAGTGATCCATTAGAAGACACTGATAGTTCTGATTATGATGATGATGATGATGATGATGATATTGATGAAGAGGAATCTGAGGAGTGTTGATAAATGTATTAGCATTAGTATTACACCCTATTTTATTATGATGATAAATATTCATAGTTATTTTAATTTCATCATAAATTGTTAGTTAAAAGACAAACTGGCTCTATAAACAAAATTTGACTATTGCAAATGACTACTTTTACTGACATATTTGAAAAGTTGTGTAACTATTTATTCTAATAAGTTTGTAACCACTTATAACAAAATATAAATAACTATGATACTATGAACATCTTTATCTTATTTGTTGAATTTGTGTATTTGAAAATGCTGATATATTGCTAAGCATTTGAAGTGAAAATTGTTACTCTTTCAAATAAATTTTACAAAATCAATATGTTGTTATTATTATGCCCTTAATTTATTTTCCACTCATACTGAAATTAATAAATATATTCTTACTCTTGCAAATTGTGGTAATATCTTTACAACTTTGGTCTAAAGGTGGTAAAAATATAGATTTATGAAGAAAAAATATAAAAGAAATAGGGTCTATTAAATTATAATTTTTGTTTATATACATTTAAAAAAACTACCTTACCATAATAGTATCATGTATTCATAATTTATTACTTATTCTCTTGGTTGTACTCTGAACTAACCTAACCTAATAATTGCAAAAATCCTGTATCATTGTATTATCTAAACTTTCAGCCTTATATGGTGTCAATATTATTTAATTTATTTATTAAAGGAATCCAATTTCAAATATATTTTTAAACAATTTCGAGTGTAAGTCAAATAATCTTGAAAATCTAAATTTAAAACCTTCATTGTAATGATATACAATTCCAACTCTTGCCCGTTTGCACCGCAGCTACTTAACCATTGATTAAAATTTAATCACTGGTTAACGAAAAATCGGTTTGCACCGCAACTTTGTCCCGGTTAAAGTCCCCCAAAAACATCAAATATTTAACCAGCCGATTTTGGCCGGTTAACGTGCCAAATACGTAACGACTAACTTCAGGACGTTTATAATCGTGAAGTTATTTATGTACATTTGTCAGACATATTTTATTGTGCTAACCTTTGCTAACAATGGATTTGATAATTGACGAGATTGACGAAATTGATGACTTGGATGTTATTGATTTAATTAATTTCGGTTTACCTCGTCAAATAAACGTTAGGTTAAACTATTTTGATATATATTAATCGAAGGCGACATTGATTTTCCAGTTGATTGGTAAGCTTTTAATATAAAAAGAATGATAAACATTTATAAATGTTTCTTTTTAGCAATAATTGTGTTTCACCTATGAATCAGTTGCTGACATGTCTGCGGTATTATGCCACAGGTGGACATTTGCAAACTATAGCAGATAGTAGTGGAATGCATTTGTCTACAGTATCCAGAATTGTAGTACGTGTTATAAATGCAATTGCCCAACACCACCGAACGTTTATTAAGTTCCCAACTGTGGAAGCAACCCAAGAAGTTCAGCAAGAGTTTTTTAAAATCGCTGAATTTCCACGGGTTATAGGAGCTATAGATTGTACACATATTAAAATAAAGTCACCTGGTAAAGTCAATTTATTTTAAATTACTATAAACACCATACAAATCATCATTGAAATGTAAATTATTAAATATATTTGAGGTGGCTTATTTAAAATATATAATTTATTACAAACATTACTTAATTTATTATAAATAAAGTGTTATCCTTATTGCATTAATATTAAATGTATTAATTTGAGATATGTTTTGTAGGAGGAGAAGATCCTGAAATTTTTCCGCAACCGAAAATCGTATTTTTCAATAAACGTGCAAATCATTAGCAATGCGGATTTAAAAATCACAAATGTTGTTGCCAGGTGCCCAGGATCAGTTCATGACTGAACTATTTTTAATAATTCTAGAATAAATGCAGAGGCTGAGCAGAGACGCTACCAAAACTGCATTCATCTTGGTAAGATTAAGAACATTATTTAGTGTTCTCTCAATCACTGTCAATTTTTTATATTAATTACATTTCTCAGTTTTATAAAAGAAATTAATTTGAACTATAACATTAGTGACATTTTTATCTATGCACCATAGCAGTTAATGGGTTTTCTGTTGCATTTGTTGCAGTGTACTGTCTGAAAGTACTGTCTAAAGTAGACAACTCTTGGCCGCTATGAAATTCACTTATCAAATTCAATTTAACCAAATATTTTCTTCGATATCTTATTAATTTAAGATTT
Organism: Ontholestes murinus; assembly: GCA_963969525.1. Taxonomy (NCBI): domain Eukaryota; kingdom Metazoa; phylum Arthropoda; class Insecta; order Coleoptera; family Staphylinidae; genus Ontholestes; species Ontholestes murinus. The sequence goes on from OZ018394.1 coordinate 33,600,122, forward strand.
TTTTATTATAAACACTATTAAGAGTTGTTAACGACAATGCACACTTGCAATGTACCAAAAAAAATGCTGAATTTCCCAATAGAAAAACCATAAACAGGTAATAAAGTTTGTACCATGTAAATTTTACGGTGCATAGATAAAAAAAAACGCAGGATATATGTAATGACTGTTACTTCATTACAGGTGACAGCGGCTACCCAAACAAGCCATATTTATGCACCCCATTGATAAATCCCGTAGCACAGGCGAAAATACGCTACAATGAATGTCACATCAAAACTAGAAATAGTATAGAGAGATGTTTTGGTGTGCTGAAAAGACGATTTCCTGGGTTGGCATATGGGTGTCGTTTAAAAGTATCGACAACACTAAAACTGATAATTGCAACTTCAATTTTTCAAAATATTGCTATAATGTACGACGAGGGTGTACCAGGATTACCTGATGACATACAATTATTACCTGATGAGATACAATTATTAATTATCAATGGAAATATTGATGCCATTAATAATAACAATAAAAATATTGGGAATGTCCGGAGACAGTTAATAAATAATTATTTTAACAATTTATAGTTTAATAAAATTTATTAAAATGGAGTAATTGTAATTTTTTTATTTTTATGTCCAAATTTAAACACTTTCTGCATTTCGCTTTCCTTATATATACCAAAGCACTCTGAAACTTGTCACGCGTGTAAGGAATAAGAAATATAGGTTAAGTATATAAACGCGCCACTGTCAATTGTACGGCATAAAAATACCAAAAATAAAAATTAAAACCCTATAAAAACGTGTGCTCTCTATGTTATTACTCTGTGATCGGTGGTTACTTAATCAGCCGACGGTGCAAACAAAATATTCTGGTTAAAGTTAGTAGCGATTAGTTAATCGAAAAATTTAACCAGACCTGGTGCAAGTGGCCATTAAAATTTATGATCTTATGGTAAATGTATTATAATTTGGTTTTAAATAATTAACTAGTAAGTTTTTACTTATATTAGAAAATAATTTCGAAACACTGCCTCCATTTCGCGCGTTGCTATCCCTTGGGCGTCCCCCTGAAATCAACCCCGCGATCAGCGCCGTGCATGCGCTTCGGCTCCTTCAGCCTACGCTATTTCCCCCTCCTCTTGTCCCTGATAATATAACCTCAGCTTTCAGCAAACTTCAGTCGTCCAATTTTAGGTCTAGATGTGAAGTAAACAAAAACTAAAAAATGATCTTTTCAGATCCCTTCTTATTTGCCCTTTCTATCATAGATACTGGTGCAATATTACTCTTAAACATTTATTATGTATCCTTTAAAACACAATATTAATTAAATTAAGTGTTAATGTAATTTCCTTAAATCAGGTGTAGATAATAACATTAACAGATTTGGAGTCGGATTACATGAACGCACAAGAATGCTGTTCAAAGTTAAACTTCTGGGTGACACCAAAAATGATGGGGCATACGGTTCTGATGACCCTTTTGTTTTTCCACGGGCACTGGATGCTAACAGTGTTGAATATACCCATGGCACTATGGCTGATTTACGACTTTATCAAAATACCTCAAGGGAACTTCGGGATCTACGATCCCACGGAAATACATAATAGGGGGCAGATTAAGAAGCATCTAAGAAACTGTATGGTGAATTTGGGTTATTATCTGGTAATTTTCTTCGTTTACCTCTATTGGTAAGTTTGCAGTGTTAAATGTAATACAGATGGATTAATAGTTTTTTTAATGGTTTGTTAGTATGATCGAGGCCTTACTCGAAGGAGACCCCATTAATAGAAACGACGATGGTTTAGCTGAATTTTAGTGTGGTTTATTTATTGTTGATTTTTGGTTATTTTTTTAATTTGAAATTCCAAGTACATTCTGATAATCTATTATATGCATTTTCTAATTTATCACTCTTCAATATATTAAGTTATTATTGATGTTGTAAAAATGAGGTCTCTCTAAAGGAAAAAGGAAAGGAAAAAAGTATCTAAACTATTTTTTTAGTTTAATATAAATTCGAGCAAATACAGAACATATTATTTTTTAATCAGAAAATCAATTATAATTAGTTTCTCTTATTAATTAAATAGTTAATCTATAATAAATGAAGTAGAAGTCACTTAATATCATCCAACATAAAGTGCATAAAACATGCTATTCATAATATTTTACACTACCAAAAGCAGATATAAAGTAATTTTACACTAAAAACCAGTGTTCTAATATTTTTTGACTTTATTTACATATAACATATATTTGATGTATTATTCACCAGTCTATTTACACCCTTAAATGTTTTATATCAGTTACTCTTGCCAATCTGTTAATTTTATTGATAATGATTATTACATCAAATTATAAGAATGCTTAATACAATAATTTTTGAACTATCAAAGTATTAATGTTTTTAACTTATTATTTTATGTAAAATAGAAAAAATATTTTCCTGTATTTCATACGGAAAGAGTAAATATTAATATTAAACATTTATAATAATCACATTCCATAAAAAAATTCCACAAAAATAAAATATTGAGAGAGAATAAAAATATTGTTTTAAGTTCCTATAAATAAATAGATTATCAGAATATCTTGGAACACATTTAATAATTTATTTTTCGTTACGTTGTATATTGTGATAATTTAATTTTTACTTTCGAAGGCTAGTTTTTTAGATAAACCTGAAACTTGCATAGCACAAATGTAACTTCCATTTATCGAGTCAATTGAGGAATATTATAGAGTGACGTTACGGACTGTTTATTCGTAGACTTTTTTTTCGTTTTTGCGTTTTTTTCTTTTTAAGTTGTAGAGCTTCTCCCGCAGTTCCAGTCGGCTTCACACGCAAACTGAATCGAATTCCTGGAGGCCTCAACGTTCTCTAGTCAGAGCTTTTTTGCCACATATTGTGATGTGTTTGTTGATCTCCTCTGTTTATTGTACTGTTTGACTGTATTTTAATAAAGACACGACTGTTTTAAAAATTAATTTTTACTGAGAATATGAACCTAATATTATGTTTTAAAATTTAAAAACAAGAATTAATATACAACCACAAATTAAACTCAATTTATTTTGTATAACAGGTATTTTTAATTTGTGATTAAATATGTATAACGAAGTAGAAGCCTTCCATCGTCAATGAGTTAATATATAACCAAATTTCTGCTTGACTGCTTCTTAAAAATGCATGTTAAATTATATATTATTTGGAATAGTTTTATTTACAATAATAATAATAATAACATGATAAGATCTGAGCAACAATTTTCTACACATAAATCTCCTAAGTGAATAACGCGAAAAATAACAGCCGTGGTTTATGGTTCCTTCATCAGCGCCATCTGTAACAACGGTATCACATTGATTGACGACAAGTCGGCCAGAACGGATTCCACGTTTTGTAACGTATCAACCTTCAGCAAATTATCCTTTCTGAAAATTAAAATGACTACTGCCAGCAGAGCCAAAACTTCTAGTGAATCGTACGCCAAAACTAAATCCCAAAGTTGTAAAACCTGTTCTGGTGGAAGATGTCCACTAAATGCTCTCATTAGCCATTTGAAAACAACTTTTATGCTAAAAATATAATAACATTAGTAATAAGTACATCAAATTTAATGATTTATCTTTGTACTTACGGTGGAACTGATATTTCTTTAAAGTGATACCATAAACTAGGTTCATATTTCTGTAGAAGTCTCTCAAATAAAAGACACACTGATACTATCCCCTGATCATGTCCACAAACTCTGTGTAAACGATGCCAGTAACGCAAATAAAACGCTCTGAAGACGTAATATAATCTGACGGGATCTTTAAAAATGTAACAAATCGGTGCCGCTAGAATAACGTTCGTTACAAATAGTTTTAATAAATTTAAATAAGACTTACCATACATAGTAAACCCGTGAAAGGGAATTACACCACTCGGAGGGAACGTCATCGTATTTTCCGAGGTTGGTTGCTTACCTTTTAAAATCACCTGCATATAACCAGGTTGGCTAGAGATGTGCTTCAATATACCACAATCTCTCATGAAGCACAGCATAACCTAAAAATAAAGAGTTAAGAGTTTGGTATACGTTAATACTATTTAAATTACCTGATATAAAACATCTTCAAATACAAAATATTGATCATCGTTTGAAGCCGTCAATTGGATATCTTTAATGATTAGCTTATCAATCATCAGGTCATATTGCAAAGCATGATTTTTTAGATTATCAAAGTACTCTCTTTGCTAAAATAATTAAAGCTATCTGATATAAGTATGAAAATTGTCAGCAGTGTAATTATTTCTTATACTTACAGCGAAATTAACATCTGCTCCCAGCACGACCGTCCATAGATCTGCTCTCAAAGATTTCGGGCAGCCTTTCTTTAAAAATTCCTGGGCCACGGGTGCGTAATTTTGGGCGAGGACTTTTTCCCCCAGTTGTATCCTTTTAGCCTCCAGACTACTCGAGTACGAATGGCTACCGAGGATCTGTTCTCCTCTTGAAAATTCTGAATAGAGATTCCTCTACGAATGATTGAGATTAGTGAATTGTATTCGGAGGAAAACGTGAATTACCAACTGTGGCAGATCTTTTACTTTAATTGGCAGGTGAGAAAATTCCCAATTCGGATCTTCACTACAATAAGAAAATAGATTGTGTAATGGATTAATTCATCATAAGAATGGTTAATACTTGGAAATTCATGATAAATATTAAACTAAAACACTTACTATGGTTTTATCACTAAAATATATTAATTTAAATAAATTCAAATTCAAGTAATTAAATTTGTTTATTATTATAGTAATATTAGGACAAAAAAATCTAATTTCATATAAAACAGTAAAAAACATTTACTATATTTTTTTACCGCTAAAATGTTTAATATTACAAACATATTTAGTGGCTACAAATATAGTAGGTTTTTTATATTTAATGTTTATACTATTAACTTCCATGTTACAAAGATTGCAGCCATCATTATGAAAAGATATGTAATATATAGCACCTGATATTGTATACTTATATGAAAACACTTGTAACAATTACTTCAAATTTTGTTAATCGATATCAAATATTGTGCTTAAACTTACTCATTGAATTTGCAATTTGGACTTTTTAAATTTAAAAGAACCTCCAAAAAGTCTTTAGGCGCGTAAACTGGTCGATACTTGCTGACATCTACAAAATTTAACATTTAAACACCAATAATAGTAGTAAGTATAGAGATATTTTTATCACCTACCGATGTCATAGTTACTAAGTTCACCCCATTTCTCGGCTAGTTCATCCCTATCATGCATCGATCTGGAGCGCGCCAATGTGATGCCCAGTTCTGTGCACATCGAGTTGAGAGATTTGTGTATCCTCTTATCCCACTGAATCTGTGCCCTTTTGAAAAAGGCCACGTCCACCACTGGCGAATCCATTTGTTTCTTGTTGGCAACCCAATGGTACACGTTGTTCTTTATTTGGCACTCAATCCCTTTTTCACGCATAGACTTCACCAAGGACTCGTTAAAATTGGATAAGTCGACACTGGACGAAGCAACAATTTTCTGAATGGAATCAAACAAGCAATAATTAATGCATGAAGAATTATAACTATTTTAATACTGCCAAATTCTCTACGTTAGTTTTAGATAAGGTTTGGCATATAGAGGCATAAATAGCAATATGGAATTTTTATTATATTCTATGTATTAGATGTAAAGCCTTAGTTTCAAATTAAGAAGTAGATCGCGAAAGCATTTTTAGTAGTGGTATTTTTTGATACTCAAACATGGCATTTATTAAGATTATTGATAATTGCTACTGAAATTCAGGATTTTATTAGGTTCCAAAAGTGGAAATTTTATTTTGTGATCCTCAAAAGGTTAGTTGAAGAAGCAGAAATAAAATAACAAGGCTAACTGATCTTATTTATATGGTCAGTTATGCAAAACCTAACAACAAACACTGATAATATATATCATGTTCATACATAGCCTGTAACAAAACAAAAAACTTATGAAAAAAAAACTTTATTTGCTTTGAACCATTATTATTGTTTTAATACCAAGATAAGTGAAATTAATAAAAAAGCTACAATTTTCATCAATTGTATTCTCACATCGAACTTATTTAGATTTATAGATGTAATAATGATTTTCCTTAACGCAATTTTTGTACTGCAAAAAAGTAAATCGAATTTTAAGCAATATATTAGCAATTTATTACTTGCTGTTGTGAAGTATAATTGCACCCACCTGCACTTCTTCTATAAACCCCAAATATGATGGATGACTTTGGATCGCGTCGCATATCTTCTGCGTCGTATGGTGGATACTCTTGTCTTTAATTTCGTCCATTTTATAACATGAAAATTTCACTGCACATTTTTGACAATCGGGTCGAAAGCTGCGAACGGTCAAAATACTCATCCAATGGTGCCCAAGGCAACACTCTCCTATTACCTCGTCACCGTGGAAACGCCGCTTTATTGATATTCGGATGTACTTCTTTGAGCATTTCAAATAAAAGTTCTATTGTGAAAAATATGACTGTCTTTCTATAATATTTAAAAAAATCACAGGTAAAATTCAAAGTTTAATTTTTAAAATAAGAAAAATAAGACTAAACAAATGGTTATTAATTATTAGAGAATGTTTCCCCAATCCACTCCAAAATTCTAAAATACATAAATGTAATAAATAGTGGTAGCTGTAATGCCATTCAATTAAAGAAAAAATTAAACTAACACAACTGTCAGGTTATGTAAGTTAAATTTAATTTGTAGCATAGAGCGTTGATTAGCTTATAATATTAATTAAATTACATGAGTTTAGGAATAGTGGCTGAAGACTTATGAAGTATTCACAATAAAAACGTAAAATAATGTTTCATAACAGGTCTTGATTATTATAACACTTAAATATTAAAATAAATAAAACTATAGGAATATAAAAATTGTATAAAAGAGTAAATCGTTTTCTTTATTTTAATAATTGAAAATATACTACGAAGTGAAATCCTTTAAGATTCAAGTATATACTTCAAGTGTATATTTGTTTACTCCAATGAACACATTTTGATATACACTAGTATTGAATAAATTTAAATAATTATACAACCTTTAATATTATTTTCTCATTAAAAAATTAGTCTCTCCGATCATGTTTTACTAACCAAAATTTACTCCTAATATGTTTTCTAGACTTTCTTAGTCTAAACTTTTTGCCTTAATAAATATTTGCAGATTTATCTAGTAAATAAACAAAGTATATTTAAAAAAACTAAATATTTAAATGTTATTTTTTAATGACAGAAGATTTTCTTATAGTGAATACAAATTTTATTAATCATATACTGTCCATTTGGATCTAACACCTTTTGCTCTCTTTCTGGCAATAGAATGATTCCCTGCTCATAAAATGTTTGTACTTTTCTGGCAAAAAATGGTCCAGGATTTTAAAACTACTTTAAAAATTGTAGAGAAGAAATAATAATCAGAAATCAGCTTTTGTAAAGTTACTAAACTTGTACGAAATAACACATTATCTTGGTATAGCACTACAACTTTTCTATTGATTGATTCTACATTTTTCTGTGTAAGTGAATCATTCAATTTATCCAGCTGATTTGAATTGATCGTTTTATAGTATTGTAGAGGCTATCTGACTGTTTCTTTGAAATTCCTCCAAACAGGCAATATCATCTTTTTTGAAGAATATCGGCGTTCGAAGTGCTTTGAGCCGTTTCATCTTGATTTCATGGGTTTAACTCGTAATAATGAGCTTCAAAATGTATCATTATTTAGTCGCTTGAGAAGCAAATCACAGGCATTAACGTAACGGCAAAATTTCTTTCAGTAAGAATATGTGCAATCTACATCTCGAACTTTGAAATTAAACCTAGGCATATCAAATGATTAAAAACGTTAGAATTGGGCTATTTTTTTCCAGCAATCTCACGAGTAGTTATTCGCCGGTTTGTATCAATTAATGCCTTCATTATGCAACTGTCAGCTTCAACTGGCATCCCAGAAGGTGATGCATCTGCAACATAAAATTTGCTTGTTTGAAATTTTGCAACTAATGTTCATTTTGGCGTTATGTCATTACATAGTCTCCATGCACTTTACATATTTTTTTTCTTGTTTAAACACATTTTTATCTTTTCTATCGTAAAAATATGCCGAACATGCTACATTTCATTTTCACACCAAAACTGCTGTGTAGAATCAATCAAACTTTTACACAAGTGGAAAAGTATGATTAAGTCCCCTATTGAAAAAAACGGAATTACTTTACGGACAACACAATATTTTGTCTTCAATTATGAATATAAAGCTATTTTATTCTTCGTATTGATTTTACTTTAGCCACTGGATGCGTGTTCAGTCATTTACAGATATAATCACTACAGACATAAACTTCAATCAGTATGTTGATACCTTTTCGCATCTTGTCATTATACAATTATTCATTTATTATAAATTTTAAATAGAAATAATTTTCATTAACCTTCTAAATGTTACCAACATCTTACTTATTGTTACAACACTTGTACTTGATATTAAACATTTCTAAATGAAATTATTTTAAATTTTCTGTCTGGTGATTATTAACACATCTTTCAATCTGACCCTACGAATTTATAACCTAAAATGACTATTTAAAACAGCTGCAAGCTTCTGCAGAGGTTATATACTGATTTTATTATTGCAAATACTTCTTTTTCTGGGTTTTAAATATTTTTAGAAGAGTTTAATGCATTAGGCATGATAATTTAGCCTTGTCTTTCAGAAGTGGCCGTTTAGTATTGTTTCCATGAATCTGAGAAGATCACATTATTAAAACATGGAATTGTTACAATCTTATTTCCACTTTAAATGCTCTCCAACCCTAGAAGTGTGGATTGACTTATATTTTTAGAACCTAGTGTTGAGAAGATTCAGACTATATCATGATGATGGTTGCGACCAAAGTAAATGTTTTATTCAATGCCTATTTAGTATATATGTCTAGAGCAGTGGTTCTTAACCGGTGTTCCGTGGGATTAAGTGAAATGCTTACCAGAAGAAAAAATAGTATCAAATATTATGTATAAAATTTGCATTTTGTAACATTAGAAACTACGTATTAATTATATTACAAAAGTGGTACTACAACACTCCAAAATTAAATATAAATGATAATAATAAGGCTACTCTCCAATTCAGAAACAGGAATTATTTTAAAAGGTTGCTAAAAAATCAAATTGAAGAAGGCAATACATTTAGAAAAATAGCGTCACTTTCCAATAAAGCATAAAATACACCATACCAAAGAATCTAATTTTGCCAGCATTCTCTAAAATTGTTCAAATTATATTTGGGGATGATGCAAAAAAATAAATTATGAAAATCCCTCTTTCGAATGACACAATTAAAAAATTAAATTTGCTTTGCAAATCGATGAGTCTACCGACATTAGCGGTATAACTCATCTGATAGGATTTGTTCGTTTTATTAATGAAAATGAAATAGTGAACCAATCTTTATGCTGCAAACAACTTGCTGAACGCACGACAGTAAATGATATTTTTGAAACAATTTCGTCATATTTAGATAAATTTCAAATAACATTGGACCAATATGTAGGAATTTGTACCGATGGTGTACCTTCAATGATCGGCTCCATTAGAGGAATTATTGTTTTTGCGAAGAATTCGTCTTAGACCAAGTAGCTAACATAGTAAATTTGATCAAATCACGACCTTTGCAAACACGATTATTTAAAAAAAAACTGTGCCTCTATGGAAACTTAACACGTGTCTTTACTGCTGCATACTGAGGTACGTTGGTTATCACGAGACAAACTGTTGAACTGAATTTTGGAACTGAAGAATAAATTACCCATATTTTTTTTTAAACGGTAGCCATACTTTTCAAATTTATTCAACAGACAATATTTGGTGCATGAAAATGGCATATTTAGTCGATATTTTTAATTATTTAAATGCTGTTAACGTTAATCCTCTGATTAACTATCAGCATTTCAAAAAAAAATTCGTTTGGGAGAACATGTATAATTGAAAAAAAAACAATAGACATTGTTTCCTTCAGTCCAAATTCAAAATTACAATGTCGATGAAATAATTCCTATTATAACTCAACATTTAGAATTATTAGAAGAAAATATTGCGACATATTTCCTAAATTTAAATATTGAAAATTATGACTCGGTACGAAATCCATTTGCCGCAGCCGACAGACAATTTTCGTTAATAGAAGAGCAAGAATTCATTACGTTGTCGTTCTCTCAAAATGAAATTTTCCGAATTAATTAATTGAAGAATTTTGGATATCCGTTCAAACCGAATTTAAAACAATTTCCGAAAAAGCCATTAAAATTTGGTTACAATTTTAACATCATATTTATGCGAGATTGGTTTTTCAACATTAACCAATATCAAGACAAAGAAACGTGAAAGGCTTATAAATATAGAAGAAGAAATGCGTGTAGCAATCTCACACATAAGACCCGATATTGCTACTATTTGCATAATCATCAGACTTGAGTATCCCATTAAAATTATTCAATTCAAATATTACTAATAATATTCTTAATTTATCGGTATCTTTATTTGTATTTTTCAATCAATTCAAAATATATGTTTTTTCAATTAAGTTTCATTTTTACATTGAAATGCTTTAAAATTGCAGAAAAAAATTTGAGATAATAAAGTACTCCTTCAATGCCAAAAGGTTAAGAACCACTGGTCTAAAGTTTTTATTTTTTTACTTTTTCTACACGAAGTACGAGAAAGTATTGTTTTAAAATATCTTTCTGGGGTCCTTAGATGTTTGTTTGGGGGATGAAATTTTTAACTTAAGTTTATGTTTTTTGTTGAAATAAAAAAAAAACTTTTAGTACAACTTCCACCAGAAGTGAGTGTTTGTGAGTGAGGTTTTTTTCTTTAGAAAAACGAAACATTTTATAAGGTTTTTAAATGTTAGCTATGAATAATTAAAAACTAAACTTTCATAAATATTTTTTTTTTTAAGAAGTTAAAATTTCATTACTTGATAATTATACAGTGTGAGTTTTTTTAGATGTTCTCTATGGGGATCTGAGAAACTATAAGAGTTATAAAAGCTGTTAAATGGAGAAAGAAATGTAGTTTTAAGAAACGAATAAAATTGCACTTTCAAAGTTTTCAAAGTCAAGGATAGCTAGATATTTTGAAAAAATAAAAACTGTCATTTTTTTCAAATCAATATATATCGCGGTTATTATGACAGATATATGAAAACTGTGAAAGACAAAGTTGTAGATAACTTTATGTAAATTAATAAAATAATAAATTCAATTTTTTGTCACCATTATTTTCCGAGAGATGATGCAAACTTACATTTTTTTAAATGGAAACCATAGTTGGCTATCGCCTCATTCGATAGATTATTCTCTATTTAATCCTATATCACATATGACATAGTTATTTCTAAAAATAAGTGAGTTACAGTCATTTTAACTTTTATTATAAATAAAAAATAGTTAGCAATGAAAAAGTGTTGTTGGAATAATTTATTTTTTATGATCATTTATTAAAATGTTCGTGAATAGTGATTTTTCCTGTGCGTTAACCACACCGGCTTTGTTTAAAGTAATTTCTGAATGTATTGCTGGTTCCTCAAAGTCGTGGTTCAGTGAAGTTGGAGCAGATGAATATTTTAGGCCCCTTTTCAGTAAATTCATTTCATTCGGGTTATATGTATAGCACAATCCCAAAGGCATGAAAACTTATTCGCAGCAATACCATTTATTAACAACACCAGCTATAAAATAAAACAGAAGTTGCAGTCACACAACATCAAAACAATAGTAGTTAATAGAAACAATTTATAAACAATAATAAAATGTACACAATAAACTGTGTTAATTGTGATGGCGCCTACATAGGACAAACTGGACGAAATTTTGAAATTCGTTTCAAGGAACACCGAAAATCAATTTTAAACAGAAATGCAGCCACATGATTAGCGGAACATTGCATAAATGCGGGGCATCCCATGGGGGATATAATACCAATTCAATTTTGACGAAAAGGTAAAAAGCTTAATCTCCAGGAGGGTCTGTAGATTAAGAAGTCCATTAACGACGATGTTAATCTTCTAAATAATCATCACGAAGTACTGCATGCCGACAATATCATATCGCGGGAATTTCTCCTGATTAAGTATTGTATACATATTGTAATATTTTTACTTTCCCTATATAGTATATATAGGGGGAGTATTGTTTTCGTGATTTTTTTTTCAAATTTTTTTTTTGCGGAAATATCCGTTTTGGGGTCCCCTGAACCCAAAAAACTAATTTCTGGAAAAAAAAATTCTGTGTGTGTGTGTATGTGTGTGTGTGTGTGTGTGTGTCTGTCTGTCTGTCGGTGGGCGCTGTATCTCAAAAACGAATTATCCAATTGAGATGAAACTTTAAACTTAAGGTTTTATCGTTAAAAACTGGAGCTGAAAAGCTTTTGGTAGAGATTCATAAACCGGAAGTGGATGTTTACTCGAGGCATTTTTTTGTTTTTTACCAATATTTTTCTAAATATACAAAATATTATGTAACTTCTCAAACAAAAGTTAAAGGGCGTAAAAAACTGAACAACTTTTATTAAAACATGTTTTTTATAAAATTCTTAACTTTCGAGAAAAAAATTAAAAATTGAAAATTTGGCATTTTTTGGCAATTGCTAATAAACTATTGAAGCTACATGAAATTTATATAACAAATAATTGTAGAGAATTCAAGACTGAACAAATTATAAAGAATAGTTTTTTTGCCTAAACCTCATAGTTTTCAAGTTTTTACTTGTATATATATATATATTTTTTTATAGGGAAAGTACTATGATGGCCACATCACCATTTTTAATTTTAAATTAGTTTAACTTTTAAAAATGATTGGGTATGATCGAAACACGTGTCAGGAAACTGAAAATAAAAGTAACAATATGGACCAAAACAAGTTTTTTTCTTCGCCAAAATTTAAAATGACTCACTTATTTTTAGAAATAACTGATATTGGATTAAAGAGAAAAAATAATCGATCGAATGAGGCCACAGCCAACTATCGTTTCCATTTAAAAAATGTAAGTTTGCGTCTTATCTCGGAAAATAATGGTGACAAAAATTTTGTAAATATATTTTATTAATCTAATCTTTATTGATCTGCATAAAATTATCTATAACTTTGTCTTTTGCAGTTTCTTTACTATCTGTCCTAATAACCCAGATATATTGATTGATTAATGGTTGAGGCGTTCACTTCGTGATACATCTTGAATATTTAAATAAAGTAAAACTCACTTTGTTGATATCACACAATTTATTTAAAAAGTTTGAAAATGATCAGCTGTTGATCGAAACTCGAGTCACTTTTTAAATAAATTGTGTGATATCAACAAAGTGAGTTTTACTTTATTTAAATATTCCATATATTGATTTGAAAAAATTGACACATTTACTTTTTTCAAAATATCTAGTTACCCTTGACTTTTTTACAAACTTTGAAAATGGAATTTTAGTCGTCTCATAAATCTACACTACTTTCCCCATTTAATCGTTTTTCTATCTCTTATAGTTTATGAGATCACCATAGAGAATATCTAAAAAACTCACCTTGCATAAAAAATAATTCCTAGAAAATAATATAATTAGTAATGGTTTTTTTGCAAGACGCAAGACTTCCAAGATAAGTGTCGCGGAATTATGACGTGCACGTCAGTTTTAATCAAGCGTACTAAGGTTTAGTCATTAAGATAAAAATAAATGACCTTCTCTAGCGATAAGACATTTGAGAAAACAAACGAGTTGTGATTAAGACGCATATTAACGGTAGCTAAATGCACACCCTAAAATCATGAAATGAATTGATTCTTCTCCTCACAATTCAACAATCAATTTATTTGTGCGAATCATGAGGACAGTTCAGGTAGCTAAATAAGATCATTTTTTCTTAGATTATTAAATTCAAGACAGGACAGAAAGATTTCATGTTTATACCCATTTATTTATATTCATGTTAAATGTTATTATGTATTGTTATTGTGTCCAAATAAATATTGTTGTTTATATAATTGATTCTAAACACTGGAATACATTTTGTAGGCATGTTTATAAATAATGTTTTAGTAATATTATTTGCTAAATAAAAGGCAAAATGTGTATAATTAAAAAATAAACCGAAAAAGTAATACAATATAATTACAATCGTGTTTTTATTTGACGTTACAATATTTACAAAAATCTTGTTGAATTATTTTATTTTAATTCGACGTTTAGTTTCGAAAGAGTTTTGCTAATATTTCATACTAAATAAAAGTAAATCAAAATCTATATAATTATTAAAAATAATAAAAAAGAACAATGCAAATATTGTAGTTTTCCTCCCAATACTTATAAACCAAATAAACAATACAAAAATCTGGACTTTTCTTGACGTTACTCTTTAACACCTTGTTTATTATAATCCGAAGTTTATTAAACTTATTGTGTATTCGCCTTACCAATTATATTTCAATAACTTCTGATATTTTACTAATTGTCCATGTAATTTTTCCTTGATGTTTAACGCCATATGTACCTCTGAATATATATGAGAGAAATGGTTGCGACTGTTACTAAGAGTTTTAGGTTTGAAAATTTGAAGAAGTCACCATTCACATAACAATAATTTATTAAATAATTAAATTAATAATCTTTCATCTTGGTTCACAAATAATAATCTTGACCTTAATATCAGTACGTGCTAATTATAATTGATTAAAATCTTCATACTTTATTAATGGTACTAAATTGAAATCGGTAATAGAAATTAAGGATTTAGGTTATTTTTGATACTCGTAGCTCTTTTATCGCATATTAATATTATTTGTAATAAAGCTCTCAAAGCTCTGGGTGCTAGCAAACGGTTTTCCACTGGTTTTAGTATTGACACGTTGAAAATTCTTACATCTTACATTAGCACGATCTAAATTAGAATATTGTTCCATAATATGGAATCCAAATTATACAAATCCAGCTAATAAATTAGAGATGGTACAAAGTCAATTTTTAATTTTCATATCTTTCAGGCTTGGAAAATTACAATCAGAATTTAGCCATTCCGAAATGTTAATAACTATAAATTTAAAATCTTTGCATTATAGAAGAGTTCTGCTTGATTTATGCTTCGGTTTTAAATTAATAAATGGTATAATAGAATGTCGATACTTGCTTTCGGCGCTAGATTTTAATTTTTCCCTGGTAAGAAAAATCCGTGCTACTTTTCCTTTTCGAGTTCCTCTCTATACTACAAACTATGGAAGTAATAATTCAATTAGTAAGATTATAATAAATTATGCACTAATCCTAAATTTCTTATTTATAATTCGTTTTTTAAATCGTTTAACTATAGCCTGTTTATAGTTTTGTCTATTTATACTTAATTTTTAATAGATTATTTTTATTGTATGTGTGAAAAATATAGTATTGTTTTATTTAAGTATATGTATATATTTACAATATGTTATTTTGGGATTCATATCACATTTAGTTTATAATACTTATTTGTTTCTCGTTGATTATGTTCTTCGCTTTTCTATGTCATTTAGTACCATAAGTAATATAAGTATTTTAGTGTAAATTGTATTCTAAATTTATAATTTGTAAAAAATGTGTTATCCTTAAATAAATAAATAAAGGATACGTAATATAAAATCAAATATTCATGCAAAATATAGTTATCAATTTTATCAAATTAATCATGTTCCTACTTTCCATCCTATCCTCTAATATACAGGATGTTTCTGTGACTCGGGGAATAAATTTAACCACATATACTAGAGTGAAAATGATGATGATTCGTAAAAAAATTATTATAAAAGTCTTTAAATGACCAAGATACAGGTCATCAAAGTTAAGAAATTTTAGCACATTTTTCTAAATACTTTCAAAACCTCTTGTGCTGCAATTTGGCACAGCCTAAACTAACATCAAGTAAATTCCTTAGGCTATTTGTCACTTCGATCGGACAGAAGGAACCATACTATACAGAGTGTAACTAAAATTAGTTTGCTCAGAACATTTTTGTTTGCTAGTAAATCTACATTTATTTTTCCAGATTTTAATAGAAAATTTATTTTAGAAACTTTTATCACTCTTTGAACATTTTGATAACAGTGCCGGTTTTGGAGTTAAAAGCAAAAGTGTTAGTCTTTGATGTCAATTGTAACAAACAAAAATCCTGAGTTGGCGATAACTATTGATAAACGAATTGAGCTGTTAACTTGCCTATGTCGTTCTGCGAAAAGTTAGATAACAATTTGCAACGTTTTTTATGCTCTATCTGGTCGTTGGTGGCTTCCCTTATTAAATAAAACATCAAAATTTCTTATTTCTGTAAAACTCTTTAGACTCCATGAAAGAATTGTACTCTAAATGATGAATTAAAATTAACCCCTTTTAACAGTTAACTGTAATGCTTTTACTATCCTTATACATCTATTGCTTAAGAATAAATATGAAAATTTCGAAATTCCCATGCCATCGTCAGATTTTTCTGGCTCTTCTTCCTTTTTCTTCTCTTCATTGGAAACTGCTGCGGTAGTAGCAACAGCAGCAGCGGGGACGGACGTAGCTGGAGCATCATATACACCGCAGTCAATGTTTGTGATGAATTCCTTAATATTAACTCCTTCCAAAGCCTTAACGAAAAGACCTGGCCAGTCTGGTTTAACATCAAAGGCTTTCAAAATGGTTTGAATTTTTAACCAGTTATGGTAACATTCAGTTTTGTACTCACTTAGTATTTATTTTATTTTATTTATATATTAATGCTAATACTATCAACAATTATTTTATACTCCAAATCTTGTTAAAATTCACACTTTCAGGGTATTAAGCTTTTGTACAATTTTCCAGAACATTTAAATTGCTGATCCCTGGAAATGGATTGATGAATGAGTTATGGTTCTTCCGGAGTTTTTAACAATTTGTTAAATATTGTTGTTACTTCGTTATATATTTCGTAAATAAAATGAAACACTCGTTTAGTTTGTTTGTATAACTCTTTTAGTTTTGATAATGGCAAGTTAAATTGCAGAATCTATAGTCGACAAAAATAAAAGTGTTATTCAAAAAAGTTAATTCAAATAAATGTGTTTGATCTTTTTACAGTTGAATTAAATACCTTTTTATGTCTTTGTTTTCGAGGAATCTTTTTAATTGTGATAGGTCAAGAGTACAATAAATAATTCTTTAGGATAGGTTGTTTTTAATTAGATGGGTAGTGGCTCCTACCTCACCCTTTATTTATTAAAATATAAAAGATAATATTTTAAGAAGAAATTATATTTAATTAGTTATGAATTAATTCAAAACACTTAAATAATAACGAAACTATTTTCTTATTACCAACATTTTTATATAAAACTCGTGCATATGCTTAAGCAATTTCAAGGGGTGTTAGAGAAATCTATGTACTTTCGTTAGTCATTAACATAGCCTTTGAAATCAACTGTGATCTGTATTAGTATTATTACACAATTAAAAATGACATAAGCATAAGAAATATTGTAAATTTAAGGTTTATGAGTAACAATTGTATTTTTCATTAATAACATAAAATCGCTTTTAGTGGAAATTTTGTAGACAAAATTGCACACTCCTGCAATAGTTTTTAGGAAACCAAACGTCTGATGTAATGAATGTTTAATTGTATATATAGGGCGGGTGGGTGGCCTCTATCCCACCCTCCAATCTTTGAAACACTCCCAAAAATTCTAATGGGTGTAGTTTTATTTCTAAAACGACTTATTATTTAAATTAGTTTTGTTTAAAATTTTTTCCTTCTGAAAAATTGTTGCTTATGTGTTTAAAATTGAAGGGTGTGATAGTGGCCACCCACCCACAATACATATACATTTAAACTTTAATCTAAAACACTGATAGACAATTTAAAAAAAAATACAATAGCAACTCTGCTTTAGTTTTAAGAAAATTAAAATGGCAACAGTGATTATAATTAAAAAAATAATAATAAAGTCGATGAAAAATGAAATTTACCAAAGTTTAAATTAAAAAATAAAAAATCGTTGAAGAACAAAAAAAATTGTTCCAAAAAGTATAGCTAATATTAAAGCATAGCTAATAATATAATGCTAAAATCATTATTTCTTTAATAAAACTTTTTAATTTTACCACGAACAAAGAAAAACAACTGAAAATCAGCTGATAAATTACAATTACTTAGAAAATGACAGTTAAAAACAGTTGAAATAAAATAAAACCAATGGAATTTTATTTCAAACAGTTGCAAACTTTCTAAAAATACACATTAGTCTAATGTTTAAAACAACAAAAGAAATTTAAGAAAAAATATAACATAAATATAATTTGCTAAGGAATAATAATTGAAATCTTTTTTTGGGCAAACTCTTTGACCAATAGATTCATATAATAAAATATCTATTATATAAACTAAGAAAAAATTTCAATTATTTTTCAGTTTTTCAATTACAACTTTCGCAATAATATGTATTTAAATTTTAAAAAAGTCTTGCACCAATGGATTCCTACAATCAAATTTATTTAAATTAAGTAAAAATCTAAAATTCTAACTTTTGAATATTAAAATATGTTTTTAGAAATTTTTAAATAATTTCAAATTATTTTTTTTATTTAACAGAAAGTACTCTTGATCTACGGCAATAAACTATGCGTTAACCTAGCGCCTATTTTCCCGCTTAAACTCCAGCGTACTCTTGACCTACCTCAACGTATAATTTGTTAGGGCGGGTCGGGAGTACGGGAGAGGTCATTGCATTGCTTGTTGAGGTAGGTCAAGAGTACGATAGAATAAGTAATAATCAAGTTTATTTATTTATTTATTTTATTTATTTACGTTTATTAACGTTGCCACCAATACAATGTATATATACATGCAATTAAAATTTACACACATATAACGTTTAGCGGATGTTTACGGTAATAAAAAAGTATTCACAAAAATACTTGTCATAAGTTATATAAAAATATAATGAGGTATCACATTTAAACGGCATCGTTGATAAATTCCTTAAACGAATAGTAGCATTTGTTTATGAGAAATAATTTAAGTTGCTTCTTGAATATTGTAATACTCTGATTAAACTTTATTTTGTTGGGCAGTTTATTGTATACTAACAGACCTGAATACTTAGGTGATTTCTCATATAAAGTGCTATTGTGGCGTGTTACACAAAGATTGTTTCTGTTTCGGGTATGGTAATTATGGTTATCACCATTTTTAGCAAATGAACTTAGATTCTGAAACACATAAACAGCGGATTTATACAGGGTGAGTTTTTTTCGATGTTCTCTATGGGGATCTCGGAAACTATAAGAGATAGAGAAACGGTTAAATGGGGAAAGAAGTGTAGATTTACAAGACGAATAAAATTCCACTTTCAAAGTTTTCAAAAAAGTCAAGGGTAACTAGATATTTTGAAAAAAGTAAAAAGGGTCAATTTTTTCAAATCAATATATTTCGGTTATTATAACAGATAGAAAAAAACTGTAAAGGACAATGTTTTAGATAATTTTATGCAGATTAATAAAAAATAATCAGAAAATTTTTATCGCCATTATTTTCCGAGATATGACGCAAACTTACATTTTTTTAAATGGAAACCATAGTTGGCTGTGACCTCATTCAAAAGGTAATTTTTTTCTCATTAATTCAATATGGCATACGACATAGTTATTTCTAAAAATGAGTGAGTTATAGTCATTTTAAATTTTATTATAAATAAAAAATGGGTAGCCATGAAAAAGGTGAAAGTAAAACAATTGCAGTGGTTTATAATATTAGCAATATTGTAATTATTAGTTTTACAGAGATAAACCAAAATAAAACAACAGCATAAAGTAATTCTGTAATTATCAATATATCAATGGGAGAGAAATTTTAATATTAAAAAAATATGGTCAGAGTTCACTATTAATACTATTATGACATAAATTATATCTTTTTACAATTGAATTTATGGTTTTTTGACTATTCTTATGTAAATTGAATTATATGTTTAAATAACAACTAGTTTATGATCCTCCACAGATTGATATGATTTTTCATATACTTTGTTTTTTACATAACCCCACAGAAAAAATTCAAAAACGCACAGATCGGGAGATCTAGGTGGCCCTGGGATTGGTTTATTTTTTCCCACTTATGAGTTAAGAAAAGCATCATTTAAATAATTTGTAAAGCCAACATGTTATGAGGTGGAGCACAGTCATATTGGAACCATTTCAATCTTGCTTGTAATGATAAATTTAAACAATCGAGCGTATCTTCAAATGTTTTCTGAAGAAAATAAAAGTAATCATTTTCACTTAGTGAGTATTCAAAAATATATGGACCGAGAATTATTAATCCAAACACACCATGGATTAAACCCAAATTTAATTTGTAGTTTTCTCTGTGAAACTTCTCCTGGATTCACTTAAGTTCATCTATGTTCATTGTGGCGATGAAAAATACCACAATTAGTAAATTGCCATTCATCTGTTCATAATATTTTTGTAAGAAACGTATTATCCTCTTGACAAATGGGTTTATACCACATACAGAAGGCCATTTGATAATTACAAAATTATTATTCTTATGCTGGTTTTTCATTTTTATTTAACTTTGTAGAACTAATAATTACAATATTGCTATTATTATAAACAACTGAAATTGTTTTCCTTTCATCTTTTTCATGGCTACCCATTTTTTATTTATAATAAAATTTAAAATGACTATAACTCACTTATTTTTAGAAATAACTATGTCATATGTCATATTGTATTAAAGAGAAAAAAATTACCTTTTGAATGAGGCCATAGCCAACTATGGTTTCCATTTAAAAAAATGTAAGTTTGCGTCATATCTCGGAAAATAATGGCGATAAAAATTTTATGATTATTTTTTATTAATCTACATAAAATTATCTAAAACTTTGTCCTTTACAGATTTTTTCTATCTGTTATAATAACCGAGATATATTGATTTGAAAAAATTGACCCTTTTTACTTTTTTCAAAATATCTAGTTACCCTTGACTTTTTTGAAAACTTTGAAATTGGAATTTTATTCGTCTCGTTAATCTACACTTCTTTCCCCATTTAACCGTTTCTCTATCTCTTATAGTTTCCGAGATCCCCATAGAGAACATCGAAAAAAACTCACCTTGTATATATAAATAGATACTAAAGTAAGTATGTTGTTGGTTTTAAATACATTTTTACAGGTCTCCGTTCTTTTCATATTAAATATTAATCGTATTAAACGTTTCTGTGAAACAAACAATCTTTTGGTATCAGCTCTACCCCATATCAATATGTTGTAACTTAGATATGGATAACCTAATGCGTAATAAATATTCATCAATGATTCTGTGGACAGCGTTCCTTTTAATTTTAAAATAGCATAATAAGCGCTATTTAATTTGTTAGAGATAAAGTTAATTGGTTCGGACCATGAAAGCTGATCGTCTAAGAAGCTACCTAAAAATTTAGCACAGATTGAGCCATTTACTAATCTACTCTCTGGTTTTTTTCTATTGTAAAACTGGATTTCGGTCGTTTTATCACTGTTTAAAAGTAGTTTATTTTTGTTGCACCAGTCAGTTAGTTCAGATTTGACAGTGTTTACTTTCCTTAGGAGTTCTGATTCAGTAAAGGCAGATACTATTATCGTTGTATCGTCAGCAAAATTTACTATATGGCCTTCGCTTAAATGTTCCACAAGATCATTGATGAACAACAGAAAAAGCACAGGACCTAGTGTTGAACCCTGCACCACACCGGTATTTATTTTGTAAGTTCTGGATGACCTCTTATTCACTTCAACGTATATTCTTCTGTCGGTTAAGAATGACACTATCAAATCGTTCACTACACCACGAATGCCAATGGCATTCAATTTGTCGCGCACAAACTGAGGGGCGATAGTATCAAACGCCCGAGAGAGATCGAAGAACAATCCAACGACACGCATCCCTTGATCCATTTTGGTGTTAATTTCTTCTAAAAGGTCGACGCTAGCTGTTTCCGTTGATTTGCCAACTCGGAATCCGTGTTGAGTGTTCTTTAATATATTCAGATCATTTATGTATATCCACAGTTTAGTAACCAACTCCTTCTCGATTAGTTTTGAGAATAGACTGAGGATGCAAACTGGACGATAGTTTGTTTTTTCAAAAATTGAACCCTTTTTAAAGATCGGAATAAGTCTAGAGGTTTTTAGATTGTTAGGGAATATTCCAGTTTCAAATATTAGGTTTATTATATATGTCAGCGGTTTAATGATTTCATTTGCTACACTTTTTATGATTTTAGTAGTAATTCCATCGCTTCCACTACTTTGTTTATTTTTAAGGGCCCGTAAGGTCTTCATTACATCTTCGGGGACAATTGGTTCTAGAAACATAGTAGTGTGCGAGTTTCTGGAGATTGTACATTCTTTAGATATATTATCTCCAAAGTGCTCATTTAGTTTAACAGCGGCAATATCTGAAGAGTGTAGACCAAAGATTTCGGCTACTTCCGTTTGGTTTATAATTTTTACCCCATCTGCATTTTTTAGAACTGTATTGGGTTGGGTTCGTTTTTTATCCAATTCCATATCGACTATAGACCAGATCTTCTTCATTTTATTGGATGCATTATTTATTTGTGTGCTCATGTATTGTTTTTTAGTTTTATCTATTAATAATTTGTGTTTTTTCTTTTCTAATTTGTATATACTTTGAATTTCCTTGGTCTTGAGTTCCATTTTTAATTGAAATAGATTTTTCAAGTTTTTGCTTGACTCCATTATTTCATTGTTTATCCAATTATTTTTATAATTATTTCTTGTTGGTATCTTTTTTGTTGCTAGAGGACATGCAATA
Source organism: Ontholestes murinus (assembly GCA_963969525.1). NCBI lineage: Eukaryota > Metazoa > Arthropoda > Insecta > Coleoptera > Staphylinidae > Ontholestes > Ontholestes murinus. The sequence continues at coordinate 33,623,045 of OZ018394.1, forward strand.
TTAAAGTGGTGTAAAAATTCATTTATGAACTCATTATATGATGTATTTGCATCCCCAGTTTCGATGAATTTCCAATCTGTTTTACTTAGATAAAACTTGAGCTCATTAATATTTCGTTCACGCATTTTTCTATAAGTTATAATTTCCGTTTTATTATTTTCATTTGGATCGTAAATCAGAATGTTTGCGATAATCATTTGACCAAAGTGATCTGAAAGATTTAGGTTGACATTGTACGATATAAAATTATTATTATAAGGTTAAGATATTATTGTGTTTATTATAGTTTAATGAATTGACAAAAAATTATAAAGCTTTTGAATATATAGAAAATTTCAAAAATCTGAACTGCTAAAATTACGCAACCAGGAAGAAAAATTTATTCAAAAATTTCGTAAGGAATTGCTAAAAATTAACAGATTTTTTTTTGGAAATTAGAATTCTATAAGAATAAAAAAGCTTATTAAATGCAATAATTGTTTAAATTTTTAAGATTTTTTTGGAAAAATCAAAACTCTTGATTTAGTAGAAAATTGTGAAAGCAAAATTTTAAAAACTGTGAAGAAAAATCGCAACCTGAAAGCTAAACTTATTTTGAAATTTAAGAATTTCAAATAAATAAATTGAAATAATAATAATTGAAACATATTTGAACTACCGAACAAATTTCTAGACGAAAAAATGCTGAAAAATTCGGCTTGTAATGGTAGAAATTTTTCTCGGAAATTCTGGAAAATTGCAAAAACTTTTAAATTGGTAGAAAAAAAAAATGCAGAAAAATTTAGAAATAAAAAAATCTCAACATTCATTAGAGAGTCTCTAAAATATATTATACTATTTAATAAAAAGAGATGCAAAAGCGAATTACTAGTCAATTCAAGAGAAATTTTCTTAAATTGAAAGAGCGATTCATAATTCATCATTCATCTGAAAATTTTCTCTAATACAAAGCAAGAAAAATTGGAAAATTTTTAAATATTTGCTGGAAAATGCTAAATTCTTGAATTAATGGATTTTATAAATCTGAAAGCAATTTTTTGAAAAATTTTAAAACCCTTGAAGAAAACTTTGCACTGAAGAGAAATACATTTAGTCTGCATATCATTAAAACCCCTAAAACAAATCATTTGTAAATTTCAAGAGAAATTTCTGAAATAGAAAAAGTTTTGGTAAATTCCGTAAATAAATTTATGTATATCAAAAACGAATGATCCTATTGAAATTTTAAGCTTAAGATTTTATTGTTAAAAACTGGAACTGAGAAGCTTTTGGTGAAACCCGAAGTGGGTGTTTACTCGAAGCGATTTTTGGGCTTTTGTCGATTTTTATCTAAATTTGAAAAACATTACAAAACTATTCAAACAAAAGTTAAGAGACTGAGAAACTGAAAAATATTTTTTTATAATGTTCTTTGCGAGAAAAAATTAAAAACTTGAAAATTTTTGCCTATAGCCAATAAACTGTAAGAGTTATATAAATTTTATATAACAAGTAATTGTAAAGAATCCAAAATTGAGTAAGTTGTTATGATTAGCCTTTTTGCGTAAAACTCATAGTTTTACAGAAACATATAGGGAAAGTACTATGATGGCCAAATCACCATTTTTGATTATTGCCCTAGCATACTCTTGACCCATCCCAACTAATAATTCATTGTCCCAACGTTCTCCTGACATATTCCAATAAATTATTCATTAACCTAGCATACTCTTAATTAGAACTTTTATTTATTTAAGATACGGTAAACACCTTTTTTACATAATAATATACAAAAATATATTTAAATAAAAGATGAAATTTAAACCCTACCAAATAAACTAAACGTACAATTATAATTTATGCAAATATATTATGCTAATAATCGAAAAAGACATAATTACTAAATAGTAGTAGTAGTAGTAGTGTTAGGCTATCGACCACGTGGTCCTTCCGCCATGTGTTGTTTGTGTATTTGTGTGTGTGTAAATGAGCTTGTTACTTTAAAGGATCGCCCCCGTCACTCTAAAGCACCATTAATAATTTGTATCCCAATGGTGAATGGTACCGGTCACCCATCCGACTGCTGACCCGAACTAACGTTGCTTGACTCTCGCTAACGCTAGTTCGGTCGCAACCGAATGCGCCACCACCGGCGTGTATAATACGATATTTACTCTCTTATTAAAATATCAAAATGAACTATCAAATAAATGTATGTCATATTGTGCAATGAGTTAAATATAGTCTGTTCGTTGGATCTTTCGTCGTACGTCACAAACTATCGCTTCAAAAAACGACGAAAGTTCTACAATGCGTTCTTTTATTAACGCATTTGGTTTACTTTATTAGACTGAATGTTTTTATAAGCACATAGCTCGACATAGAGGAGTGTTTAATCCATAGTTAGTATTGTGGTGGCTCAGTCTAAATATTTTCAAATGACGCTGTAAACAAGACTGTAATTAAACATGTGGTTACAAAAATAAAAATAAAAAACAAGAGTCCGCAACATTTCTTCTCTCTGAATATGATGGTATATTAAATAGTTGTTCCAGTGACAGGTTTGCTAAATCGTTCATTCCGGACTTATATTTCATTATTCTTAAAAATTTCTAATGTTTGATCGTTTGGAGCATAATGTGGTGACCAAACCATTGCTGCATATTCCAGCTTGGGTCTTATAAGTGTAATGTATAAGATTCTTAAGGTAATTGTATTAAATTTAGTTGAAAATCTATAACAAAACTTAATAATTTAGATGTTGATGTTACTTGATATACTATGTGAGCATTAAACAGTAATTTTGTATCTAAATGTATCCCTTAATCTTTTACAATTTTAACATCTTGTAACATATGATTTCCAATAAAATATGTAGTTTGATTTTGTTTATGACCTGTAACATAATTTTGAAGATATTGAACCACATTCGAACCAAAACCCATAGATAAGAATTTACTGCATATCACGTCGCGATTGACGCGATCAAATGCCTTTGCGAAGTCCGTATATATCGCATCCACTTGAAATCTTCTTTCAAAAGCATTAAAATATATGTTCAAACACGAGAAGGTTCGTTGAAGTAGACCGTCCTTCATAGAATTCATGTTGCTCATCAATAATCGCATGTTTACACGCCCATTTGATTTGTATACTAATTACATAATCCAGCATTTTAGGTATAACTGATTGTTTACAAATGCCTCTATAATTATTGATGTCTTCTCAATTTCCAGACTTTAATAATGGTTAACGTAGTTGTTCTTTCACGATGATGGCATTAGTCCAGTTTCAACAGAATATTTAAATAATACAGTGATGGGTACACTTATAGATTAATTATTATTAACAAATTATTCAATTGGTATAAAAGTAACTTAACATAATCTTCACAAATATCTCTAAATACTTCATTGAATATAAGATTAAGCAATTATTGGTAAATATATCTGCTCTTTATATGAAGTTGTATTCAAGACTATCATCAATAATTAGATTTAGATTTTTCTAAATCATTACTTCTATTCAAAATTTTAGATTATAACCATTGGTCACATTTTCATTCTGTATCAATCTTTCCCAACAACATTTTAATTCTAATGCTATTAATTCATCTCCAATTATATTCAACCCAACCTAACTTATACTTTGCAGGGACACCACCTTGATCCTAGCTGTAAATAACAAATGCAAAAACCTTAGTGTTATGCTTCGCGCATGCGTATAACAGATGCGCATTTGCTCGAAATAGTCGCCGTATGCTTTTCAACAATGGCGGCAAACAATACTGTGCTACCACAATAAAAGGGCCATAATTTTAACTAGAATTAAAGAACCAACGTTAAAATCTCCCTATTTCAATTAATTTCACTATTCCATCGAACATAACATTCCCAATTAAAAAATGTAAACACGCGGAACTTAAAATAACATACGTGAAAGTGAGATTACAAAATAGATGGCACTGAAAAGTAAAACGTATAATTTCTAATCTTTTGTTTATTGACTTTGTTTATTGAGATGAAAAGTGTTCGTGTTTAATCAAATTTTTATTATATTTGATTGAAGTGTTACTTCGGGTGGTCGCGCGTATTAAATTTTAGTTTAACACGCATTTTCCGAAATTTCAAATGTGACAGACCTTGGCGCCATCTGAATGAACGCCGACAACTGCTTCTTACGCTCCTTGATACGTCGAAGATCAAAACTGGGTTTTATTTTTCAACTCCGGTTCAGTTTTTAATGAAGGAAGGTGCCCTAAAACCCGCCGTGATTAATAACAGTGTGGATATGACGCAGTGAAGTGTGTTTACGCAATGAGTTTGCCGTGTGTTGCCCGCTAGTTGCTTCCCTCTCAATTGTCAGTGAGAAATAACCTATACCCCCATATACAATGGATATGGAAGACTTGTTATGCCCCCAAATTTCTATGGACGTTGATGAAACTCCACTGGAATTAGGTAAAGAATACTTTGTTTGCATCTGCAAAGGTTGTAATCATATAACCTCCTTCAGGGAACCAGCAAGATGACAAAGATGAGACAAGTTCGATCACTTCGGAGGAGATGCCTCTTGATGTTAAGATTAAAAGTAAGTTAATTTATATAATAATAAGCAACCATTATGTTAGTATTTATGCAAGTACTTAGAACAGATGTAATTTAGCCTTCAATTATTGTTTACATTTTTTTATGATTGTTATTAATATGTAGTTCTCTTAATAAGTTCTGTGTTTAGTAATTAACTTTGAAGTTAATTATCAAGTGTATATATTGATGTATAAAGGTAAAATTAAAAAAATCATATTAATATTAATCATATTTTTTCAAAGTTACTATTTACTCACATGTTCATTGCCATCAATAAATTCAGCAGCCTTAAACTATTTTGTAATATTAAGTTAAGCTATATGTTTGCATCGATAAAGCAGAAATTTTAATCTGAGTTTTATCACATTCTACAATAGAAATTAGCTTAAAAACTTGAAAAAAGAAATCTAGGCAAATTTTTATATTACTTTTTACATGAATTATTTTTTATGCTGAATTATTGTTTACACAAAAGTAGTTATCGATTTTGAATATATTATATTTTCTTTATTCAGCAATTTTTGCATCTCAAGTTATTTAAACGTTTTAAATTCTAATATAAGGTAATCTTTCTTTATTACTCAACCCTATATATGTATACGTGATAAATAAAACTCTTCGGTTTTGAGAATTTACACAGCTTAATGACGATGCACTCCGATAATTGTTTCCCCACACAGTGGCTTCAGATAGATGATTAATGGATTTTACAAACTACAATCCAATACAATCATATTGGATTGTAAATAAATATAAAATAAATAAATGGTTACAATTATTTTTTTGAAAAATAATATATTTAACAGCTGGTTATATAAAATAATCAGGATTTGTTATTAATTAAAATATTCAAATTTAATGTATGTAATTCTTAAATAATAATAATATATTAATATTCTCAATTAAAATTATTTTACAAATAAGCCTAATTATTATTATTTATATGTTTATACTCACAGTTGTGATGGATGGAATTGTCACTTCTCTTGTGCGGTACATCTTTTAATATTAAACAACTATTTTATTAATTTTTTTACGGTAGAGTGAAGACCTCTGCTTTGTGATACATTTTTAAAGTATAAATAAGATCAAATATTTTCCTTATTAATATTAAAAGATTTATTTTTAGTGACTATAGTTTTGATCAAGACCTGATCATTACCAAACATTCAACTTCTAGTTTAATAATGATCATGTCTTATCAAAACTATAGTCACTAAAAATAAATCATTAACTCTCAAAGAGAAGTATTTTTATTTCTAATTATTTAAAGAGAGTTAAAGTTATAAAATTGTTTATGTTCAGTTCACCATGACATAATCTCTTTATTTAGAATAAAATATCAAGTTTAATCAAAATCTATGTATGTAATATTTAGAAGGGTTTTTTTTTCATTCATCCTGTATACCTATTGTAAAACACAATAACACATTAACAAAAATTATTTCCAGTTTTACTTGAAGTAGAAGAGTTTGATGCAGCACAGATTCCAGAGCCTTTAACTGAAGAAGAAGAAGCTTTAAAAAATACTGTGTTCAATCTTGGTATGTTTATTTATAATTTAAAAAAGATCTTAAATTACTTATTGAATTTATAGATACATCCATAGAATTTAAAATCCCTAAAAAATAGCGCCAATATATTATATATTATTTAAGCATCTATGACAATTATATATGGGTTTCTAGGGCCAGCTGTACAATTTATGAAGCTGCATTGCACTTCCTGTAATGTGCATTTAGGATCGGCCCCGATCAACCAGTTTAACCGTTTCATCCATCCCCTCTTACATGTATTACTGTGCAAGAAATGCTATGATTTTTACAGTAGTGGGGAATTTGAAAAAGATGAAGATGGCAGTGAGTTGTACTGTCGGTGGTGTGGACAAGGTGGAAAAGTAATGTGTTGTTCAGATTGCTGCTTCGTTTTCTGTCAGGTAAATATGACCTTTTAATGTAAAACAAATTATTTATTATAGCAGATACTTAACTTAGTTTTCAGGCAGACTAAGCTAAGTTATAATTATAAAGTGATATCTAATTATTTGCTCATTAAGATGTATTTATTTACTTTTGTTGTCAACAGAAATGTGTTCGAGGAAATTTGGGAAAGAAAATTTTGGATGGCATCAAAAACAGTGATGATTGGAAGTGTTTTGTATGTAATCCTCAACAGTTAATCAATCTGAAGCTGATTTGCCATTCTCTATACCAATATGTTTTAAATGAAATAAAGTGAGTACATTTTATGACACCAAGCATAACTATTTTTCTCACTTACAAAATTGGCAAGCTTTTTGTAAGTGTTTGTCAATATAATTACCTACCGTAACTTATCATACTTCGTTATAAATTTTTGAGTTGAATATGTTTAATATAATTGTATTTTTATTTATTTGTAATAGAATATTATATACTTATTTATTTAAAAAATTATATATGAATGGTTTGAATTTTAAATTAATTTTATTTAATGTTTCCAGAATTGCTAAAGAAACCAAGATGGAAAGTGCCCTAACAGTTGATCATTCCATGTGCTGCAAACAGACAAACCGACCTGCTAAAAGAAAGCGATCCGTTAGTGTAGAGGATGGCAACTATAAACCAGGCAAGGATATGTTTTCAGTGAAGAAACTGAAGAACGTTTTAAAGACTGCAATGACTTCTTTTGAACCTCAAACCACCAATGGACAAATGGCACTGAATCCATCTTTCCAACCAGCGGCAGTTAGAAGTTCGGGAATGCCAATTTTAAATAAGTATTTAAAAGTTAGACCCTTGGCCAGGCAGCCAAATATGTCAAGGGCACGTTACCCTTTACTATCTTCTAGACCAATGCCCATTGGTGCTAGTGGGATTAGAAATCCAATAATGGCAAACCAGTTGGCAAGACCTGTTATGTCTGGATCTCAGAATTATATACCATTGAATGATCAACCTGTTAGAGTTTTACCTACAAATCCTGGACCCCATGTTACACCAGTTGTAAACTGTATTCCTGCTAATTTGACTCCTGGCACTAAACATAATTGGTTTGAGCAAGCAGCTACAATCACGACTAACATCACAAATCAATTATCAAGAAAGTTGGCAAATTTTTCACTTGAACAGAAAAATGCTACAACCATTGAACAATTGGCAAGCATTCACAATAAATTGCAAGAGTTGTTAAGTAATTCGGTTAACTCACTAATCCATGTCAGGAAAAACTTACGTAATGAATTCCTAAATGACTTAAATAAGATGAAATTAGCCAAAGCCGCCCCTCCACCCCTAGCTCCTATTCATTTACAGACAAATCCTGCTCCGGCTTCTTCTGTAGAAGATGATGACGATGACGTTATTATTATTAACAATGACGAAGATCCATTGGCTATAAATACACCAGAACCATCAAGAGTTCCAGAAGAGCAACCACCACCGACTCCACCCCTGGCTCCAATTGAACATGACCCAAATAAGCCAAGGATTTTCCTTAAAGTAAAGCCTGTATCTAGTTTAATGGATGCCTCTCGAATCCCACCACCTGAAAGAGTCCCTGATCATATTGATCTATGTGATGATGAAGATGAAGAAATCAATAAATTTGAAGAACCTACAGTAATTCGGATGGAAGGATTTAATAAATCACCAGATATAGATTTGGAAACTTCAAGACAAATCAAGCGTGCTTTATCGGAAAGCAAATATGAGGCTGTGGTACAAGAAAATTTAAAAGTAAAGATAGTTCCTGGTTTAATGTCTGAGAAAGCGTTCAAGAGAATGATAACTGTTCGAGTAATTGTTGATCCAAAGTGGATTCCAAAGCCAAAATTGATTGTTCCTACTGAGGATGATGAGGAGAATGTACGACCTAAAGCTAATGATCCTCTAGTTTGTGATACACATGAAATTAGATCTGAAGCTGGTGATGATAATAGTAAGGTAGCTGTAATTTCTTCTGATGAGGAAGTAGAGGAGATAGATAACAATGACACATCTGACGTTGAGATGATTGGTATAAATGATATTGATTCCAATAAAGTTCAAAAGACTGCCAGTAATAATTATGATGATGCGATGAGTGAAAAAAATTGTACAAAAAAATCAGATGCCATAGATAATAGGGATAGTGCAATGGATGTAATAGATGAAAGTGATATAAGAACCACAACTAATAAAGATTTGAATAAAAAAGTTGATAAAACATCATCATCTAATAGTGAAAATGATCAAGCAGCTGCATCACTAATTGAAGAGGATGAAACAGCAGTAGAGAAGACTACAACATTATCATCTGAAGATTTATCTAAGACAGTTGAAAATATTGCTTCATCAGATAAAGGTTTAACAAATAAAGATTCGAATAAAGTAAATGAATCTGAAGTGACTACAGATGAAAATTTGGAGGACAGTACTTCAACAAATACAATCCCTGCAGATGTAGAGAATACAAATTCACCAGAAGCTGAAGTGAGTAAAGATCTAAATTCATCACTTGAAAATGTGAGTGACATCACAGATGTTGATAATAATCCACAGACTGAATTAAATAGTGGGCATGTGAATGGTAGTGAAAACGAAAACGTAAATAATTTAAGTGATGATTTTAACCCCTTTCGAAATGCGGAAAATGGTGATGACATTTATGACCGACGAAAAGAACTGGATTCCATTACAAACAAAGTGAGTGAATTCGAAGTTTCCACAGACCCTGTGACCACAACAGATTCAGGTATCGAAGTTGATACAAAATAAGATCTATACATTAAAATCTTGTTGTCACAATTGGCCATCTCACCAATGGGATTTTGTTAGTATTACAAGATTCATATTTTATTTGTACACTTCTGCAATTAAGGGGTGACAAATTAGTAGTTAAATAGTTCATTAAAATTAAAATTTGATACAACAATGGAACAAAATCATTTCTGAGCATATTTAATTTTATTTATTATTACAGTGTAATTTCTAAATACAAGAAATTTGATAAAACTTTCTAATATATTATTATTTTTAAAACTAAATATATAATTAAAAATTTAGTATTGTAAAATAAGGTTGATTATCCAGGTTGTATGAATTAATCTAAATTTCTTCTAAAATTAAGGCCTAATTAAATATATTTTGTTTTAAAGTTCCATTTGCAGTGTATGCACAATTAATGTTTTTACAAAATCCCAGTTCTGTGTGAGATGTGCTCCTCATTTTAAGACGTAAATTTTTAAAATAATGCGCCCAGTGCACCGCACTTGGTAAAATTAATGTAATTTGATTCATGTGATCATTAGATTTGTAAAAATTCGATATTCACTTAATCTGCGTCTGTCCCCGAATCCAATGTTTATATTTTCAAATGAATCTTTTTTATTTAAAGATCTTCTGTATTTTTCTATGTAAATATATACATATAAGTTTAGATGATTATGTGCTGTACTGTTTGCATCTAAAATATTGCCTTTTGGGGCAGCAGCTTTTAGTATTAATAAAAATGAAACTCTTAGAGTTTTTTTTTGCAGGCAGACGAATTCAAGGTATTATAAAAGCTGGTCTATTTTTTATGTGAATTCTTAACATATATATCATTTATATCTTATAGTTGTCTAATAATTTAGGGTTACTTAAATAATTCTGTACAAAGAGTTGAAATAAATATGAAAAAATTTTATATATAATTGAATTTTGAATTTCTTATATGCCTAAATATAAAGATTATAAAAATATAAAGTAAACAAAACTTTTTTAATTTACTACAAAATCCTAATTATATTATTTACCAATTCTATACTTATTTTTTTCCTTGTAATTTACAAATTATTCCCTTAATAATAAAAAGATGTAATGTCACCTAAAAACATTAAGTGGCTTTAAATAAGACTCATAAATATACTTCTTTATATATTGTTACAAAAAATTCAGAATATTTAAAAAAAAGTCAATATATAATTCAATTTAAACTATTGTGGTGGTGGTGGTACTGGTAGGACTCCCATCAATGGAGGAGGAGGTGGCATTGGATTGAACATAGGTGGTCTGGGAGGAGGAGGCACTGGCAACATTGGAGGACCCGGTATTCCAATCATGTTCGGCCTGCCAATAATAGTTCCTGGTTTCTTAGCTTCATTCTTAAAGGCAAACTGTAGGAAAAACTGCTTTGTATCTCTATTCCAATGTGTCCAAAACTTGTTATCAGTTTTCTCAACCTCGCGACTTGGCACCTTGAAAGCTATTGTCTCGTAAGGTTCTGCTGCGAATAACAGGTACTGCCATTTACGGTCTGGAGGCTCTTGTTTTTGTTCATAAGCAGACATGAATCTATGACGTGGGTATACGTTATCAGCAATTTCTGAAATAAATGTAATGAAAATATATTTTATACAAATTTAATTTAGATAAGTTATGTTTCTTTCCATAATAACTATTATTAAAAAAAAAAAATATTGCTTGAGATTACAATTAAATGATCATTATAGTTATTTATTAACAATATTTTAATTGAGTTAATTTATAAAAAAGACAATAACTTAATAGTAGTTGAATCCTTCTGGAATCTTACATAAACAATAAGTTTATTATTCTTATTATTTGTTCTTTTCTAGTTGAAACCTTTCAGTTATATTAAATGCCTTTGATATAAATTATAGGTAAATATTATATAAATCATTGTATCAAAAATAAAACATATAAGAAAGTCCTTATGTCATTGTAGAAAAATAATGAACTTTAACAACGGGTCTTGTCAATAGACAATGAAACAATATTTTTCACATAAGAAAACATTTTTGAAAACGAAATAAAAAAATAAAATTGTTCTAAATCACAATTGGGATTTAGTATTTCATGTTGTTTCAATTTTTTATGTGACTGCCTTACAAGGTGTTTTTTATTATACTTATCTGAAAACACCTTGTTTATACAGCCGGTTTTGTGAATATATTTCCGTAGTTAAAGGGTTAGTAATTTAAGAATATATATATAACACATATCGTAAATCTACAACAATGAGTCTTCATATTTTTAAATTATTAAAAATAAACTCAACTTATGATTAATAACGGATCTTAATAAATATAATTAATATTATATAATTATTTACCAGGATAATCAATTTGAAATAACAAACTTTGCTGGCCTGTCTCTGGTTCCCTTTGTTTCGTCACCCTGTAACCGGGCCTACCAATTTTAACGAACTTCTTTGGTTCGACCCTCGGCTTCTCTGGTGCCAACAGAGTGGGGGCATCTTTTGCTTCTTTCGCAGCACGTCTAGCTAAATTCGCCTGATGCTTCTTGCCTTGTGTGTGGGCCAAGTAACTTCCTTCGTTATTGTGGAGAGTCAAACATAGCTTACATTCATAAGACCCCAAATGATTTTTCATAAAATAAGGATCCTTTTGCAAATCTATCGTTTCGAGGGCGAGCTGCCTCAAACGCTCCCTTCGGTCTCTGTTGCTTTCCGACCATGACGCTACACCGCCGCCCCCGGTTTTGCCGCCGGGGCGATTTTGGAAGTCCATTTTACGAAAACAAGTTTAACCTATAAATGCGTTTATTGACGTTTTGTTTGCCGTTGAATATAATGAAGTTGGTTTGTCGATTTAACGAGTTTGACATATCATTAAATATTTATGTAAAATAAATTTACGAATAAGAATTTGTTTATTCGAGAGATATTTGATATATATTTTATTTCTGAAATTTAATCCGCAGTATTGAAATAAATTAAATGATTACGTTTAAATTTTTAACTGGATTTGTGTGTTAATTAGGTTGCATATCAATCTAAGAATTACTGGAAAATCTTTTTATCATATTTCTATTAATTCTTCTAGAATTACATTGACGTTCAGGATTTCTTATATGAAGAAAGTAAAATGCCTGTTATGTACTTTACAAATATAAAACATCGTGCGATCAATCTGATTTTTCTTTTCGTCATTTTATGTAATCTCTTGAGATATTTACTTACATATTAATTAAGTGTATTTTTTATTGTTAATTTATGGTTATAAAAAATAACTAGTTAAAGACCTCTGCCTTTCATTATGCAAAGTATGTTTAAGTATTTTTATAAATTTCCTAAGATCCTTACAAGCTATTCGCTATTTCTCATTATAAGTGTGAATATAGGTAAGAACTTTATATTTTTAAAACTTGGCATGGGTTCAAATGTTTAATTAATCAATTAATCAGTGAAGCTTTATAGCGATATATTTAGATAATTATTAATAAAGTAAATTACACGAAAGCGTAACCGTTTTATTTTGAATGTCAAAAGGGAACATTTTTATACACTAACTTAATCTTTTTGTGTTGTGTGTGGGTGTATGTGTTACTTAAGTTGAGATTTTAGTAATCATCATTAAATAAATAAGAAAGAAAAGAAACACAGAATTAAATTTTATATTCCAAATTTTATAATCTTTAAAAACAATTTATTTTCGTGCGGAATAATAAAGTATCTTATACCGATTAGATAAATAATTTAAGTTTAAATGTATTCGTGTTTTATTTAAAGTGTATTAGTTCATCGCAATCAATAATATTCATTGAATTATTTAGACGCACTTAACCAATTAAGCTCAATAAAGTCAATGGTCATGTGTACCTACTTACAATTGAATATAATTTAACACGTTATAAATCAATATGTAGAGTAGATAAAGCACACAATAATAATGTTTTCATTTAGTTTAATTATACATATTTATTGTAGAATAATAAATCCATTGATTGTTAACATAATTCCTAAGAATATAACAATTTTGATAAGTTGTTCGTCGTTCATCTTAAAAAAGGAATAAAAACATTTTTTATGATGGTTTTATGGATAAATAAGGCGTATTTTATGTTGTTATGTATAAACTTCACATTTAAGTTGGATTCCCGTTTTTATATTCGATGCTCACTGTTAAGTGAATCCTAATTTGACACAAATTCGTTTTCGAGTTATGTGAAAATTTAAATGTTAGTTTTAGAATAAAAGCATTTTCCTCAGAATTAATTTAGTATGCTATATGTACATTTCAAGTTCTATGCGTTTATTAACACTAGCTTATAACTAATTTACAAAAGCAATTGCAATTTATATTTTAAAGAATTATTGCCAAAACATGTAAATTAATGAAATACTGAAGTTGTTTTATATTTCCTGAATTATTTGATCAGAATCAGAATTTTGATCTTTTAGCATTTTCTTGGCATAGTAAATTTCTACCACAGATTTCTCAAACCATTCTTAAGTATACTTACATCCTTGACCAAGTTGTATCCGAAGGTCGATAGAATAAATCTCTGTCTTGATTATTATTCGTACAAATATTTTTAGCAGTTAAAACTGTATTGGTCGACTGTGCTATGAAGTACGAAGTTAAACACATCTGATTTCGCAGCTGTTATGAAAAGAAAATTTTGGCGATCTTTGATCGATAGCTTTCCTTTATAAATTGTTTTCACCAAAACAAACGACACTAAAATTGTAGCGTTTTACTCTGTCTTTCACTATTACATCCAATTTCGTTTATATTTTTAAATTGCCTTATGTATTCAGAGCATTAGGAAGAATATGTTTGGCCGACGAGGAATCTCGACGTTATACAATACATCAGGTCCATCACAATGTTAAACACTCAAATTATATGTGAATGTTTTCGAATTTTAACAACGGGTTTACTGAAATTATGGTCTCTTTATTAGTTGGTAACATTTTAGTCTATATAGATCGATTTGCACACTGTGTTGATGCATTGTCCAATTTTTTTCCCCGACCACATGTTGTACATCAATATCACCTTTGGTTTAAGTGGAATCTGGAATCTTTTGGGGATCTCTGGGTTCTTGAAGCTTTATTGCACTAGCATTGTCAACTTGGAATGACGGTATCAGCTATAACTCCGTTATTTTAGAAAGAAGTCGTTTTAGCCAGATGACTTCCTCCACCCAGTTCAGCCTCCGTGGCTGAAAGAGCGACACTTCGCTGTTTCTGGGTCATCTAACCGAAGGCTTCACCAGCATATTTGCAGACAATACCAGTCCTCGAACGTCTCGTGAATATGTCGCCTGTATAGTCTGTGTCACTGTAGGCCTCCAGGTCGCTTATTATGGTTTAATTGATAGTGTAAACTATAATTCAATGTTCAATGGTAGCGTAAGATTCGCTTTACTGCTCACCAAGTTGATATTTTCGGACGTGCCAGGGATTCCGACACCGGGTTCACAGCGAATGCGATGTCGGGTCTATTGGCGACTGCCAGGTACATCAAGTAGCCCACTGCTTCAGTAACGGGACCTCGATTCGTCTTGTTCCATGCACCCACTGCAAGGCGTGGCCACAGCATGGGAGCCGTCCATGTTAAACTGCTGCATAATCTGCTGGTAATATCCCCGCTGACCTATATAAATGGAGTTATTAGTAAATTGCAAAAACTGTATGCCTAAGAAGCAATCTAACACATTCACAATGTTTTTAACTTGTTTATAAACTGTTTTATTTCGTCATTGTCGCTACAAATCCGTTGTCAACGTAAATGGCTACTATGATTTTACGATTGTCAGTTTTTCATACAAATAAACACGGATCAGCTTTGCTCTGCTCGAAATGCTCAATTTCAATCATAAACTGTACTAAGCGCGCTTTCCAATATAGAGGAGCTTGTTTTAGCCCATATAAACTTCAACTTGCACACTTTGCCAGTTGCGTTCTCGAAATCTTTAGGCTGCTTCATGAACACTTCTTGGGCAAGACTGCAATATAGAAACGCTGTCTTCACATCAAATTGTATAAGCTAAAGTTGTTCGGAAGCTGCCACACTCACAACTGTCCTGATGGTGGAGCGAGACACTGGGCTAAACACCTCTTCGTAATCAATCCCATGTTTTTGAGCGTAACCTTTCGCAACGAGCCTTGCGATTGAACCATCGGTTTTTGCCTTCACTCGCAGGACCCAATGGTTTCATATTAATTTCTTGTCATTTGACAAATCAACCAATAGGTGTTTTTTTCGTTCAATGATTCCAACTCTTCGTGCATTGTACGCCGCCAATCATTGCATTTGCGCGAATTCATGGTCTCGTAATAAGATAAAACAGGTGAATGCAAATAACACATAGTTATTTAAGCATGCAGGTTTTTTACCACTCGTTTGGGGATAGCTGCAGCTGCCTCTTCTTCTCGTTCATCGATCAAAGGGTCTTTGTTTGACAGTTCGACTTCTTCTTCATCTGCTTTGGAGACTTCCTTCGGAACGTTATCCTTCACAATAGTTTGCCGATCCGCCTTCTCGTTGTATTTTTTACTGTCTGAAATTACAACTGGTATTGGTGTAATTGATCCGAGATCATTCGTTTCGGACCCAAGTAATATTGGTTTCTTACTCACGGTAATCTCACTTTTGAAAACCTCGTTGTGACTCAACACCACTTTGTTTTCTTCTTTCATCGAAATAAAAACATCAATAAAACATCCCTCGACATTTTTCCTATCCCACTTTCTTCTATTCAGCTTCGGTATGTGCACAAAACATTCCGTTCCAAATATTTTGAAATTATTTAGGCCGACGCAACTGTCCTTGTGGCTTCAACTCATAATTTTATCGGTAAATTTTTGGTGTGGATCATCATACGGGAACTTTCAACGATTCTTTCTATCGGCAGCACTGTTTTATTCTGGTGAATAGGGCATTGTTGTGCCAAGATTGATTCCTTTCGAGTTTAACAGTGATTTTACACCGGGCGGCAGATACTTTGGGACGGCATTTTTTATATTTAGTTTTAGTTGTAAAAAACAATTTGTTAACTTCATAAGTTTACTGTTCGATTTCTACGAATTATGAATTCCTATATGATTTCAAATATTTTCCTAAACTCGATATTTTACTTCAAGCATAATCACTAATGGATTTTTTTAATTAAATTAATCATCTGATTAAACAAAATCACAAAAATGCAATGAAAAACCAACCGAGATTTTTTATTAATAGAACTTTGATTAAAACACTTGGTTTGTTTCACTGATTTTTTAATTTTACTTCCACTACTTTCAACCTTAGGTCAATCTCCATGAGAATAGGATGAAACGAATAAAAGAAAGCGGGGCGTCATTTAGAAAGAGGGCAATGGAGGAAATACAGAATAAAAATACTGGAGCACTACTCAAATACATTTTCCGTGAATCAACTTCTAGTTCTTTTAATATTGTTGCGTCAACCACTGGCGAAGAAGAAGCACTCGAAGGCTAAAAAACTTCTTCCACTGTTGTTGAAGAGGAAAGACCTGCCTCACATACTGGCGAAGAAGTAGAAAGTTCAAGTTCTGATGAAGAGTTTGCTACTCAAATTAGTCCGTCCATTTTTATGATTGATGTTGGATTACGGCCTAACAAGACTGCTGACAATACAAGAGTATTCCTGGTACGTCAAGGACCGTTTTTAATTCAAAATTTAGACGCTGTTTTCTGTGAAGGAGTAAAACGTCCTGGTAATACAATCAAAGCCAAAGGTGACACAAGAAAGCTTAATCGAGACTGTTTTTTTCAAATTTTGCCTAATGGTGAAAAGCTATTAAGATCGTGGATGGTGTATTTACCATCGAAGAAAAGTAATATGGTTTTTGCTGCAAACTGTTTAATTTTCATTGTCAATCAAGTTTTAACACGGAAAATGGTTTTAACAAATGGTGGAAATTTAATTCCAAAATAAGTCAACACGAATTGAGCCCACTGCACATTCGATCATTTTCTCAATGGAAGGAGTTAGAAATAAAAACTACAACAACAGAATAATAATAAGGAAATCAAAAAATGGAAGGAAATTCTTACAAGAATACTTGATATAATTAGATTCTTAGCAAAACAAAATTTGGCGTTTCGAGGTCATCGTGAAAACATCAATTCAATGGAAAATAGAGGAAATTTTTTAGAGCTTGTTGACTTGTTGGCTAAGTACGACCTAGTATTACGTGAACATATAGTAAAAATTAAGATGGGTAATAAATATAGTATTTCCTATTTGTCCCCGAAAAATCAGAATGAATTCATAGAGCTATTTATTGGGAGGCTCAGTGAGAAAAACAATTATGGATCAAATAAAGCAAGCTAAATGCTTTTGTATGATATTTGACAGCACTCCAGATATTTCCCACAGAGATCAAACCAGTCAAATTATAAGATATGTAGTTATTGATAGCAGCGAAGTTCAAGTTGTAGAATCGTTTATTGACTTTGTAGAAACTAAAGCAAAAACTGCTGAGGAAATCACAAATATGATTTTAACAAACTTATGTTTATACCATGTACAAATCATTCTTTAAACCTGGCATGTTTGCGCGCTGCTTCTACTGCTATCGATTCCATAACATTTTTTGGAACTATCGAGCAGTTGTTTTTACTGTTTTCTTCTTCTACTCGTCGATAGGATGTTTTGCTTTCTGTCACTGGTCAAGGCATTAAACGTAGCGTAGAAACTCGCTGGAGCGCTAGAGCAGAAGCAGTAACTAGAGTAAAAAAACATTTTTTGCATTTTAAGTGCCTTGGAAAATTTGACATCTGAAGAAGAAAATAGTAAAACGAGATCAGATGCAATCTTTTAATTTTCGATGTTATCTCAATTTGTGGGAGTCCGTCCTTTTGGAAATTAATGACGCGCAAATCAATTCAATGCAATCTTTTAATTTTCGATGTTATCTCAATTTGTGGGAATCCGTCCTTTTGGAAAAGAGACGCGCTAATACAAAACGCCAAAACAATTTGTGAAGAGTTGGAGAAAACGACTAAACGTCGAGTTAGAAAGAGAAAAAGTATAAGTAGGGAAAATTCACGAGACGTGGGGCTATCCTTAGAACAAGAAGTACGAAGAGAAATGTTCTTATCTATGTATATGATTATAAAGGAAATAAAAGAGGGTTTTGATCAGTTACATGTCCTTGCAAGAAAATATTCGAGTATAATACCATGTAACCTACTAAATGAAGAATCTAAATGTCAAATAAATGAGTTTATTGATATTGATAAAAAACAGTTCCATATTGAAAGGAAAAGGATCCAGGTTTTTATGGCTGTACCTGCACTACAAGAAGAGGCAAAACGTTGGAAAGACGAAGACGAAGGCCCTCTTGATCTACTCAAATTTATTCAACACGACCCAATATTGTAATTTTGCTAAGATTTTTTTTTAAACATTTGCTATTAGCGTCGCTAGTTGCGAAAGAAGCTTCCACAAATTAAAGTCAATAAAAAATTATCTTTGTTCCACAAAGAGTGATTTGAGACTGCAAAATCTTACAATATTGTCCATAGAACAAGAAATTATAAATAACATAAATTTTGAGAGGATTATGATTTTTCTATTATGAAAGTTGGAAAAGTAAATATATAATTATGTTTACATACGCATATGTGTACAATTTGTTTGTTTATCTTGTTCATTTATAAATATAAAATAAAAAATATTTAATGGTGATTTTTTTTACCTGCGACCTCCTTAAGTTTCTTGTGGCTTCTAAAATATATCTTGTATTTTTATAAAAGTTACATTTATAGGTATAACTTATGCGGCCTCCTTTATTACTGCCTAATTTAAATATGGCATTCAATCGTAAAAAAGTTCTCCACTTATAGTTTGTCTCAATTACAATTATTTATTTATGAACTATAAACTATTAATTAGAACTTGATATTGTTTCACTGGTTTAAAAAAAATCAGTGAAACAATACCAAGTTTTTTAATTCATAGTTTATAGATCAAAATGTTTCACCACGGGAGAAATTAATTTAATATATTTATTTATGTTTACTTAGAAAGGGCGACAATTTAGAGACCGCCCCGGGAAGCAAAAGTTCTGGGTACGCCATTGGTCTGAGGTGTTCTGTTAGCTTATCTATAGTTCTTTCATCCAAAGGAACCAACTTCCAGACACTCTTAAACTCGAAATACTCCTTCGGTAGTGTCGAAATTATGCGACTCGTTAACAGAAGTTCTGGTAATTCTGTATTTACTAACTTCTTCAGCTCCTCGTTCAGCTCCCTGAAGTTTCACTGAAGTCACGCCACAAGTGTTACTATGTTCTCCGTGGGGTCTTTTCTGAAAAATTGTTCCAGTAGCCTGTCGACACGCTGGGTAGAGCTCTGCTCGTAGACGGAAAGCAGTTTTCCCACATTTGTGTTGTGCTCCCACATGTGGCTATTATGTCCACATTTGCGTCATTTATTGTACTCATGAGTATAAGTTGAGCCAACGCGTCAGCTTCGTACATTGTACGAGGAGAGCACCCTTTTCTTTGAGTTCCACAGATCGTAAGCGAATACCTTTCACGATATCCTGAACTTCATGGTGTCCAACGCCGCCACCTGCTCCAATTGTGTGCACCTTCTAATATGTCTATTTGAGTTTTGAAATCGCGACGAAAAAAATGCGTGCTTGCAGTCAACACCTAACCTCACAGTAAGAAGGGACAAATTAAAGGTACTATTGGTACATTTTAGACTTAGGCTACGTATACGTTGGTAGATTGGGATAGCCTGGTTGGGCTGACCATTCGGCGACGATAAATGGTGAAGAGTGGAGGGGTGGGCTTTGTTGAAGAGGTCGGCATATCAATTTATAAATATTAACAGCTGATTTAGTTGAAATTCCTTGATTTTTGTCTATTAACGCTCATCATCGCAGAGTGTTTGTGTTAATGTGAGAGAGTGTGGTGTGATTTAATGTAATGGAATAACAAGTTTGGATTTGGAAGAGTTGGTTTTTGAAAGCTATTTGGAGCACCAGGACTGGATAGCATCGAACGAAGCTTGAAGGAAGCGTTGGGTAACAGAGTAGTTTGAGGGATCTAAGTATGTGGTATTGGGATTATACATATAGATTGTAGCAGAAAATGTTATAAAGGATAGGTGATAAGGGTAAGCCCCGATGAACTTCTTCTTCGATTGGGAACGTTTCGAAAAGGGTTTTTTTGATTATAACTTGGCTGGTTTTCTTAGATAGGGAGGTGTATATAAGGATTATTAAGTGACGTGGAATATTTAAAAGGAAACATTGATATTAAAAGCTAATATTCTAATCCCAATCAAAATATTTCTGATATCTATGAATAAATAATAGAAATTGTCTTTTAACTATTTTTTAAAATTTTTAATTATTTAAAAAATTAAAACTCCTGAGTTTTTTTTGAAAATAAGTTTTCAACAGTTTTTTTTAAAAATCTAATTAATGAACATAAACACCCCAAGTTATTATATGCCTTTTCATATTTTCTACAATGGCTATATAGTTTGCAGATTTAAAATTCCCCATAAAGTTTTGCACCACTTCTTTAAAGCATACCCACGCCGCTTATTTCTTTAAATTTTGTTTCTCAACGAATATTGCATCTTGCATTATAAGTCTTATTTGGGGGCCTATAAATATTTCTTCTTTGAGTTTTGCCTCACCAGATGTAATTAGTGTACTTTTCTTAAGTAATGTATAAGTTAAGAGTTGACAAAATATTCATGAATGTTCAAATGTCTTATTCTTAAAAACACACATTTTTTCAAAAAATTTGTTATTCTCAAAACGGATATTTTCTTCAAATTTTTTTTCGAAAACTGTCCACACTATTTTTCCATATTTGTACAGGAATAGTTACAAAAATAATTAGAGATTTGTTTTCGCAAATTAAAATAGTTTAATTAACACATATTTCGTTAAAAGCTATTTTGATTTAACAAAAGATATTTATATGCAACAACGATTAAACAAAAACTAACTAAAACATAAATTTAGATCTTTATCACATGTACTTTCAAACGTTATTTCGCTGGATGTCGCAGTCTTCATTTATTATTATTTCGACACGCTGAAAGCCAAGGTAACAATTTTTATTCCATTAGCTTAAGTGTGCTTTCACAATACAAGTGTCGACAACATAAAACAAGCATGAAATATTCACAGGTCTCTTGTGAACGTATGTTTAGCGGTCGTCCTCTTTAATTTACAAATATGCTTTCTATACAATATGCATCGCGATATATCAATTGATCGATAGTATTATACATTATTCCATTTGATATGGTTTGTATAACCACAAAGTAGTATCGAACGGCGAAGGGGATTATTATTACAGTTGCCTATCAGTGTATTTATGCTTGCTATAATAAGATAAAAGATTTCGCTGTAATGTACATACAGTAGAGATGAAAAATGTTAATGGTTATAATAGGAAGTCGTGTAAGCTGGTATAATGAATTATTTCCTGCAATGAGTCAGAAGTATGCTATTTAATTTTACAAAATGTTTTTTAAAAATATTTCGTTTTCCAAATGATAGGTTGCTCTAACCCACATATTATTTACTTAAGCATAATTCTTCTTGCCAAAACGAATTTAGTTATATATAATAAACTGCAATTATAGAAAAAAAAAATCAGAAACTTCTTGTCGGTAATTGGACAACTAGGTTAAAAAATATCTAGTGCAGTAGATTAATCTTTTATTGTGGCGATGATAACTATGTATAAACACTAAAGATTTAGTTACAGTCTTCCAAGTAATTCAAATTTCTTTGATATAAAACTCGATATTTTATTCCTCTCTTATTTGAACAGATAGAAATAATCTGTTCACGCCATGACGATTTTAGTGAGTAAGATTTATTGTAAACTTGCAAAATTTTTCGTATTTTACAATCATTATAATTATTTGAACATACCCTTTATTTACTTTATCTTTCTTCGAAATATTATTATTTTTTAATGCTTAAAAGAATTTACTATTTCATGTATGGTAAATACATCAGATAAGGTTTTGGCAAAGAAAAATATTATTATGCAATGAATTTTTATTTTTTTTAAATGTTTGTTTTATTCAATTTAGTTTTGATTTAGTTCGTATAAACAGGTCAATAACATCGTTAATATTCATAATTATTGTCGTGATACATAATTTTGTTAACGAAACATTGAATAATTTACTACAATAAAACTTTTCTGTACACTATCATGTACGTAACGTAACATGGGCAGCGATAATAAAATATTCATAAAATTACATTATAATCAATAGAACAAAAATTGGGAATTGTACAGATTTCACATAATGATACATGTCGGTCCGCCCTTAATTATATATTTTGGACAGTCGACATGTACATCGTGTAGATTACATGTCTGACATTTCTTGTTACAGTGATTAGTCTAAAATGGAAATTAAATATTCAAACGATCGTTAAACATATGATTACGTGCGATTTCCTCAATATTACTAATGGTGAATTATTGAAACTAGTGGAAATCGATATTTTTCAATTATTTACGTCACCCCAATGAATGATAATGTGGCCGGGAAATGCCAGTCAAATATTTATACATTGGATATTTATTATCAAATGAACATTTTTGAATTATTCATGTTTCTAAAGGTTGATATTTTATCGTTCATCGTTAATAATTTAGAATTATTAATCGTAATAATAATGTACCATCTTCTATCAAATTAAATGCATGTTACATTCGAAGTTATATAAAAAAATAAAATTATTATATTATCAGAAAAATGTATTACAAATTTATAAAAAAGTGTACTTGAAATATAGTTAAAATTACTTGTAATTGAGACAAAATAACTTTGGTTTACCACTTTATTTTTAAAAATTACAGTGACTATAGTTTCGACTATAAGCTAGATATTTTCAAACTAAAAATAACTTAAATTACGAACAATTTTATATTGTCTTTATATTTTTATAAATATAAACTTGTTCGTAATTTAAGTTACTTTTAGTTTGTTAATGACTATATAGTCGAGACTATAGTCACTGTAATTTTTAAAAATAAAGTGGTAAAGCAAAGTTATTTTGTCTCAATTAATTTTATAAAAAAAATATAAAATAAAACAGATTGGAATGTTAAATTTAAAAAAAAATAAAATTAACAAAATAAGTAGAATGGTTTCAAAAATTTCAGTTGAAAATGAATAATTAAAACCGGTCATAAAATAGTTGAAAATATTTTACCTGTTCTTTATAAATTACTCATCCTTTTACTACAATTATTTATTATATAGTTTTGATGTAAATTCTATATTTTTTCATAAAAATAATTAAATATTTGTTTTGTAGTTTTTTATTATCTATAAGTTTAATTTGAAAAATGTTGTAATTATTTTTTAATTTTTTAAAGAACAATTTAAAAAACATAAAACTATCTCGAGGAAGCACCCATTTACGGTGCAAGAATTTTTAAAAAATGATTTTCAGATAAGAAATAAAAACAAATTAATCACAATTTTCACTTTGTTTTGTATAACAGGTATTTAAAGTGAAAATTGTGTTTAATTTGTGATTAAATATGTATAACGAAGTAGAAGCCTCCATCGTCAATAAAGGAATAAAAACTTAATTTTAAAGTTTCATTTCAAAATAATTAGGAAAAACACATTCTTTTTGAAAATTGATAAATTGGTACTTACACTAAATTGAAAAAATCACTATGTTTTAACCACAAATAATTATTTGTGGAGTATGGATTACCACGTAGTAACGGTCACAACCATTCTATTTATTGATAAATTGGTATTTAGAAACCACACATTCCGCTGAAACAATTTATCAAAAAACTTTCGCAATCAGAATATCTTTCCGAAAGTAAAAAATAATGTTTCTGTGTGTATGATGTCCATGTAGAGCTGTATTTAAAAAAAATCTTTGTTTGTAGATTTGAAAAATTTAAATTACTCCACATCGGAAGTGGGAGTTTATATAAAGATCTTTTTTGATATTTCGAACAAAGATGGTAAAATCCAAATATCTTTTATTAAAATAAAATTTTTTGGAACCTCAAAATGGACATTATCGTTTAATTCTTTTAAAATTCACGATCACTTTGTACAGGGAAAAATATTATTGAAAGCAGTTTAGTAGGTTTAGGAAAAGTTGAAAATTATTGTAAGAAATACTATTAAAAATTTATAGTGCCAAAAAATAAATATAGTTAAAAGCCATTGAACATTTCTGTTTATAAATTAAAGGGAAATTTCATAATAACCCTTAATGAATTTGATTGACAATTAGAGGATGATGTCACAAAAAATGAATATGGGTGCATTCAAAAATAATGGTGCCATCGTATTAATTACCCCGCGAATTATGTTTAAGAATTTTTTTTTATAATTTTTTTTTTGTATTTAAAATACAATCCGAAAACCCCAAAAAACCCGAATTAATCACAGCCTTACATATTTCTTCATAAAATTTCTAATCTACCTGATCCATCGCGATTAGAAAATAATCCCCAAATCAAGACATCCTGAAACTATCAACGAATTCATCTCATCTTTTCAGTTTGAGCCTAAAGGCAGCGACAACGGATGTTGAAAGAAGAAAAGAACGAAGAAACATTATATTTGTTATGTCGTATTATAGTAATACTATCTTCAGTAAAGATCTTTAGATGATTTTAAATAAAACTAAACTATTAACAATTACATATTTGTCGAGTAATTATAATAGTAATAATAATCGTTTATTAATGTTAACAGATTACAAATCTTCACATGCGTGAAATTAATACGAACAATAACATGATATAAATTACAAATATTAAAAATTACGAAATAATACATTTACAATTAAAAATCAGAATCATATACGTTGGAATTCTTGCACAGTATATTGTTATACTTCAAAAAGGTAGCTTTACAATTTGGATTTAAATTTCTTTGTTGTCATTTTTTTAATATGTTCTGGTAATTAGTTAAATAAACCTACTTGAATTTTATTGACAGCTACCCTGGCATATTTATCCCTAAATGTCAATATATTAGATCCATATCTTGTTGAATATGTATGGGATGTGTTGACATTTATGAATTTAGTTCTGTTTTGGTCAATGTACACAAATGTTTTTATAAATAAACATGACAGGTACCGTCAGAAAATTGAATTGTTTGAAATATTCCCCACATGAATCCATTTTGCCTAGTGCTGCTAATATACGTACTGCTTTTTTTGTAAAATAAAAATACGAGACGTTCCACTAGAATTTCCCCACATTCGTAAACCATATAATATATGGCAATAAAATAATCCATGATATGCAGTTATTATTGTCGGCTTGCAGACTAGTTTGTCAAGTTTTCTTAACACAAACAAAGACCTACATAGTTTTTTTGATAGATTATTAATATGATCTAACCACTTTAATTGATTGTCAAGACGAATGCCCAGAACTGTCACTGAGTTTGTAACAGTACCTCTTATGTGTGGGGCTATATGTAATTTCTGTGTTTTTAAATCGTTCAATTTTAATTTATGAGCTTAAAACCATTCAGTTATCTTGTTTCTGGCATCCTCTACCATATTTTCGAGGACATACATACAATACATTGGTAATTATATATATATATATTATAATGGAAATTGGTTTATATGAGCAATCTTCTTTATCCCCTTTTTTATAAATAGGGACAATTCTCGAAATTTTCAAATCTGATGGAAAAGTTCCACTTGTGAAACAAACATTAAACAAATGACTTAAGTAAGGAGCTATCTTAGTAGATATTTGTTTCAATAAACATGCATCTAAGCCGTAAATATCTTTTGATTTTTTATTTTTTTATTCAAAAATGGCCGTACTTATTTCTTCAGGGTGGATTGGCTTAAAAAAGAAAAACTCACTAGGAGAGCGAATATTCGGAAGCGCTAAAGATACATTAGGCATATTTTTAATGATGGTTTCAATATGATCAATGAAATAATTGTTAAAATTCTGAGGTGATATAGGAACTGTTTTGAAATCTTTAAGTGCATTTCTTTCAATATTAATAAGTTGCCATGAAGCTTTATTTGAATTTTCAATATATTTGCCATAACTAAATCTGCGAGAAATGTCAACTTGTTAATGTAATTCTTCTTGTAATCAGCATATATTTCCTTATTCTTAATATTTCTTGTGAGTCTGTAATTCTGTTGTTCCACTAAGTTAATATTGAGCACCTCTTGTTTAATTGATATCTGTGTTTTAATATATTGGCCTAAATGGTCTGATATATTAGGATTTATAGTTCCGGCTTCATAATTATTCAAATTTGTTATTATGTTATCCATGCAACTTTCAGATTTTGAAGCAATTCGTGTACTATCAGTTATTACAATATTTTATCTAAAAGACCTTATCAATGTTAATAAGTTGTGCGATGTTTTTTTGTTTAAGTCAATATTAAAATCGCCAGCCAGAATTAAGTTACAATTCCTATAAATAGACCTTATAGTAATATGATGAAAAATATCATTGAGATTATTTAAAAATATACAGCGTGTAAAGTGATGGGGTTTCCTATAGGGAAAACTTTTTTAATATGAATTTTAGGAAAAAAACTTATTCTTAATAAAAAAATTTCTTGCTTCGAAACCCTTTATGGTCAAAGAAAAAAACAGTTAACACTTAAGATAAGATAAAAAATTGAAATTATGTCGAGTTGTTGATTTCAAATATGACTGAAAAACTCGGACTTAGTCATATTTAAAATCAAGAACTCGACATAATTTCAATTTTTACTTTCCCTATATACGGAGTATATTTAGGGGAAGTATTTTTTTCGTGATTTTTTTTTGAATTTTTTTTTTGCGGAAATATCCGTATTCTAATTTCTGGAAAAATTTTTTTTGTATCTGTGTGTGTCTCTGTCTGTCTGTCTGTCGGTCGGCGCTGTATCTCAAAAACGAATGATCAGAACTGAAAAGCTTTTGGTGAACAATTATAGACCGGAAGTGGATGTTTATTCGAGGCGTTTTTTTTTTGTTTTTTCGTGATATTTTTCTAAATATGAAAAATTTTAAAAAACCGTTCACACAAAAGTTAAAGGGAATGAAAAACTGAATAAGTTTTATTAAAACATATTTTTCATAAAATTCTTAACTTTTGAGAAAAAAAATAAAAATTGAAAATTTTGACATTTTTTGCCAATTGCTGATAAATTATTATAGTTACATGAAACGTGTATTACAAATAATTGTAGAGAATTCAAAACTGGACAAATCATTAAGAATAGCCCTTTTGCGTAAACCTCATAGTTTTCGAGTAAAATATAGGGAAAGTACTATGATGGCCACATCACCATTTTATTTATCTTATCTTAAGTGTTAAATGGATTTTTCTTTGACCATAAGGGATTTCGAAGCAAGCAAAATTTTTTATAAAGAATAAGTTTTTTTCCTAAAATTCACATTAAAAAAGTTTTTCCTATAGGAAACCCCATCACTTTACACACTGTATATGGATCTCCATTAGGAGATCTGTAGGCACAAATCACAATTATTTTAATACAAGGAACATAAACTGCACAAAATTCGGCGTCTTTTGCGTTGCAAAATCTCTCCAATGAAATAACGTCACTGGAAATATCCTTTCTTATGTAAATGCACATGTCGCCGTGTTTAAATTGAGATCTAATAAAATAATTTGCAGCCATTCCATAGTCGGGTAAAATTAGAAGGTCAATTAATTCCTTGGTACTCCAATATTCCGAAATGCACACAATGTGGTAAAACTCTTGTTGCAAGAAACTGAATAACGTATTGATTTTATTATTCAGCGACTGTACGTTAATATAAAATAGATTAAAACATGTATTCTGGTTCATGATCGAACTCTTTGTTGATGGTTGGGGCGAAAATTTTCGGCTTTCTTTGGCAAGTAAAACCTGTTGATAAATGCATTTTGAGGCCAGAATTGGGGATTGTTTACAGTGCCCATTAATTCAAATGGTATTCCTAACTTAAATGAAGTATACTCCGCACCTTCGTATTTTGGTTTCACAGATTCTACCACAAATCCGGCTGTTGTATTTGTTCCGTTTTTTAAGTAATCCATGGAATCATTCGTTTTGGTACATTTATCGAGTCTGGATATAAACAACCAATTTAAATGTCGTTTTGGCATTACCTTTAATGATACGTCCTTAGATTGTCCTCTGAAACCGTTGTTTTTGATCTTCGTTGTATGGTTTATTTTACTCAAATTGTTCTTAGAGCTGGACGGCGCAACGGTATTAACATTATATTTCTGTTTTGATTTTGAAGAAACTGGTTTGTTTTAATTTATGGAAAATGCCCCAGTTGTGATAAGAAAGAATCAATTTTGTCACCTAATATTAATAACCAAGAATTTGATTTTTCCAGTATGGAAAAGGAATTAAGATCACTTCAAGCTGAAAATACAGCTTTAAAAGAGGAAAATCTAATTTTGAAAAGTTCTCAGTATGCTACATTAGAAAAATTAATTTCTGAAACATTAAATAATTTCAATTTCTAAACATTGAAAGAGACATTTAAGCATTTTTAGAAGAAGGTAAATAAATGTAACATAACAAATTGAATTTAATAATAATAAGACGTAGTTCGCTCACGGACGAAGTTAAAGACGGTCGACTAAAATCGGTCGTTGTGCCGGAAAATATAGATGCTGTGCGAAAACTAATTGAAGAAGATCGTCATGTGACATATTACAAAATCGAGGGATTTTTAATCATTAGTATAACCAGCATACATAAGATTAATGCTCATGTCTATTAGTGCCGTCGCAAGTGACGAGTAATAGGTTTATGAGTATGAGCCAGAAAGAAAAGGCCAATCAGCAGTTTGGGTGTTTCAATGTAAAGCAAAGCAAACGTGGCTCTTGAAAATCAAAATACAGTTGATTCAGCCTGGTATACGATCATTGGTTTGTCGGTAGTTTTTAGTAAACGAGAGAAACTAACCCGAAATAACGAATCTTTTTGCATCAAGACATTGCCAGCTCAAACACATCACATGTAACAAACGAGTAATTAGACATACAAAAGATCGAATTGGTGAGTCATCTGCCCTACAGTCCTGACTTGGCACCCACTGACCTTTTCTTGCTCCCAGTAATCAAAGATAAACTGCGCGAACAACCAATTTTAATCGACCGAAGAAGCGGTTAGGCCTTCAAAACACATTTTTAGAGCTATCATCTTTTGCCTGGATAAAGTGTTTTAATGGGTGGTATTTTGGATACAATTAATTTGTTTGTTTCTTCTATTCTTAATATATAAACAGCAATCCTCGTACATAGTGTAAACGTGCAAATTGAACGTAATCGTAGTATTAAAAAATGACAATATCTAAAAATCACAGAAATCATTTAAAAAAAAACGACTACAAAATTGCCACGGACCGGTTTCTACTATTATCAATCTAATACACATAGCACCTTTGAAGAGAGGGTAATTTTTTTTTTATGAGAGAAAAGTAAATCCATCATGGATACCCTTATTGTAGTTTAGTGCCGGACTCCTATCGACTAAAATCACACATCCGAGATCATTTTTGTGTCTGATCCAAAACCACAGTTCTTTTTTAGTAGGAAATTTGAATTTGAAGAGTCCAGATTAGAATAATTTTGCTACTTTTCGCACGTCTGAAAATTTATAAATGTGGAAATTATCATAAATTATTATATGATGAGAGATGTTTAATCATTAGTAAGACATAAGACATAAGATTTTAAGTACTGGTGGGGGTGTTAGGAGCTTGTGTTCAAATATGCAGACTGCGATTACTACGATGACAACCAGCTTGATAAAAGTGATTGATTGAAATTACCAAACTCGAAAATCGCATGTTTCTGGACACTCATGTGATGTGTTTATCTTTTGACCACTATTACAAACCCATTGATGACTCGGACCTGTGTGATCTTAAGAATGTGCCTAATCAGTAAAGTAAAATTCCTGTTTAGTATCCGGCAAATAGAACCTTATGTTGGTAGGGCGCACGGAGAGTCGGAATATGTCCTGATGCAGATCTTGTCCGGTCACGGGTGATTCACAAAGTACCTGTGCCAGATAGGAAAGCTCGACAGGTGTGTGTCAAAGGTGCCAGAAGAGATAAAGGGACAACGCCAGACATACACTGGTTAAATGAGACAGATGGTCGGAACAGAGGATGCGGCTAGCTGACGAACTTGGGGCGAAAGTGTACGAAGGAACGCTGGTGAAATTAATGCTTCTGAGCGACTGTTGGCGAAAGAGGTGTCACTGGCGGTGGCGTAGATATACTTACTATCTACGTTTATAATTTTATATTAATTTTGTATGGTACATGAATATAGTAACTGTATTATAACTATAACTATAAATAAATAAAATAAATAAAGGAACTGGAAGGATACCGGGCGAGGCTCCCTTTCCGCCGGTATTCCTGAATTCAGAGGAGTAACTCTTTGCCGTGCGCGGCTAACACGTCCCCGGAAAAAAAGATATGGAAGCCCGGCTATTCAGTTACGGCAGAATCCAAAATTAAACCCTACCATCAAAACTGTGTTTACTTATCATATAAATTTATAAATGTTTTAGACTTAACTAAGATTGTTAACTACGACTCTGAAGTGAGAAAACTACTGCAAACCATGGATGGATTGCTGAAGACTGCTAGACTAATACATACAAGATAAACTTTAATATAAATGACAAGTTTATCGTGCAAAGATATCATGGGAATGAGATGGATGTGTCTGTTACAATTGAAAACTTGCGTACTGTTATGTTAATCCATGTTCACTTAACAAGCCTACATGCAAAGCCTCAACCATGACCTAAGTTATCAGGAAGTCGTAAGGCACGCACACTTTCTTTACCAGTTGCTTTATATTCATTTCAACTCGGCAAAATACTACTTTTTTATGTTACCGCAGTCTTTTCAATATCGGCAGTAACTAAATAGCGACGTTATCTGGAAATATTGGTGCATCTAAGCCACCCGAAAGATCTAATATTGATAATTTTGAGAGATTAAATGAGAATTACCTGAGGTATAGGAAGATAAATATACCTAAACCACCTCTTTATAATGGTAAGACGTCTTCATGTGCAGCCCAAAGTTTTATAGTATCTAGGAAAGTTTAAAGATTTCATATAATTGATACTGGTAGAGCTACACTCTTGATGGAACGAGAAATGTAAATTCAATGGGGCAAAACAGTAAAAAATCGAAAAATATAGAGATTTTGCATTTGGCTACACAGACTTGTAGGATTTATAAGGATTTACAAGTTGAAAAAGTGTAAAGGATCGAACTGGTACGGCAGCAACTTTAGAGTAGTAAATACAATTTAGCATAACACAAATTTTAAAGAGCACTTGATTGTATAATGACTGAAGGATACAGAAGAGAAATTAACATTAACTCGAAGTATACCTTCAATTCTTTACATCTTCTATCACTTCATCGGCTATATATCCAGTAGCTAGTACTTACGGATCAGCAGATGAAGTTTTAGTACTTTTTCAACTTATTATATATTCCAAGGTACCAATTCAAACCTAATAGTCATTGTATTTTAAATTATACCTGTTATTACTCGTTATATATTTTATAAAGTTTTATATATGTATATATATATATATACTGACTTCCATAAAAATTGCAACACCTAGAATTTGTTGACCGATTTTATTGAAATTTACATAGAACGTCTATTTTCAAGAAACAAAGTAATGGTTAAAAAGATTGAAAACGCTAGAACAAAAATGTAAAAGCTTTTTCAATAATGAGTTGCTTCGCCACGATTTGTAATGCACTCATTTAGACAGCGTGGCATGCTATTAATTAAGTGATCAATTCAATGGGCAACAAATCTTCTTTTGCCGTCAATGAAAACCAAGGGTGATCTGCTACCATAACATATTGCATCCCCTATCACAAATTGTGTTGTGTTCCACAGAAAATGTTGAATTTTTACGTTCTCCATGCATCCGTTTGATCAGGACTCGTCACTAAACACAATTGATGCCATTCTTATGCTCAAACGTCTCTTTCGTTTATAGATATTAATTGATGAGGCCGTTATTTGTTGAAAATTCATATCACTTGTTAAGTATTAAAGTAAAATCACTTTTTTAATTTTCAAAAACTTTTATTTGTTGGAATTAACAATTGTTTATATAAAATAATTTTTTTTTGAAATTAAAAAAGTGATTTTACTTTAATACTTAACAAGTCTCTTTCGTTGCGTCATTCTAGTCAGCGTAGGCAGTGAAGTGGTGTTATCCGGCGATAAACAGATGGCATTGACATTCTGGGTCTTACAACTCTCATCCAATCATTTGCAATTGATTGAATTATTAAAAATCTGTCTCTTGTGACCAAAAGTTTTAAGTGAATGTTCAGATCCAGGGTGATATTATTGAACCTCTTCTTTGGATTTTTTGGACCAACCTCTCAATGCCGTTGTAACATTTCGGTTTACACGACGAGCAATTGAGTGGATAACCTTTTATAATTATAGGAATCTAAGAAAAAAAGGAATTTTAACCTTACAACAGTTGTCTAAGTATTCACTATCACGTTTAAATGTAGTTTTCCTGATAACAATAATAATAATAATAATAATTATTTCTAAAGACCACTCTGTAAACCACTTCTCTACATATTAAATTCATAATTTGAGCATCTGTCGTAACGTGTGAAAAGTTTTTGTTTCTCAGCTTCATATTCTTCCGCCGCCAGTGTATTAAAATAGCCGTTCGTTCGTAATATCTGACAACCATCCCGAATACATCCTTCAACTGACGATGAATATCGCAAGTTCGCACATTTCTTGCGTTGAGAAATCTAATCACAGCCCTAACTTCACAACGGCGTCCTTATTTTTATGAACATTAAATTCACGTAAAAGAGCACAGTCAATATTAGCGAGACGTAATTCTACACGCTAACAGCTTAAATACAAACATCCGTCAGCTACACTATTCGCCAGCGCTCTGCACGGTGCGGATACTACTTTCCGGATATTCCTTGTATATACAAGATCTAATTTGTTATTACAAATACGCAATTGTGGAGTATTTCACTGTATGACATTTGTTGAAAATAAATAACTGATGAGAGTAACAAGTTAACTATAAAATGTAGGATTATTTAGATAACAAAACTATGTATATGGATTTTCAACACTTAAATGCCTCAACAATCAATCAATTAAAATATAGGAGTTTAAAGTCCTTTACGTTGTAGAAAATTAACTAATAATTAGAAAAACACGAAAACATTTCGTACACCTACAACATACAATAACAATTTCCCTCATAATTTGGCAGAATTAAACTTATTAAGTTTATAAGTGTAAAGAAATTAATTATATTTTATGTTAATTTTAAATGATTAGTATGTTTAATGAAAAAAAAAATGTAATGAATTAAAAGATTTATCTAAATTGAGTATAATTATCCATAATTAAGAGTAATCAGAACTGATAATGCAAATAATTTGCAGCAATGATAATATACTAATCTAATCAATTATCTTCAATTAATTTTTCCACTTACGAGTAACTATAAAAAATCTCATTAGAATAAGACGCAATGATTACTTTATCACTACCATAAGTGTTTTATATTCAGTTAAATTACAAAGACACTTTGTTGTTTGAATTTGTGTAACGATTGTTTGTTAATTTTTGTGGCTGTTAGGCCAGTGTAGACAACGAGGTCGTGTGGGCGGAAGGGGACACATATGAGTCATACGAAACCACAACAGCCAATTCAGAGTATGTACAATTCACGTCGTAAATGGAGTGTCTGATGTAAGCTAGTAACACAGTGCAAGGATATTGACGATACATAAAATGAAAACAGAATTACCTGTAACTATTGAAGTTAGTTTAATCAATTCGTATTATTAATATAAAACAAATGTTGTATACTTTATAATATAATTATTTCATTTTATTTCCCACCAAAGTAAAATTAGAGAATTTGTGTAATTACTATACGTGCACTTGTAATTGCATTTCTCGCTGAATGATTTATGGTGCGAATTAAGTAATTAAAGTACACCGTTTTCGCGTTTATTTATTAACGTTGCATTGATGAGACAATGGCTTAGTGCAGTGTATGAACTTGTAGGCTTTAATTAGGTGTAATTCTTCGGAATGCATCAATAGAAAATTAATCAATAAAACATAATTCACAAGAATCCCAGGCTCACATATGAGACTAACTAATTATTCCTAGAAGTGTAAATATACATAATATGTGCAACATTCTTGAATATTAATAAAAAATATTGCTAACCGCTACCTTACCATATAAATATATCTATAAATAAATAAAATAAATATGTAATAATAATTAAAATTACCTAATGTTATAGATTTTAATAATATTATTGATTATTGTAATAATAATAGTAATAATAATTGATTGCCAAAGAACTTAGAAGTTTTGAGAAATAAGCAAAAATGTATTAGAAGTAAATTTCAGGATACAATCAATAATTAGGAAAATATTGTAGAAAAATGATTTTTTTTTCTTTTTTGTTGCAAATAAAAGTTGTATACCCATATAGCAAACCTACTAATAATTTATTATCTCTTCATAATTTATTCTATACAATATTTGTTCTTCAGCTATACCAAGGTAGATTTGATTTGCTTTCTAATATTGGTTGTTTGTTCTATTATGTACTATACCATTAACAATTATCGCTAATATAGTCTATGTGACAGGT
The DNA here is from genome assembly GCA_963969525.1 of Ontholestes murinus. Taxonomy (NCBI): domain Eukaryota; kingdom Metazoa; phylum Arthropoda; class Insecta; order Coleoptera; family Staphylinidae; genus Ontholestes; species Ontholestes murinus. The sequence continues at coordinate 33,658,085 of OZ018394.1, forward strand.
GAAATTATAACACCTCATGCCATATTTGATAGTGAAGGTTTTATAAAGACTACTTTTTAACAATAATAAATAATTAAGATATGATTGTTAGCTTGATATTTTAAATTAATTTTTTTCACAATTATTAATAAATAGTTTTTTAGTGTCATGAATTAAATTTCTTACATATTTAAATGATTATAAATACCTTTCTTTATATATCACACACTTTAAATCTTTATTTGTGACTATAGTTTCAACAGATTGTCTGTCATTTTCAAATTATAGTCACAAATAAAGATTAAAAGTGTGTGATATACAGGGTGACTGACGAAAAACCTTTGGTGGTGTATCTCGCTTATTTTTGATCCGATTTGAATAAATAAAACATCAAATTAAATGATTTTTAAAAGACTTTAATATGAACTGTACTGATATTTTTTCTTGCATTCAGTTTTTGACAAAGACGATCAACTTTTTTTGTACTGATCCGCAAGGAGATTTTTTTCTGAATCTAAATTTGTAAACGATTTTATCCATTCATCAAACCAAAGTCGAGAAATTGAGGATTAAAAAAAAAATTAAAAATCAAATACCCATAGTAAACAATATACCGAGCCTATTCCAAATGTCAAAAGTGACAGTGTCAGTCATTGGTACAATACTGCAATGATTTTTAATAATTTCATAATAAAAATGTTGCAAGATTTCAAAAACTGAAAAACGATTTCTGTAGAAGCACAAAATTCTAGTACAGTGTTTGAAATATTGCAACATTTTAATTATGAAATAATTAAAAATCGTTGCAGTATTCATCAATGGCTGTCACTTTTGACATTTAAAATAGGGTCTGTATATTGTTTACAATAGATACTTGACTTTTAATTTATTTTTTTAATCCTCAATTTCTCGACTTAAGTTTGATGTATGGATAAATTTGTCTACAATTTTATATTCAGAAAAAAAATCTCCTTGCGAATCAATAAAAATATACATACAGTGCAATTTAAAAAAAAATGTTGATCGTATTTTGTCAAAAACTGGGTGCGAGAAAAAATAACAGTTCAGATCCTATTAAAGTCTTTTAAAATTTGATGTTTTATTTATTAAAATCGGATAAAAAATAAGCGCTGTATCTCGCTTATTTTTTATCCGATTTACCAAAGGTTTTTCGTCAGTCACCCTGTATAAAAAAAGAGGTATTTACAATTATGTATATAATAATGTATCACAAACTAGAGGCCTCCACAATTACCTTTAAATATATATACAACATCTTTATTAACAAACAAATATACAAATAAACTAAATATAATACGTGTATAATACAATGAATGTTAGTGAGTTAGTTTGTTTGTTAAATGGCTATCGACCAGCGGTCTTTCAGCCCGGAGTCATTGTCATTGATTGTTAATGTGATGCGATGAATTCAAATGTAGTGAATGAAGGGGTTTTGAATTTTGGGATCAGGTTGGGATTTCTGCGCAAGGATGTGTTGGTAAGAAGCCTTAAATATTTTTCGTGATATGACTGTTTTCCTGATATATCGAATTTTATTTTCTTTGTTGTCGTCTTTAATTTTTTCCTTAATAATGGTATTTTAGAGTTTATTCAACTCTTATCCAAACTCTCACAACTATGCTCAATTAAATAAATTGAGAACATTTTTAAAGTTTCTAAAACAAATACAGATTGCACTTACACATAGAAGACTACAACTAAAGATATAATTGTTTTAATAATGAAAATTGAAATGAAAATTTTATATCGGATGTTTTTTAAATGAATATCGGAGTTGTAGAGCATCAAGATCCAGTTACAGTTGCTTCTTTAAACAAAATGGCTTGTTGCAATTGTACCATTAATACAATAATCGTAAGGATTATCTGATCCCCAGATGCGCACATTATGGGTGCTCACATGTTTGTTTTATGTTCATTAGTAGCCTTTGTTTTGCTACTAGTGCTCTTAAGCGCATGCGCGTACCAATAAACAGAATTGTGTTCTTTCATTTTATGTATTAATTATGGTTTTAAGTTTTACGTAATAAGTGCTACAGAGCGTTAACACCCTAATATTCATTTAGAAATACTCGGTATTATGTTTGTAAAGGAATTGCAATCTTTCAATTTAACTACTTTGTAAGCTCTGATGAAAGTTACTAACAACTAGAGAATAAGATGAGGCGTTTATTTGTTGAAAATTCATATTAACTTTTTGAACGTTAAAGTAAAAAATAATGAATTACTACTAATACCCTTTGACACTTTCGGATGTTGGGTGAAGTCCATGAGTTTATTTTAATTGCCCAGTCAATTTTATTTCTGGCTCGATTTTTCGCCGTCGTTATTGGTATCTTCTTTTCTTCTATAATCTTCTTCATTCCTTTTTTCTATGCTTTTCTGGATCTGCCCTTCCTCCTGTTCTTTATCGTCCGTGTTTGCCATACCCTCTTCCTAATTCTGTTGTCGTGTCCACACCAGCTCATTTGTCTATTTTCTATAAATGTTACCATTGCTTCCATTTCCAATTCTTCTCTAATTTATGTGATTTGTATTTTGTCCATTCTTCTGATTCCTTTGACTGACCTCAGGACATTCATTTCCATGGCTTGTATCTTACTGTTTAATCATTATTCATCCTCCACGACTCACACCCAAATGTTAATATAGGCCTTTATATAGGTTTGAAAACCTCTAATTTAGTTCCGTTTATAATTTTTTTATTGTGTATGATTTTTTTCTTCATTGCGTAGAAGATTTTTGCTGAGTTTTCTAGTCTTAAATTTATTTATGTTTCGTATTTTTCATTTGTTTATTTTTAGGTACTTACAACATTCTACTTGTTGTATTTGTTCATCATCTACTATTATGTTTAATTCCTATATATCTCCGATAACCATTACCTTTGTCTTCTGTAATTTGACGAATAAAACACTAATAACCTCTCTTCACACTTTTATTTGAAATACCAAATGTACAATCCTGACACAAAGTGACCATTAACAATGGATTAGCACTGGATTTGTACATTTAAATAAAAGTGTGAAGAAAGTTTATTAGTGCTTTATTAGTCACATTAATTTGATCGTCACGTAACTCAATCAATCAATTTAATTTGTCTTATTGATCTTCATTTCATATTCATTTATTGTCTGTTAGGTTGCGTTCGATGTTCTTGCTGCTACTCCCATTTATGACCACATCATCAGTATACACGCCTTCCGTTTTTACAATGTTATTTAATTTTTAAAATTCTATATTTAGTGGTTTTGTCTTACTGCTGCATTTTTTAATGATATAAAGCGGGTTTAGGCCACCCACTTACCTCAGTCCATCGCTTGTCTTAAACGGTTCAGATATATTGTTGTTTTGAATAATGAATGGGGTGTTATAGTCATATATTCATCGAGTAAGTCTCATCAGTTTGTGGTCAATTTCATGTTTGTCTAAGATATTTCTATGAAGGCTGGATAAAAATTGTTGTTGTTGCATTTTTCGGGTGATTTTTTAGTGTTAATATCTAATGTTGGATACTTTTGCTCCTCGCAAATCCGCTTTGAGCATCATGCAATTTACTTTCTACTTTTTTTCTAATCCTAACTACTAATAATAATAAAAAAACTTTTATTGCAAAGAATTATTTCTCCAGATAAAGAAAACGATATCAGTACAAGTTTGTAATGTGGGATTTAAATAGTATTGTTCTTTTCTTAGTTTTTTTTGAAGATAACAGTAATAATAATGCAGATTGCTATTATAATATTGGACATAATTGTAAACTAGAAGATCTTACATAAGATTGTCTCATTGCTCAACAACATGGAGAAATGTCTTCAGAAAATATCTACACTCGTCTGTGAACAAGATCCAAGTATAACAGGCATTTGTCCATTGATATGATTGCAATTTAAGCAAAGAGATAGTTTGTGGCAAAACATAATTTAACTATTTCTCAATTATTTGTAAATGTGTCATCACTAATTAGATTTATATAAATTTTAGACGTATTGTATATTTGACCTTAAGTAGGAAGTGATGAAAAAAGTAGGCATTTGTTTAAGAAGCATATCCTTGTCCTTTGTTAGGGGACCTTTCTTTCCTTCCTAGAAACGTGAGAATGTTAAGTTTTAAAATTTTGATATACTCTTACCACTTAATATTTCATGCTATAAAACAAAACATATATTCCATATAGAAAGGATAATTCAGTCTTGAGATATGTGGACCTATAACAGTAAAAAACAATAGTAATAAGAATAATTCTATACTTGAATGTAGTTTCTGCAAATAAATAAACAATTAAAGCAATCTCATAATTTTTTAAATTATAATGGAAAATTTCGAGTTGAGTTATGTGAAGTGTTCTTTATTATGATGAACGAAATAAAATTCCTTACTTCACTTATTATTTTATTATACATTTCGAGTACTATGTACACATTATCAATGATTAAATTTAGGTTATTGAATGATTTTAAAGTGCTTGTTTCTAAGAACAACATTTTTCACATCAAGAAGAAATGATCCTCAAAAAGATTACAAAAATCATAAATTAGTTAAAACTATTATAGCTGGTATAAAACTAAAAGAGACAGTGGCGTGTTCTAAGCAAAAAAATCTATAAAAATATTAGTGCGTGGGTTTGAAAATTATTTTAGCTCTTTAAAACTAAAAAGATAATTTTTCGGCCTGTTCCGTCTAATTTAACTTTTTTAAAGAAATCAAATCCTTGACTAACAAACCAAATTCCTTATTTCCTTATTTACCAAAACACACATTATAGATTTATAAAAATACACATAGAAAACTAACCCATACGTCCAATACTTAGTTTCATAACTAACTTTACGCCACTGAAAAATACGGAATTTAGGGGTATAGCTCATCGATGATTATGAGGTTATCTGTATTTTAATTTTAATTTTGTTTAGTGCAAATCATTAATGGAGCTACAAAAAAGGTTTATAACTAGGTATGCTTTCATTCCTTCATTTAAATTACTTGGAAAAATTTCCTTTTTTATACCTTTCAAAATTGCGTCTTTTACAATATTTAAACAAATACACCTAATTATAAACCTAGTTTTAACCTTTGTCTTTCGTTATGCAAAATATGTTTTCATAATTTTTATTCATTACTTCACAATTTTCTATGACCTGATATGCAAAATGCACGTATTAAAACTCATTCAAACTAAAACACTATCGCAAAAACTAACGGAAGTTACCATAGATAACAATTTTAAGTTAATTTCCTTTGATAATTCACCATTTTCAAACCATCTACTAGGAGCACACTATTCTTTTGGCAAATATGCACTCTCGGTAATTCACTTTGCGGACAAAGGTTAATTCATGTAAACCTTCCTAAATATGTATTTGCAGTTCTGTGAATAGCTGATAAGTGAAAATATTCTAAAATTATTGGATAAAATTCGAAATGCTTAAAAATAATCTAAAAGTGTCTGTATCCTAACAAAGATTCAGAGATTTTAAAGCTACGTAGTAAAATTATGTTTCTTAATACATCACTGTACTGCGCTAATGAGATTCTAATAGATATAAACCGGTCTACAACTGTTGACACGAAACGTATATAATATTTATTGAGATTGTTTATAATTATTAAATCCATTTAGAATGTATCACTAATGTAATATTAATCCGATTTGTTGTTATGTATGAACCTGATTAAAATATATTAGAATCTATAGAAAAATAATCATTTTACGAATAATCTAAACCAAAACTTAATTATCGTGTATTAAAATGTTAGTTTATATTAAAATATTATATGTTCAATATTGCATATTTGTTTTCTTTTTAATTCAAGGGAATTTGTACCTAAAATAGATTTCTAAAATTACTCTTGTATTCGTTATGAGCATACGCGAAGCATCAGATGAACATAACTTATCTAAACATGTCTTGAAACAAGGAATATATAACGTTAGCATCCTTTGTGAAGGGAAGAATTATTAAGGCAGTAATTTTTAATATTTACGGAATCTCATAAATCGGTTTGTAATGTGTATTTAAGTAATCTTTATTTTGAATATTAAATATTGAGAACATGAATTAATAATCATCTCAGATAAATATTCAGTAGTAGTAGTAGTAGTGTTAGGCTATCGACCACGTGGTCCTTCCGCCATGTGTCATTTGTGTGTGTGTAAATGAGCTTGTTACTTTAAAGGATCGCCCCCGTCACTCTAAAGCACCATTAATTGTATCCCAATGGTGAATGGTACCGGTCACCCATCCGACTACTGACCCGAATCAACGTTGCTGCACGTCAGTTCGGGGCCGTAACCGATGCGCCACCACCGGCGTGTATAAATATTCATTAGTCTAGATTTTAGAAAACTCGTCAGCATTTTATTACTTTTTTGTTGAGCAAAAGTAATTTTGTAGATATCAGTTTATATAAATTGTAATTTTCTTTCTTTCCTTTTTAATTATTTTAATCTGTTATTACAATACAGAAAAACATCCGTCTGATATTGTAAGTGTTTTTGTTGAATTTTAAATATCTATTTTAGTATACTAAACAGTTTTATTTATTCAATATTATTTTCTTTATGTAATTCTATAAATGAATTAAATAAATGTAATTAATTACACATTTACATTCCTCGAAGCTTCTCAACTTCTTTTAAGGACATTTAAAAATCTTTTTGTTTATCTCATCGTTTTTAATGCTTTATATAGATGACTATTTTTAACTTACAGTCACTATCAGAATTTTTTTAAGGTGAGTTGACTTAGGCTTTAGCCGTTCAGCCACGAACAGGAATATCAGAAATAATTAGTGTAAAATAATTACCTATCAGATAACAATAATTACTTGACAGATAACAATTATAATATATTAAGTAATAAAATATATAAGTCCTTTACGTTGTAGAAAATTCACTAATAAATAGAAAAAAGACGAAAATATTTTCGTAAAATCTACAACAAACGAGTCTTATTAAGACTACAAGAACAAATCACTTTTAAAACAACTACTTCTCTAGCTAATACTTCGACAGACATTGAATAATACAAAAGTAATTTGCGTGTTACAAAATAGCAAGGCTATCAAAGCAACACTAGTTTGAACGTATTTCTTTCTGTAAAATGAACTAAAAATGATTGAATGTACTTTAAATAGTTTCTGAGTGACTATACTATGGTAATTTGGAACAAGAAATGAATTTGGGTTGATGTAATTAAATTACATCAACCTAAAGTGATTTGTTCTTGTAGTCTTAATAAGACTCATTTGTTGTAGATTTTACGAAAATATTTTCGTGTTTTTTCTATTTATTAATATATTAAGTTATCTGATATATCTGGATTCATATTTAATCCCTAGAGATTAAAAACATAGTCACTAGATATTAATTAAATTAGTCATGTATTTGAATTGAATAATACGAACATTTATTCGTCAAATCGAAGACTTCTTTTTTCTTTAACATTTTAGAATTTACGATAATTTTAAAATAAAATATTTTTTTTTCTTAACCGTTTATTCTTCTACACGTACAGGTAGCATATAAAATAGTAAACTAAATTTTAACTTAATACTGTCAGAATTTAGAAGTAGAAATTTGAAAAAAGACAAAAATTTAAACCTATTTTTAATCGAATTAGTGAAAACAATCAAGTTAAATAAAAAATGTAATTTGAAATGTACCACTTGAAAATAAAAACTGACGCAAATTTTGTAGACGTCTACATAATTTGGAATGTCATTTTTCATCGCGGTAATAATTTTCTCTACTCTAAAATAAAGAAACAATAATGAAAATATTAATAAAGTTTGATAAAGAAGAAACGTAGATAATTTACTTTGTTAAATAGGCATAACCAATTTCAATATTTTAACTCGTCCAATCAAAATATTTTCTTGCGAAGACTCCTGATTCGATGTTCTTAATGGCATAGTTAATAGAAATATTCACCTTAAAGCGGTCATAAAATATTTATCTAAAAAGCTAAGACCAAAAATAATAGCATTTCCTTTTTTTGTACTATTCTTCTCTTTAGAAAATGTACAGAATTTGAAAATTCTCTTTTTCATTTTCTTCTGATCTAGCATCATTGTTGGTGATCTATAAACTAAATTGCGAACCAGAATTTAGGATAATATATATTAATTGTTTCCGCATAGAAAAAAATCTGAATAATATGAATTTGTATTTTTATAATATTTATATTATTCCGCCTTGGAAAAAATCTGTTTATACAGCGTCAATCTGCTTCTTCCATGGCACCTGGTAGGTATTAGGAGTCAAACAACAAATTTGTTGTTGTAGATCTGCTCTTACCAGAAACGTGTTGTAAATTAGACAAAGAAAAGAATTATCAATATGTTTGTCTAAGGTTTTTGTACTCAAACATCTTTGTGATGCGAAACATTTTTATGAAATGCTCGCAATAAAAGATTGGTACCAAAACGCTGATGAAAGACTTTGCACAGTTTTCATAAAATATAGTTGGTATTTAAGTCCAATTATATTGTTAATTCAAACATCTCGTGTATTGAAAAAATAAAATCAATATTACTGATTATTATAGAATGCTCGTGAATTTGGTGTACTGGTTCTGATGATTCATTATGTAAAAACGTTCGTCTAGCAAACAAATTCGTAAAACCACGATAGTAGCATGTTTCTCTCCTTATCATCCCTTTCGCATACCCCCAAAACTTTTGAGGAATAGATTTCAAATTCTGCTGTAATATTAATAAGCGCACCATAGGTTTTAATCAAGTTTACGTAAATATTTTAATGTACGATAATAGCCAACTGTATTAACTGCTTTAGGGGGATATGATAAAACTAGAAGGCATCGTATTACAGATTTGTTTTTACTCCAATTTTATCTGACTATAGAGGTTTAACGCGATAAATGTTTCAAGCCTAATTTTTGCTTGCACCTTAAAAATAATAGGCGCTATTTTTATAGTCGAACATAGTGAGTAAAGTTTTAGAGATGCAAAGTATACCTGCAACATCTACTAAGCAAATGTAAAGTGAATAATGAAGAGCGCCACCAATTTTAAATAAATTTTAATAAGGGAAAATAATTAGGGTTTAAAATTTCATTTAAAGAATATACATGACAGATGGTTTGCCTATAAAGGATTAATATTGATATAAAGGATGTGAAGGAGGTGAAATCTTTTAAATATTGGATCGATGAGGCTGTTACTTGTTGAAACTCTATGGCATCACTGAAACCTTACACTACACCTTGGTTTCAAAAAATTGTTTTTATTGTTTTACAACAATTTTTATGTGTTTGTCTAAGTAAAATTTTTTAACCTGTTTTTAGGTTCTAATCTTTATTTATTCTTCAAATAAAACAGGCGCGACCTTCACATTTTTTAAATATAAGTAACGTGTATTTTGGGATTTTTATCACTAAAAATTATGTAATATATATATATTATTACATTTTGGTGGTAAAAAACACAGTAAGTGCTTTAGTTTACTGTTAATCATGAATTACCACGTAGTAACGGTCGCCACCATCCTTATGATTCAACGTCTGCTTTTGCAGCAAACGATCAAGCTAGAGAAATTACAATTTCTCATCTGTCCCGAATTTAAGTTGAAATTTTCAGAAATGTTTTTTTGTGTACCTTCAAGGTATAAATTGTTTCAAACGTTTATTTTTGTGAACACCGGAAAATAAAAATAAAACATATTAAATTTAATAACATATTTCAAAATTTAGTGGCTCAAGTTGGAAATCGGTCGGTTACACGGAAAACGTTCACATCTAGAAATTGTTGCGTACGAACAACATCCAAGCCTAAACAAATTAATAACTCCACTAAAATGGGATGATTTTCAGAGGAAAAAAGTGAAATTTAAATCCTAGACAAAAAACTAAAATCTCTCCTACAAAAACAAAAAATTAACACGTGTTTCCACAAGATAACTTGCCACAACTGACGCAAACATTAGTTATTCATAAAACAGACATCTCATTTTCCGATGCAGAACATGAAATGCTGAGCAAAGATTAATTATTCTGTAAACCCAGAGAAGCTCCTCTCCGAAAAAGTCAGAACGCATTCACACAATAGCATCTAACCTTAAATACAGGATCCAACATTGAAGTATGATGATTTTAGAACGCGTATAACTAAGGGCAGGGGGGAAGCCTAACGTTTTCAAAATGGTTAATATGTGACCACCCGACCTTGCCATTTTGTTTGGTTTAATCGTTATGGAATCGTGGACGCCGGAGCAACGGGTATTTATTTACGACACACATCGAAACTGGGCGTTTTGTGGTTGCTACACAATGTAGATTTAGAACACAATTCAATGTTGTAGAGGATCGTGAAAGCCTGAAGTATCTCGAGGTAGAGAAGAAGTCCACGTCGATCGGTAATGCAGCTTGCTCGCACGCTGTAGATGAGTGACAGGTCAGTACGGCGAATTCAGCAAGATGGGGCAACTTGTCACACCTCAAGGGAGCCTATGATATTTTTCATTTTTCATTTCGCTATGAGGGGACATCGAGTGGCACCAACGATCGCCTGATTTTACCTTGCATTTCTTTTCTATGGGGGGTACCTTATAGCGTATTTATTGAGATACCACGGACTCTCGATCAGCTGCCTAATGCTATTACCCAAGAAATTCAAGCGATTCTGGGCAACATGTTAGAAGGATGCATGAACAACTTCTCAACTCGACTTTAGGAGTGTATGGAAAAGAACGGACATCAATTTTCGCAAATGAATATGAAATGACAAATTCATACCTACCTATTAAACAAATACAATTTTATATTTTTTTCAAGAACGTCATACTTTCCTGCCAGAAACTGTATAACAGAAATACAATACAGAGACTGATAAATAGACATTCACGTAAACATAAACTTTTAAACATAATTTCATTAATCGAAACAGAAACAAAAAAAGAAATAAAATATGTCAGATTGAGTTATTCTCCCGCAATTGAAAATATATAAGAAATTCAATCTTGCTATGAGAATACAGAATAAACTAACCTACTGGGGAACACTTTTAATGGAATAGAAATAAGGAATCTATTCCATTAATTGTTGTAATTGCGACAAAATTTACAAACACAAAGACAAATTTTAACAAGATTCAAAGAAGAAGATAAATGAGCGTTAGCTAACCACGCAATTGAAACAGGCCAAAAATCCTATCAGAGAACGTAAAATTATTGAAACAATCATCACATTGTCAATTAAATATGCTTGAGGCAATTGAAATGGAGAAACATAAAGATAAATTGTTCAATTTAAAAGTCGGCTCGAAAATGCGTTATTAGATTTAATGTACCCACCATGATGACCATGACAATGGACACAAAGTGACCATTAGTGTGGAAACTATCTGTTAACAATTATTTTAAAACTTCTATATCTACAGTTCGTAGACCATTGTTCTTTTTACTTCTTTGTACAGTCTTAGGTTGGAAATATAATATTCTAATTGCTAGTTGAATGGTCCTGATGATTGAAAGAGAATTTGTTTACTAGGTTCTTTGTCCGTGAAACTCTTGTCTCTTTTTCTTCCACTTTTGAAGAAAAATGAATAGTCAACATTATTTTAAGCAGCCAAGAAATTAATTTGAAAATCGATTGATTTTTCAGTTCTGTTGCGGTTACATAGTGTTGACATATAGTGATTAAAGAAAGCTGGTGTGTCGGAAAACCTAACACAACCTTTAAAGTTATTCAGTTCAGTACAGTCAAAATGGCAACAAATAAAGTGTGATACTGTATTATTTACGAATTCCAATGAGGGAAAGTGCTGCAAATTGATTTGTTCATTTCTCGGCGAAAATGCTGTATCATAGGATGTATGCGGATTTTGGTTTAAAAGCAGTAATTTTTGTCTGAACTACAAACATTACCATAAAAGCTCTAAAAAGTGCGATAACAATGCGTAGCAGAAAATGCTCGATGAAATTCGGCAAAAACGCAAAAAGAGCTTGCAGAACAGCTGGGAGTAAAAAATTGATTCCCAAACACCAACATGAGATGGGAATGATCCAGAAAGAAGAAAAATTGGTTCCGCATAAACTTACTGAAAGTAACAAATATCAACGAGTGGCACTGTGCCCTTCTCTCCTTTTTGCAGAAAATCGTTACGGGAGTTAAGAAATGGAAACTCTATTTCAACCTGAAACGCAGAAAATTCTGGTGAGTCATCACAATTGGCTACAAAACCTTATCGCTTCGGACGTGCTTTATTATGAGTTGTTGCAAAAAAGTGAAACGGTTACTGCTGCCAACGTCATATAATTTGTTTGAGTCAAGAATTGATACTAAAACGGCAAGCAAGTGCTAATGAGAACTTCCAGTGAAATTGTTGCATGAAAACGCTAGGCCACATATTGCTTCCAATACAAAAAACATCATCAAACGCTACACATTGCTCTGTCCGATTATTCCGCCTTGTCTGATATGCATTTCGAATCAGTAGTTCAGATTCGAAAATGGCATGACGAATTTATCCTGTCCAAAAGAGTAATATTTTTTCGAAATGGAATTCACATCTGAAAGATAGCTTGAAGTTACAGAAATCAACGGCGAACACTTCGGTTGAACAATTTAATTACTAATCTTTTAAAATAATACCTAAATATAGCTAAAAAATGGATTATTCATTTCTACACCTAATATATTACTTGTTTTTTTTTTGTTAGTAATTTTAGATTTTAACAATCCTCAAAATTTTAATAACTTTTTCAGAGAATTAGCCGATTTAATTGTAGTGCTGAATATTTAAGTAAACTATTGAAAATCAATATTTAATTTACACATTTTGTTTCTTAGTTTCTGCGAACTTAGATAATTCCTTCATTCTTTAACTGCGCTACGCTGACGAGACTCGAATAAACTGAAATCGGAACTTTGCTATTGTTGACAGGGAAACAATAATTTAACCACTTCATCAAAATACGGTTAGTTTCGTGAGATATTATCTAATGTTGTGAATAACGTCTTAGATTGTAACTATGATTAATTACATTAATAATAATCGTCCTAACGAGCTGATATGTAAGAACATTTATACAAAAATACATGAATTACTATTAATAGGAGAAGAAATTGTTGATAAATTTAATAGACGATTCGTTAGAACTTCATAGATTTATACTGAATTTATTTCTAAAATAATGAACTCTTCAATTTTTGAGAAATAATTGTCATTATTTTTATGAGATTTTATTGAATCAATCAAATTAAATTATTGTGTTGATTATTAAATAAATTTATACATAATAATTTATATACTTTATACAAATATCGGAAAGTTATTAGATGTTAACCCAAAACGTGTTTTCATGTAATTAATGTTTTTTGTTAATTTTTATGAACGAAAAATTTATAATACCGTTTAGAAATAATACAAATGCAAAAAAATTCTAAAGTTATATTTTCCATAAATTTCTTGATTATTTTATACTGAAGAACTTTTATTCAATTATATTACCCATAAACTTGTTTTGGGGAATACATTAATAATTTTTGAAAGTTTGTTAAAGTTATATTTTCCATAAACTTCATGATTATATTGAAGAACTTTATTGAATTATATTACCGATAAACTTTTTTTGTGGAATACATTAATAATGTTTGAAAGTTTGTTTCAAAATGTTAATATTTTATTTTAGTTTTTGCCGTTAATTTGTAGTTATCTGTTATATTATTGTTGAGTATTTTTTCTAATCAATTAACCTATCATTTTTTCTGAAATTGTAAATATAACATACTTAAAATAATTAAATAATTAAACTTACATTTATTTAGGAATCAATACATTGCGTTATGATAATTATTAAAATATATGTAATTCAATATAGAGTTTATTTTAAACTACCAAACACATTAAACACTAAACACATGTTAAAAGTGAAATGTCTGTAATGTTCTCAAGAAACCATGACCGATATTACATCTGTTCTGAGATGACAGTCAAGGTGATTTGGATAATATAACCGCAGGACAATTTAAAAAAAAAACAATTTACTCGACGCAAAAAAAATCGATCACGCACGGTCTAATGAGTTTACTTAACACAAACATAATGTAAATGTGACATCGAATGATCAGTTAGATATCTGACACGAAGCGATTAATGGCAACGACAATGCAAACCATCGGTCACGAAGGGAAAAATCGAAACGTTTACCGATGATGTGTCCACCGGTCAGTTGTAAAAGAACATCCGACGTGTTACAATCAGATCAAACAACAATGAACAAATAATTAATGAATATTTAATGTATCGAAATTTGCAAAACAGTGTTGAAGAATTGTGTGCGGATGGCGTTAGGAATTTGCTATCGAGGTGAGCCAAACAAAGTCGGAAAAATTAAAATTTCAAACACACGAGATTTCCAATAAGGAGAGGTAACGGTTCAAACGAGATTAAAAAGGAAACTTGCTTGTGTTAGTCATTCCCTGCCCACGGCTGCTTATGTTAATTGCTCGCGTCTTAAGATTATTATTAATCCGTTGCGTAATAAATTTTACTTTTTGAAAAATTTTCCAAACAATTGTGATGTTTTCAGCGCTGCTAGTAGCGGACATTTGTTAATTATGCTGATCTGGTAATTGGGTGGCAGCGTGCAAGATCCGGTCCAGTGGGTATTCAGTTTCACAATTTAATCTCATCACAAAAGCGCGATGCGTCCGCCGTTCCTGCTGCTGCGACGCTTTATTGGATAAAAAACATTGGATTATAGTGTGTGATGTGAACGTTTTTGTGGACTTTTATTTAGTGCACTTTCGTGAGTATTTTTCGCATTTTGAGTTTATTATTATTTTGCTTCCATGTGCGCTTTCACATTTGCTGACACTTGTTAATAAACGCCATGTCTGTATATACAACGAACGTTATAAATTCCTGCAGATTAACGTCATTATAGTTGGAATTTACAAATTCAATATGAAGAATAACTTGTTTTCCAAAAATATTTTCTAATACCTACCCATGTTATGCCGCTACTTTTACCTAAAACGTAAGGAATGTTAATTACCTTAAATATAAGTGGAACCTTGGCGTAATTTTAACCGCGCCGTTTTAATTATCTTACAATTTGTGTTTTTAAATTAAAAATTATAAAATTTTAAGGCTTAAGAGCACTTCGTCATTTCACTATATGAATTATTCACTAAAACATGGTAATTCCTCCATTTTGTTGTCGAGCCACAATGATTTTAATCGATAAATACGAATAAAATGAAGACTAGATTAATTACTTTTTAATAAAACCTTAAAATTAATTAACATTTTATTAAAAAACAATAATGCATTAATTTATTTCATAAATTAATTATGAAATAGTAAAATTTATGTAATAATATATTTTGTCAGTTTTTATAAACTATTATTTATGAAAATGATTAATCAAAAGAGCAACAATAAAAATAACATTTCTTGATGGTAGAGGCGTTTACTTCATAATGCATCTTTATTAAGTTATAGTTGAAACACTGCGACTTTCTTTTATCACTATAATTTATAACTTTAATAAATGTAAAGATCATAATTTCTTAGATAATAATGAAGTTAGTATATTTTAGTTCACATATAATTAATTCCAGGTAAATTTAAAACAAAAAATGCATGTTATGGTTATTTTGGATTTTAAGTAAAATAAATGTCTTTCAGATTTGAAAAATGTAAAACTCAGTTTTTGCTGTTGGATTATATATCAAACATTAAATAAAAATAAGTTTAAAAAATCACCTAAAATCGTTACAATTTGGGCAAATATTTCTTTCACAAAAAAAAAACATTTTCTTAGAATAGTGAGCAAATATCTTTTAAAATTTTTGCAGACTTTAATTTAATATTCCATAAAACAATAGTCTTTAATGTGATTGATATTAAATTTCATTTTTGCGTTAAAATTAGTCGCAAATTACTTTAAAAAGTCATTTATTTGGTAAATATATGTTTTTGTCAAGGTGCAATTATTTTAAACTTTCCACCTTTTTTGATGCATCAGTTCTTTTGTTTTGTTTCTTAAAAAAGTATTGTGTCGAATATATTATACAAGGAAACATAAAATTATGGTGAATTAAAAAAAATTCTGTACCTTACTATTTTTTATTTGCTTTTTTTGTAATTTTTACTTTCCTTATATAGCATATACAGGGAAAGTATTGTTTTTGTGAATGTGCTATATTTCACGAATGATCCGTTGAGATCAAACTTTAAACTTAAGGTTAAGTCATTAAAAACCAGAACTGGAAAGCTTTTGGAAAATATTCATAAACCGAAAGTGGAAGTTTACTCGAGGCGTTTTTATAATTTTGATAACTTTTCAAGCAAAAGGGAATGAGAAACTGAACAAGTTTTATTAAAACATCTTTTTCGTTAAGTTCTTAACTTGCGAGAAAAAAATTAAAAATTAAAAATTTTGATTTGGTTTGCCTACTGGTAATAAACTATAGGAGTTACATGAAATGTATATAACAGGTAATTGTAAAGAATCCAAAATTGAGCAACTTATTAAGAATGGCCTTTTTCCGTAAGCCTCATATTTTTTTGAAAAAAAATGTGAGGACAATACTGTGATACCATTTTTAATATTTCTTTACATTTTAAAACTTTTAATTAAAACCCTCGCTTATGATTTACTGATTGGAGGGTGGGATAGAGACCACCCACCCACCCTACATATACATGACAACTTTAATACTAATTGTTGATGATTTTGCTGCTTACAAAACAATAAAACCTTTTATGTAAGAAAAAATAAAGCATAATTCAAATTTAAGTTTAAATATAAATGACCTTCTATAGCTAATCTTATCTAATTTAGATTTAAAGTCTGTCCTCTCATCATGCATAAAATTTTTATTAATATACACACTCAAAAATTTTACCTATTGATTTTTTTTTTATTATTTATTTTATTTTATTTTTTTTTTTAAAGTTTTGTAATTAATTTTACTCCAAACCACGAGGCGATCAGTAATTGAAATTCATATGTATATGTAGGGTGGGTGGGTGGCCTCTATCCCACAATCCAGTCAGTAAAACATCATCAAAAATTATTTGAAAGATTTGTATGAATAAATCTCCAAAAATTGCAATTATTTTGTGTTTATTTATATTTTACAACTTTTAATTAAAACCCTCGCTTATGTTTTTCTGATTGGAGAGTGGGATAGAGGCCACCCACCCACCCTACATATACATGATAATATTAAATACTAATTGTTGATAATTTTGCTGCTTACAAAACAATAAAACCTTGTATGTAATAAATAAAGCAAAATCCAAATTTAAGTTTAAAAATAAATGCCCTTCTATAGCTAACCTTATTTAAGCTATATTTAAAGCCTTTCCACGTATCACGCATATATTTTTTTTATTTTCACTTAAAAATTTTACTTTTTCAATTAACTTTTATTAAAATTTTGTAATTAAAGTTATTGCAAACTGCGAGGCGATTAGTAATTAAAGTAAATATGTAAAAGTAGGGTGGGTGGGTGGCCTCTATCCAACCCTCTAGTCAGTAAAACATCATCAAACATTATTTGAATTATTTGTATCAATACATCAATTAAAAAATGCAATTATTTTGCTTAAATTTTACAACGTCTAACTAAAACCCTCGATTATGTTTAACTGATTAGAGGGTGGGATAGAGATAGGCGACAAATGTCAAAATTATTAATTTTGTTAAGAACTTGTTCAGTTTTTTCATTCTCTTTAACTTTTGTTTGAATAGTTATGTAATATTTTTCAAGTTTAGAAAAATATCGAGAAGAAAAACAAAAAAAACCTGGAGTAAACATTCACTTCCGGTTTATGAATGTTCACGAAAAGCTTTTCAGTTACAGTTTTTAATGATTATACCTTAAGTTTAAAGTTTCATCTCAGAAGGATCTTTGGTTTTTGGGAACCTCATAGTTTTCGAGAAAAATATATTAATTAATTAATTAATACAACTATTTTAAGTAACAAATAAAGCCTTTCAATATAAATAGAAGACAGTGTGCTTGAAACTATAATAACAACATTTAAGCATTATTTACAAAAATAAATATGATGTAGCTTTGCAAAATGTTTACATCTATGTCAAATCCTTAGATGAGTAAATAAATGAAACATACATTATTTACATAATTGTAAATTAACATTAGTTACATTGATCAAATTAGTAGTTACTATAATTTAATATTAAATGTCCCAACTGAATAAATGATGTTTAACCAACATGTCTCTTACTCCATCTTTCAATGGTTGGTTGTTCATTTCCTTTCGCATAGGAAGTTCCCAATCAGGGTTTAAGTTAAACGTCAATTGGGATAATATTCTAAGATCACACTTTATTTGCACCCAACCAGGACTGTACACAAAAGACCATGGATGATACAATTTGTGAACCATGTCACTACAAGGACATAAGACTTCAAGCCATAAGTGAAGGACTTTAATCCAAGGTAAATAAGACTTGAAGTTTGTCATCCATTTGAGCATGAGCCTTATCATGAGATAAATTGATCGACTGTACGTAGCGGTATAGCAACTCTTCTGGAGTTAGAAATTTCCATCTTCATCTAATCTGTAAGTTTTGCACAATACAAGGCGGCTGTAAACTAAATTAAAGTCTCTCTCTACTTCTTTAGTAACAGCATCTTCTATAAATAACCAAGGGTGACAAGGTCCACCTAAAAAATTGGGTCTCTTCATACCATGTTTGACAACTGGTCACAAAGTTCTTTGTACCAAATCTGTCACAGTTTGTGATATACTATCATCACCAGCAGGACTGTACTTTTTTCTCCTTTCATCCAGCAGCTCCACAAATTTTGCAGGAAACCAACCTCTTAAACTATTTAATTCTCTTATCCAATAATCTTTTTTCTTCTTTTTGGCTAATAATTATAATTATATTGTTTTTCCTAAATTCCAGTTCATCGTCATCATGTCTTTCATAATCTAGTAAAGCTTTTGATCTCCGTTTTCTATTTTTAGAAACATTGATATAATTGGCATGAACCACAACAAGACTTTCTGACTGAATAATCAGCTATGAGGGAAATCTCAGATGCAAGTTTAGTATCTACTTGTAGGAAATGTCTTGCAATCTGTAAGATAGCCTCCCTCAAATCAAATGAAATCTCTGTCTGTTTTATGTTTTTGCACTTAATATCGTCCTCTCTAATTTCATTGAACAAAAGAAATTGTATAACAGACTTAGACTTTTTGATTTGTCTCCTCGCTAGGTGTTGTTTTGGTAAATTTAGGAGCAGCCTCAGTATTACCCACTAAAGCACCTTGATCCACCATCAAATTAGCTAAATGCCTTCTCCTATAGGTTTCAATCATAACTTCATTTAATGAATTTCCTACTTCAAGTGAGACCTCCAGTAATGTTTCCACATCATCTATATCTCCAGGTATATCTAAGAGTGCATTAAATATTTGTGCAGAATTTTCCAGTGACTTTAATTGTGTTCCTCATTTATAGGGTAATTTGAAATAGGACAAGTAAACCATTGAAACAGAATTTTCATATGGACTACACTGACGAATAAAGTTAAAAACCGGTGCAGTGTTATTAAAGATAATTCAATCTTTTTTAAGCTCTCGTCGATATCCGGTAAATAATTTGTGATTAAAGTACGGAGAACTCTTTGATCAGCCTGAATGCCAATTAACGTGGAACTATAGTATGATGCAGGAAGAAGGTCTTCAGCAATTGTAACCATCATCTAGAATATGTCTTCCTCTTCTGTTAGAAGTAATAGTGAAGCTACAATAATACCCATACCTTGACAATAACCAATGTCTGGATAAAGCCATTCCAACCCTCTTAATATTCTTCTCAGCCGTGGAATTCCTGTACTATTTATATTACTGAAGCATGCATTCGTGGGCATCGTATGCAATAAATCCTTTTCAATTTGTTTGGACGTCATTAAAGAATCATTGCTCGACTTTTTTACAATGTAGGGAAAGTATTATGATGACCACATCACAATTTGACAATTGTTTTTAATCCTAGAAGTATTACATTTAAGACAATGTGAAAAACAAAAAAATAGACGCAGAAATCTTGATCTTAAATACTGTTAAGGAATTATAATTAGCAGCATTTGAAATTATTTAAAAAAAATATCCAATTAGCTTCTGATTTATCTTTTTATCCTTTAACCCATTACTTGTTCGGACTTATTATCTACAATATGTCTTAGCTTATCTTTTACTCTTCTTTTTCACTGTCTATCTTGTGCTATTTTTCTTATTTCTCCCCATTCTATTCCTCTCCATTTCGCTGCTTGACGTACTTGCTCGTCCCAATCCTTCCTTGGTCTTCCTGTTTTTTTTTGCTTGTATTTTTACCTCAAGTATTCTTTTGTTAATCTATTATCTTTTAATCTGTATGACGAAACTATCCTAATTGTCTTTCTTCTATTACTGATTTTATTGGTTTAATATTGAACTGTTTAATTACTTCTGTATTTCATACTCTGCCTCTTCTTGTAATTTAATTCTATCTTTCTTAGGTATCTCATTTCCATTGCGTTGATTTTGCTGTTATTATTCTCTGTGGTTACCCATGATTCACTATTATATCGCACTGAAGGTCTTTTGTACACTTCTGTTTTTATTGTTTTTGTAATCTCTTTTTTCTTGAAGTATATTTTCTTTACTGTTTTGTAGATCCTTCCTGTTTTATCTATTGTTTCTTCTACTTTTGGATCTATCTTTCCTGTTTCCTTTATTGTTTATTTACTATGCCTAATATGCTCTTTTAGCTCTATTTTATGATTGCTTCTTTTTAATGATATAATTGTATTGGTTTTGTTTGTATTTGTTACCATATTTACCTTTTACAGTTTCTTTGTATATTTCTAGGTTTCATTGTAATTTTTCTTCGGAATTATTAGTGTTATATCGTCTGTAAACCTTATGTACCTTATTTTCGTGTTCTCGGCTCTTTCTTTGATACTTCTTATTGCTTTGTCTATAAGTGAAGGGCTTAATAAACAACCTTGTTTCAGTAATATTTTGGATTTGAACTACGATTTTTTATTTCCTATTCTTTTTTTAGGTCGATGAAGCATATGTGTAATTCTTTCCCCGTTTTAATCATCTTGTCTGTTAGTCGTCTCATTATGTACATTAAGTCTTGTGTGCTTCTATTTTTTTCTGAATCCGTATTGTTCTTCTCCCAGCTGTTGTTCAAATTTCCCTTTTATTCTTTCCTTTATTATCCTAGCAAAGATTTTCCCGTGTATGCTTGTGAGTGTAATACCCCTGTAGATGCACACATATTTTTGTATTTCCCTTTTTGTGTGCGGGTTTTATAATCCCATTGTTCCATTCCTCGGGTATCTTGTGATTCTTCATGATGTCATTTATTATTTCCAGGAATTCTTCTTTCCCCTTTCCTCGTCCACCATATGTTTCATATGATGTCATCTGCGCCTGGAGCTTTTCCTAGTTTTACTTTCGTGATTGCCGCTTCCAGTACTTCCATTGTTATTTCGTTGTTACCACCATTTGCTTCGCCTTTAGTGTGTTCTTCGGCTCCATTATGGTTTGTTTCTGTTATTTCGTTAAATTATTCTTTCCATCTTTCCAATATCTCCTTTTTTTTCTGTTATTATATTTCCGTTTTTGTCTTTTATACCTGGCTATCTTGGTGTCTTTTTTCTCCTCATTTGTTTAATTGTGTGGTAAATTATCTTTTGGTTTCGTGTGAGTTTCTTTCAGTTTCTTACCGAACTCCTCCCAGGATTGTTTTTTTTGCTAGATTTTATTTAGTGTTTCACTATTTTATTTGCTATTTTATATCTTCTGTAGTCTTGCTCTTTCCCTGTTTTTATTTATGATAAATTTTCCAGTTTTTTTTTCTTTTTACTAATTGTTTTATCTTTTCTGGCCACCGCTTGTTTTTCTTCCTCTGTTTGTTTTATATAGTTCTTGTTCCACAGCTTTCTTGGGCAGCTTTACTTGTGATTTCTTTGTTTTTATTTCTATTTGTTTTTCACTCCTACTATTTTGTTTGTTATACTATACTTTTTCTCTACTTTTTTTTTTAATTGTATGCTTTCCTAGTCATCATTCAGTTTGTAGCTTTTTATTTTTTTTTGTTCATTATTCTTTTTGATTGCGTACTCTTCAAGTTTTCTGTAAGCTTCTTAATAAAACCAAAAGTGTATTTGATTTTAAAATTTTTATTAATGTAGAAATTCGTTATGTATAGTATTTTCTTGCTAGTTGTATTCGGTAAAGTAAAAATAAATCTTCCTATAAATTGGATTTCAATCTCCAGTTATCTGCTCTATTAATCATAATTTTCTTATAATAATATATCAAAAATGATTCTATACTATTTATAAATTAAACATAATTTTTACTTTGTATAAATAAATTTTTATTTTGCCGACAACCGTAAGTAAAAAGGAGCTGGTCGTTGATTGCTGAAATCTTGGTCAGCCCGTTCTTCAATAAAGTCCAAAATAAAAATTCAATTATACAAACAAAATAAAAATTGTGATTAATTTATGATTAATGATGTAGAAGCCTCCATTGCAAACGAGTTCTATACTACTATTCATTAGTATATCTATATAAATTAAGAATTACTTCTGGTAAAAAATTATTAATACTTAAATTTCATCTATCCCAATTTAGCAAAAGTATTTACTTCGGCTGCATCCTATCTCATCTATCCAATCACTCTTTAGTTTCCTCCCACTCATTCCTTCGTCATACTCCGCTAAACAGCTTCAAGGCATTTCCCATAATTTTCTCCCATTCAGCATTTTTTATCTACCTCTCATGACCCGCAACTAGATCTTGCTATGGTGACTTTTCCTTCCTGCTTAATTTACTATTACTTAGATTCCTTAGTAAGTTTCTGTTAAATACCTTTACATCACATTCCTGCCTTTTGTGAATTTCCACTTCCTTCCGTTCTCTGTCTCTCAAGCAACTACATTTAGTCTACCCTCTAAATGCCTCATTTTTTAATATATTTTATTTTGCTTAATTCTTCACGTAGATTCATAATTTATTTGTTTATTAACGGATATCTCCTTTTACATTAAGTATAATTTCTTTTTTCAGTTACAATGAAATATAGAATACAAGTTTTTAAGCAAGAGTTAGATCAGTATGACGCTAGCATTACTGATAAAATAGGAAAATACATTTAAAATTAAAATTAAAATTTAGGGATCGAATTTGTCTCAGTTTACACTTAAAAGATGACAATTGAATGTCAAAAATAACTATATAATTATATTTATCAAGCAGAACATTGTGAAATCTCACAATCCTACATAAGGGATTCCCTAGGGCAAAATTGAATGAAATTTTTGGCGAAGTAAGTGTTATTCCAGACGGTGTATTAAAATCTATGACTTCGAAGAGACCAGGAAAGTCCATTAATAAGTTTAAAGCCAAAGCAGAGGCCAATGAATATTTTTCTAAGCTTTAAATGTTGTAAATTTAGTAATTTTAGCGAGTCAGCAACTAAAAGAATCTTGCAGTTCGTCAAAAATGTCCCAAGGTCATTTACAAATAGAAAGAATAAAATAGGACCGCATTGAGAACCCTAGGGCACACTTGATGTGACCTCTATCGTACGTGAGCAGTAGTAAGCAACTTTCAAAAATTGCCATTGATGCATCAAATAACTTCTTAACTACGACAATATCGCCCCCTTTGCCGAATCTCAAGGCCTCTAACTTCTGTAACAAAATTATATTGTTGACTCTATTAAAGGCCTTGGAAAAGTCTGTGTAGACAGAGTTGACCTGATTTTCCCTCATAACCACGCATATTTACACTTCTCTTTCACTACTTTATCCCATTCTAACTCACTACTTTATAAACTTTTATCTTTTTAACTGATTTTACTGCTTTAGACTAAATCTGTTTGTTTTTTGAAATAATAAGTAAGTATTTATTTAGGAGTCTTTTCCATCACTTTGCTTCAGGAATTATAACTGCTTTCTGTTTTTATGTATTCATATACACTTTCACCTCATACTTAAAAATCGGCTATTCACATCTTGAAATTTACAATTTTCTGTTTAAAATCAAATAGACAACCTTAAACCTACTGAAACAACTTTAAATCATTCTTGTCACTTAGTTGTACTAATAAAGGTCTACTCAGAAACCTTATTATTAGTACTTATGTTGATTTCAGTTTCAATATAAATTAGGCATTATTTTTTAATTACTAAGAAAATATAAATGTAATTAATTATTATAGAAAAGTTCTTCTACTCCTCTTATCTTAATAGAGTCAAAATCTTTAATTGGGCTTTATCCCCTCTTATCTATTCACTTACTTTTTAGTTTTCCCAATTTCTTCCGTGTACTACTCCTCCAAATACCTTCGATTATCCTTTCCACTCACACATAATACTCATTTCCCATACATTTCACTCGTCCAGTTTTTTCTCTTTATTTTTCCTGGCACTCTTCTAGCTTATGCTACATTGACCTTTTTTTGCAAACATATCTTTATTTCTACACATACGATATAATGTTTCTACCATTCATAGATTTTCATTTCATTCCCATTTTATTTTACTCATATGCCCACATTTACTCAAAGCTCTGACTTTGCAAGCAGTGTATATTTTGATACTCTGCTTCAGAACTACATATCTGCTCTGTTTCTATGTACTCCATATAAACTTCAATCTCATAATTAGCAAGCAGGCAAAGGTTACATTTACATTTTTTATTTAAAATCAGTCAGGCAATCTCAAACCAACAAACACTTGTTTTTAAATCATTCTTATTAATCTAATCAACTAATCAAGGCCTACTTAGAATTACTTATATCTCACTGTATTAAATTAATATTAGTCTTTCATATGCACTCAATTATAATGGTAGCTTTAATTAAATTAATTATTTAATTATTAAATTTAAATTGATTTTTACAGAAAATTTTTAAAACATTTTTTCAAAGGAAATGTCCTTTTTGAGGTCCCCTGAGACAACTCCACTAATTTCAGGGAAAAACATGTGTCTGTGTGTGTGTATCTGTCCGTCTGTCTGTATGTTTGTCGGTGGGCGCTGTATCTCAAAAATGAGTGATCCTATTGAGATGAAACTTTAAACTTCAGGTTTTATCTTTAAAAACTGTAAATGAAAAACTTTTGGTGACTATTCGAAAACCGGAAGTCGATATTTACTCGAGGCCGTTTTTTTTATTTTTTTCTAATATTTTTTTTTTTAAATAAGAATAATATTACAAAACTTTTCAAATAAAAGTTAAAGGGAATGAGAAACTGAGTAAGTTTTATTAAAACATATTTTTCATAAAATTCTTAACTTTCGAGAAAGAAAGCAAAAATTGAAAATTATATGTCTTGCCAATTGCTAATAAACTAATGGAGTTACATGAAATTTATATAACAAATAATTGTAAAGAATTTAAAATAATAATAATATATTAAGTAAAAATGTATTCAAGATAATGAGAATTTATTTCAAGCTACTAACTCCTACTAAGTGTATGTTAACAATTTGAATTGTTTTGTATTGTAAGCTTTCTTATTTAACACACATTGATATGTTTGTATTGTAGGCTTTCTTATCTAATACATATACGAATCGAGTCGACGAGTAGTGTAGTGGAAATTTTTGTCTGTGAAAAAGTGTAATTTCTCCTTGGAAAACAAAATCATAATTATCGATGCACATATAGTTCGATAGCCTCTGATGTCACCTACATTATAAGTACAGGTGGGTGATAAATATTATCAGTGATAAGCATTTATTAAATTCCAACCTTTTTCTCTTGTGTCTCTCATCCGTCGCTTATTCGTGTTTGTTGTAATTGTTAATCACTACCAAAGGTGGGGTTTGTGTGAAGATTTTGTGTCACTGTTACAAATCCTTACCGGCGTAATTACTTACTTAATTTTAATTGCTTACATTAGTGCTCCGATGTCTACTCAGAAAATAACTGATAGTGTTACAAATAGTCAATTATATGACTTGATTTTAAATGTTACAAATAATCAAATTTCGGAATTAAAAAACATTATCCGGACATTAAAAGAGAGCTAAATTTCATAGAACACTATTATCGAAAATCAGAAATTAAAAACTCGAATTAATCATCTTGAGAGGCATCATCATAAAAACAATTTATTAATATTCGGTGTTCCTGATAATAATAATAAATCGTTAATTAAAAACACTTTGCAACTATTAAATCAAAAACTAATTCAACTCCAACCGGAAGATTTCTTAAACGTGTATCGAGGAGGAAAAAAATTGGGAAAACGTCCTATCTTAATAGAATTTGTTAGGACCTGCAGAAAGCAAATAGTTTTAGCCAATGTTAATAAGGGGTTCGAGTATATACATAAATCACGACCTATCTAAAGAAGATAGACAACGTAATAAAATTTTACGAGAACATCTTCGAAATGCAGGAGACAAAAACTTATATTATCAATTATTTGTTGAAAATGAATGTTATAAGTATGATACATTTTTTAAATCGTCAAGGGACGGACAGAAACTACATGGTAATAATAAAAGTGCATTCGATACCGTTGACCACAAAATATATATATCCAAGATCTTGAAGATATCGGTATTAGGCAGACACTACTAAACCTGTTTAAAAGTTACTTGACAGATAGAGAACAGTGTGTAAAAATTAATGGCACAGTTAGTGGATTTAGAAATGTTAACTACCGTGTTCCACAAGGTATTGTTCTGGGTCTCACATTGTTCATTATCTATATGAACAATATGTTTAGTTTATGAACTGAAAGTGAAATCACAAGCTTCGCCGATGACGCCGTCTTATTTTGCAGGAGAAAATCCTGGAATGAGGTTGAGTTAAAAATTCGGGGGGATATTAAAAAAATGGTTCGATCATAAGGAATTAACAGTTAACATGACAAAAATGCATTATTTACCATTCTTTATCAATAATTTGAATAAAAAAACATTTTCACTTAATAAAACACTGACGTAATGTAAGGTTTCAAAAAATCGTTTTATTGTTCTACAACAATTGTTTCGCCACAAAGTGGCTTCATCAGGTAGATGACAAATATGGTTTTTACAATACAGTCATTGCTTATATATTATACAACTAGGCGAACAAAAAGGGGGAGGGGGGGGGATGTATGTCGAGGTCCAAACAAATTACAATTTTTGATTTTCCTACTATAAATGTAAGATACTATATATATGCAATAATAATTGTATTAAATAAATGTATTGTTATTCAATGTTTAACAAAGGTGAGTTATTGACTTCTAGTTGATCATTTAACAGAATACCGCGTTTGTTATATTTATATATTTCTATTGATTCTAATAGATTGAGTTTGAGGCCTTTATTTTGTCTGTGTAATATTTTGAAGTTGTCATTAAATGAATTTCCGTATTCTGTTAAATGACCAGCGTAGGTTGAGTTGGATTTTCCCTGAATGAAACAATTTCTATGTTCTTTTATTCGTTGCTCGAAATTTCTGCCAGTTTGACCAACGTACACTTTTGGACAATCTTAACACCTTAATAGATACACTCCTGATTCTTTATTTTTATTTGTTTTATCTTTCGAATTATTTATAAACTTGGATAGGGAGTTATTAGTTCTAAAGGATGTGGTAATATTAAGGTTTTTAGGATTTTCGCGTTATCTTCTGCTGATTTTCCTAGGTAAACTATTGATGCATAAGGATTCTGAGGTTTATTTTGAGGTTGGGGAAATATTAGTGAAATAATTTGTTGTTGTTGTTTTTTGTGTAGTAGGTTTTTGATAGAGGAGATTGGGAAGCCATTGTTTTCAGCGATTTTGTAAATTCTGTTTAATTTATTACATACAAATACACAGATAACACGGCGTAAATACCATCCAGTCGATAACCAAACACTGCTACTAATAAATTCGCTAAATTGAATAGTTACTCACACTATTATTCAACATCTTTATTACAGACACTTACATTGTTTTACTTGCACTATAATACATTATAATTATGTGCCTTAAGGGCTTAGTACGCACCTGTCTGGGCTGTCAACCTAAGGTCTTTCTGCCCTCTCGTTACAAATATATGGTAAACTATAGGTTGACTAACTGTAGGGATGATGCGAACAAATGAGTTGATGTAATATGTTTGTTCTAAAGGATCTCTCAAAATGAACTGACATTTTAATTTATTAATAAAACATATTATATTATTGTAAAAGTACGAATGTTTTTATTTTAATATAAAGCGCAAACTTAGGTTATGTGTGGAACACAATATCTGATAAATGGGCGCCTCGACCTTGTTTGCAAATGGTCATACTTTTGACAAAATGTTCAATTACATTTTGGCATAATTGCGGACTAATTTCATTAATGGTGCGTCTAATTTCTTCCTTGAGCTCTCGGAATGGTTTGTGGATCATTGGCATATACTTTTCTATTCGGAAAACCCCAAAGAAAGGAGTCTAATGGCGTCAGATCGCACGATCTTGGTGGCCAATTCACATCGCCGCGGCGACTATGGGACTTTGTCTGCAATAACTGTATTGTTACGTTCGCAGTGTGGCAGGTTGCACCATCTTGTTGAAATAATATATCTTCCAAGTCCATGCCAATTAATTTATTCCATAAAAAGTTGGTTATCATGTTACGATAACGAATATCATTGACAGTAACCGCAGCATTCTCAAAAAAGTACGGCCCAATCACTCCTCTAATCTAAAATTCGCACCAAACAGTGACTTTTGGTGGATGCATGGGAAGCTGTTGGATCACTTGAGGATTTTTCGTCTCACAAATTCGACAGTTATGTTTATTCACGTAGCCAGTAAAA
Organism: Ontholestes murinus; assembly: GCA_963969525.1. NCBI lineage: Eukaryota > Metazoa > Arthropoda > Insecta > Coleoptera > Staphylinidae > Ontholestes > Ontholestes murinus. The sequence goes on from OZ018394.1 coordinate 33,686,903, forward strand.
ATACGCCTTATCGCTGAAGATAATTTTCTTCGAAAAATCACATAGATTTGTTGATGCTCCTCTATGCAATTGGCGAATGTACGGCGCTGCGCATGGTCTGGTGGTTGCAGGTTTTGCGTCAATTGGATCTTGTAGGCATGCAAATGCAGATCTTTAGTCAAAATTCGAAGTACAGAGCTTCTTGAAACGTCCAATTGCTGAGCACGATGGCGAATCGAGGTGGAATTGTAGAATTGAACCTCTAACCTCATTTTTTTAAATTAAATGCACCACAGTGTTGCGAGATGGTGCGTTATGATGACCAAAAGACGTGCGGACTTTTCTCTGCAAAATTTTCACCATTTCTGTAATGAATGTTATGCCTGATGGCGGTTCCGCGGGGGTGGCACACACCTCTATAGACTCTGCACATGCCACCTACTTATTTGCAAAATGTAGAATAATTATTAACCTGTATAAATCTTATCTCCTATTTCCTTTTCACCGTTTACGTAATTTTCCGTTTCAAATAACCATTAATAACTATTTAATTTATCTTCTTCTTGCATATACCCTGTTTTCTTATTAGACCTAAAACTGAACTTCAAAACCCACTCCCAAAACCTCAAAGCGAATTCTAAGAAAAAAGCTCTATTTCAGAAGTCTCATGAGAATTTATTTTAATAAAACAAAATGATGTAAAAGGATAGGAACATAGTCAAGAAGAGGTCGGCATCTTCTTAAAAAAAAAGGTATCTAAAATATCAGATTTCCGCACACTAATTAAATGCCTTTTACAAAATTATCTAAATTACAAACTTCATAAATAATAATATTATCAAGAAGTGAATGAAATTTATTATTACATTTACGATGGTGTTTATATATTCTTTAATCTTCCATTACTGTTAAAAATCACACTATTCTGATAATGATATCGCCACTTCATTGTTAAAAACGGTGAAAGTATTTATCAACACTATTTGCTCTATTTGTTTGCCGGAAACGATTCTACAGACGTTGAATAATAGGATAAACATGCAGGTCTCTGCTAACATTACGAATAGAGCAAACATTTTAAATAAACGCTACACAAATGAGGAGCTTTAACAAATATTAATAAAAGAATTTATTAACAACGTAAAAATATAAGGAAGCCTTAACAGTTCCTTTATATTTGTTAGGATGTTGAAACTATATATTCATTTATATTGTTCTTTTAAGTTTATTAGTGCAATTTACTTTAAGGCTTTATTTTTGTAAATATTGTTACTATTATATTTGTTTATACAGGGTGTCCCGTTAATGCGGGGAAATGGCTGGACCATAGATTCCTGGGGTCAAAATATGACGATTTAACGCAACTTATCTATATCCAAAAATTTACGGTTAAGCCGGAATTTGGCTTCAAAGTTTCAAAATTTTTTATTTCTTTTGCTTATAACAATTGAACGCTTTATTTGATTTGAATGAAATTTATTATTAATAAGTACTATAATATCATACATCATTTCAGTTATTGTGGCCATTAGTGATTGACAGGAAGTATAAAAAACAGTAGTACCACCACTTAAAAACTAAAATATTTTTTTATTGGTGCATCCAATAAAATCCAAAAAAATCTACTTGAAAGGTCATGAGATTTAAAAACTTTTTTGACTCTTACTAGTTTTTGATATCTTGTACGGTTTTTGCACAAAATAATAAAATATGAACATAGTATACTCATTATGGACTCATTAATAAGTAAATAAACTTACTCAATTGAATAAAAATTAAATAATATCAATTAATAAAATAAATCAAAACAACATCTAACACTTTTCAAACAATTTTCTTTGCAAAATCCTAATACAAACAAGATATCTGTTTGTTCCAAATATGAATATTTATGAACTATAATAAAGTTAAAAATTAATTGTTAAAAGACACTAAATAATTATTATTATACATAATTTACATTTTTTAAACAAAGACGGCCACGAAAAACATTTATTTTCGATTCGATGAAAAACTAGATTTTGTTTTTACTAGATAAAAAATATATATTTTATTTTTTTGTGGAAAAACCGTAAAAGATATCAAATATTATTAAGAGATGAAACAGTTTTTAAATGAAATGTTCTTTCAAGTAGTATTTTTTTAGTTTTGATTAGATCCACCAATAAAAAAATATTTTAGTTTTTAAGTGGTGGTACTACTGTTTCTTATACTTCTTGTTAACCAATAATAGTCATAATAATTGAAATGATGTATTATATTATGGTAGTTATTAAAAATAAATTTCATTCAAATCAAATAAAGCGTTCAATTGTTATAAACATAAGAAATAAAATATTTTAAAACTTTGAAGCCAAATTCCGGCTTAACCGTAAATTTTTGGATATAGATAAGTTGCATTAAATCGTCATATTTTGCCCTCAGGAATCTATGGTCCAGCCATTTCCCCGCATTAACGGGACACCCTGTATATATAATATTTAAATTTATCTTATCTAGAGCTCATACTAAATAAATGACGATATGGATTTTTCCGTATATCAAAAAAAACACCCCCATGATTATTTATTATAAGTTGCTTAATATATTATCCTTTTCAACTATTTGTTATATAAATTTACTCTTACAGTATTTTTGAATATGTAGAAATGACTGTAATTTATATTAGGCATTATTAAAAATGTGTCTTAATTGAAGTATTTCAGATTTTAATTATTTTTTCATAAATATTTTTAACTGATAATTTTTAGCCCTTTGTTATAGAAATAAAAACTTTAATTTAAAATCTCAATCGGTTTTGAAATAATGAACCCATGTTCATTCATGCATTTCATATTTTTTAAATCAATAATGCAAAAGAATAAAATATTGCGTTCGTCAATTGTTTCTTCAAATTTGAAATATTCATTTTGAGATTCTCTAAGACAATCCTAACGATTTTTTATATCCGATTATACATTTAGCATTTGTATTTTTTATATTTCTTAATTTTGAATACAGCATTATTTTGTTTAAGCCATGGTGAGATCAAAAAATTATAAATAGTGTTTCTTAGACAAAATTTTTCAATTCATTTTTTTTAAATCAAGCTATTTTAGAAGATTACCTTTACTATTACTCATTTTTTCACATAGAATTGAATGCTTAACGTAAAAATATAGACAATGTTTATTACGTAGTTAATTTACGTGTTATTTTCTGTTTAATTAAGTTTGTTCTTCTACTAAATTGAAATGTTTATCTTACAGAAAAATGGAGCACTTGAAGCGACATAACAGCGTGTGCGTTGATCCAAAAGAAGCATTGCTTAAGGCGGTGATTGAAAACGATCGATTTGAAATAGAAAGCATTGCAAGGAAGAACCCTGGAATTCTAAGTGAACGATATGGCGGAAAGTACCTCAAGCCTATACTTTATATAGCCGTCAAAGATGAAGCTAACGTTGTAACGACAAACACCATCGGTTGCTTAATTGAAGAAGGAGCTCCTCTTAATTACATAGATCTTACATGGCATGCTTATGAAGCCATTCATTTTGCAGCGCTTGGTAAATATAATAAATATGATTTAAAACATTTTTTATATCAAGCTACTTCCTACTAATAATTCGTTCTTTAGTTGATGACTTAATTAATAAAATAATAAAAACACTTTCTTCACAAACAATTTGTATTTGAGCCAGATGTACATTTCTATTACAAAGTGACCAATAATAAGAGTTACATATGTTTGCTATTGTTTATGGTCACTTTGTGATCGAAATGTACATCTAGCTCAAATAAAAATTATTTATGAAGAAACTGTTTTTATTCTAATATTAGGTAATTTCAAATTAAAACACTTGTTTAGTTTCATATTGTTATATTAAGTTTCCTGATACATGTTTCGGTCAATGACGACAATTCTCAATAAGACTTTCAAAAATAACAAGTGTTTTAATTTGAAATGACCTAATATTATAATTTCGTTTCATCAAGAATGTAGTGAAGAAAGTATATACCGTTTTTATTCTAAATTTACCTCCTACTAAACCTAATCAACAATATAATTTCCTTCATTAGCTCAGGATATATATATTTCTTATAACCATATATAAAAGTGTACCAATTAATACGTTTAATGTAGGACATTATTATTATTATAGGACAGAACCCGTCAATTTTAAAATGCATCATCAACAACTACCACGAGAAGCTAATGGACATAAGTGTAGCAGCGAAAAACGGCAGTACTGCACTTCACGTCCTAATCAAGGAAGGAAATCCTAAACATGAAGGATTTGAAGAATGCGTAAAGATACTACTAGCAAACCGAATTGATTACAACAAGACCGACGATAGGAATTCACCGCCTATTTACTGGGCCGCGAAGAAAGGATATAAAAACGTCGTCACTCTTATGCTCTCTTATCCAAATCTAGATTTGGATACTTACTCTTTTAGAAATAAGACGGCACGCGATTTAATACAAGATTTGAACATTACGGACATTAGTGATCTACCTGAGAATACAAATCATCAGGAATATAACAATAACAATATGCTGCTGAGTTATATAAAAGAGGGCAAGGAAAAAGAATTTATTGATCTAGCAAATCAATTGGATTCTATAGATGATAGCATGTCGGAAAAATCATTTTTGCAATATGCATGCGATAAGTATTTATTGGAGGTAGTTAGATATCTAATTTCTAAAGGTGTGGATAAAAACCGCATTTCTAAAAAGTATCCAATGAGTCCGGTAGAAATAGCTGCTGGTCATGGTTATCATCAAATATTAGAACTTTTAATTGATCATCCAGACACATATGTCAGTAATAACGTGCTTTTATACATCCTTCCAAGATCCGATTACGATTCTACAGATAAAGTGAATTATAAAAGATGTTTTGAATTGGTGATGTCTTCAAATAAATCAATTAACGTTAACCATAAGGATAAAAACGGATATTATCCATTACATTACGCCGCTAGATATGGAGGAACGGATACTGTTTTAAGCTTACTAGCTAAAAAGGCCTCGTTAGCGAATAGAAACGCTTTTGATCATTTAAACATCAACGAAATCGATTATAACACATTAAAACAACATTTCGATAACTGTATTGAAGCTGTTCCAGACAACCGCTTGGATAAAGAAAGCATGACTATAACATTCGATTACGAGACTCTGCTACCAACAAAGACTGATCTTCCTATAAGACAAGAGTATGACGAGGAAAATAATCTTTGTAAAAGAAAGGGATATGTAACTCCTGAAACCGATGCTGTTCTATTTATGAGCAAATCGTCGGAATTGAAAACTTTACTGAAACATCCATTAATCACAAGCTTCTTATACGTAAAATGGTATAGAATACGTTGGATATTTTACACGAACTTTATTTTTTACCTCACGTTTCTAGCGTCTTTATTGCTATACATTTTTGCTTATTATAAGGAGCCTGATAAACAGCGAAACTCGATTTTGTTTATTTTTCTGTTCTTAACGACATGCGCTTTGCTGGTGCGTGAAGTATTTCAAATAGTTGTAGGTCCTAAGAAGTATTTCTCGAATTTTGAAAACTTTATTGAAATTTCGTTAATATGCCTTGTTGGATTTATGTTATTCGATTCTAATTCGTCACCCGACACACGAACTCAAGCTGCCGCCTTTGCGTTCTTATTAGCGGCATTTGAGTTGTTATTTTTATTGGGTAATTACCCAGGACTCTCTACCAACATCGTTATGCTACGAACAGTTTCTTTAAATTTCTTTAAATTTTTGTGCTTTTATTCTATACTGATCATAGCTTTTGCATTTTGTTTCCACACGCTGTTTAAACCTCATGAATCATCTGTGGCTTCACATAACAGTACTGACTTACAAGCTGAAGAAGAAGATGATGATAAATTTTTCATCAATCCCATAATATCAATGTTTAAAACGATTATAATGCTCACAGGAGAATTCGAAGCTGGTGAACTTAAATTTGAAAATTATCCAATCACAAGTCATTTAATATTCCTCGCGTTCGTAATGACGATTGCTATAATTTTGCTTAACTTATTAAACGGCTTAGCTGTTAGTGATACACAGGAGATTAAGAATGAAGCTGAATTAGTTGGTCATATTGCACGTGCCGAATACATAGCCTACGCAGAATCGATGCTTTTTAGCAGTTTTATACCTAAGAAAGTTTCGAGTTGGTATTACGGTCTATTTCCTTGTCAAGATGGTAGTAAATTCAAGAAGTTGGTATCGAAACCATTAACAGATAAGATATGCATTTATCCAGAATATCTTACCGGATACAAATTAGTGATTTATCCTAATCAAGGAGGGCGGGTGCATTTTGAAGACGAAAGGAATGAATCTTGTAAATGTAGAAATCTGTATCTAGATAAGGTAACCGTGCGTAGATCGCGTGCTCTCTTACAAGAAAAGAAGGAAAGGGAAAAGGGGGAACAAGAACGGCAGAAGTTGAACGATATGCAAGTTGAAATATTGCAAAAAGTTAATAAATTATTAGCAGCAATTGGACAGTGATTGATTTACAACATTTTGTTTACTGATATTAAACCAGATTATGCAAATATTTAATGCCACCAATATTTAAAATAACAAGATTGTTTTGTAATTTATTTGTTTGTAACATTATTTGAGAAATATATCCAATATTATAAATATTTGAATACTTAAGAGAAATAAATTTGTTCGTCTTAATATGCATAAGAAACAAATTATTACAATTATACGCTTCGTTTACTTCAAGTTGTTGATTAAAAATGGAGAAATTATGTATATATATTTAATAAATTATAAAATTGGTAAAGATAAATAATTAATTAACACCTAAAATTTGTATATAATTTTATTTACGTTTGTGTATATTAAATAAATATTTTTAAACATATATAGGATTTATTTTCTTTAACAATGAATTTAAAATTTCGTTGCGTTTTCACCCCAATATTTATAACTATCCTTAAACGATATATAACATTTCGAGAATCATTATTTGCAGTTGAATTTTTTGAATAAAAATTGCTTATGCAACCAAATATACAACTCAATGCAGCGTTGTAATGTATTTTGTTTTTTAAATTTTATTTTTAAGCAAATTTATATGTTTTGATAGTTTCAATCAAAAAATAGTTACAACGTAATGTTGGTAAAATTTCAAGCATTTTTTTGTTTTCAATTGGTTTTTATAAAAGTTTGAATAGAAAGGTTAATCAAAAAATAATAATTAAAAAAGTAATTATTTTTAAAATCTATATTTAAATGTCATTATATGTCATTAAATAGCCTTAAGTGACATTGAAAGATCGTCGGATGATCCTAAATAATCATCCTTAGGAGAACTTTTTATGAAAATTAAATTCTTGAAGTTTATTAAAAAAATACATTCAAACTAATGTTAAATTGATAATTTTATTATTTATAACATGTAAATACCTTTTTTTATAATTCAATATCTCTCATTGTATTAGCCAAGGAATAAGTTACATTAATAAGTTATTTGTTTTAAAGTCTTGATAAGACTTATCGCTGTAAAGCTACGAATATTTCGTATTTTAAAATTATTATGTATAAATATATTATAAATAGTAATTTAAAATTTTTTAAAAATGATATATAATCTATTAGGCAACCCAATATACGTAATCAATACAATAAAAAATATGTTTAATATAGATTCAATATTAAATATGATAATATATATTAAAAATATATATAATAAGAAGTTAGATAAATTTTGATACGAATGAAAGATTACAATTAACTTATTTACTTTCATAAATATTAGTTGAAAAATTATAAATATTCATCACTTTGGCACTACTGAATTTTATTGTCTATTTTCCTATTTTCGAACGTCAGCGGGAACTTCAAAATAATGGATTCTACTCATATCAAAATTGTAAGATAAACTACGAAGAAAGCGCGGTTATAAAATTACACACCAACTAACATTGCTTTCAAGAATAACGGCGCATATACTAACATTTCTGTTCAAGTTACAGATTAAGGTTATGTTTTCTATTTTCATTGACAGATAAAGTGATGAATTGATGAGTGTTTCGTATTTGAAGAGTTTATCACATAATTAATAAGTGCAAAAAATGGGAGACCAAAAGCTCAAGAGTGTAAACGAGGCCGACGTTTCTGAATTGAAAAGTCGCATGCAAATTATCGCGGACGCCGACCCCTTACAATACCACAACGAATTCTCCCTTAGGCGGTATTTGAGGGCTTTTAAAAATGTGGATGACGCTTTTAAGGTAACATATTGTTAGCTTTGATGATAATTTCATTCATTCATAAAATATATATCAATTAATGCATTTTTACCTATGTTTGACTATTGCTGTACTATATGTAAAACTTCATTTTACTTCTTCTATTATTATTATTGAATATGTATCTAATAATAAGGAATGTTTAGTTATCAGTTATACACATTATTGATTATGGAAAATAATAGAATATATAGTGGGCGTTGATTATGTTTATTTTCTTATTTATCTTATAAATATTTAGTATTGTATATATATATATTTATAATATTGTAAAACTAGATGCAATTTTAAATTGCATGCATTTGTTCATATTAAGTATTATTTAATTTTCTTATTAATTACAATAGGAGGTAACAAAATGGTTATAATTTTACTTTTTTATCACATTTATTCACATTAGTACTTAATTAAAAATAATTACCACATAGTAATAGTTGCCACCATCATCTTTATTAAGTGCTTGATTTGTTTTAAAATGTCATTAGAAATACGTGAAATATCGCTGATAGAATAAAACAATTTTTGTACAGTTTTAATTACTGCTAATTAATTCCAAACCATAGAAACTATGGAATTATGTTGTCACTTAAATCACTCTGATTTGACTAAATGAAATTCACATTAAACTTTGTTTTAGAAAGGCAACAATTTATTTAATAAATATTTTTGTAATAAAGGTTTTGTTTGTTTTTATATTTTTGTAAATTGTAGGCAATTTTAAAGACAAATAAGTGGAGGGTTGAGTACGGAGTTTCAACCCTAACACCGGATGTACCTGCGATTAAAAATAATTTGGATCTTAACAGGGCAAGGGTTTTAAAACACAGGGATATGACTGGACGACCAGTGATCTACATACCAGCTAAAAATCACAATGCAAATGACAGGGACATCGATGAGCTTACAAAGTTTATAGTGTATTGTTTGGTAAGTCCTATTATTCTTAAATTAAAATTTATTTTTATATAAAACTATAATTTTGTAGACCCTGCTAGTACTAGGAACTTGGTTGTTAATTGTTAAAAAATATATTTTTATTAGAAACCAATATATTTTTCATATCCTCGGTGCAGAAACGTACAATTGAATTGATTAAAATGAACAGACAAATAAACCTGTATTATTAAAATAATTCTGATGTGTTGAAGAAGAATAAATGAAAGTTATTCTAGGAAGATGCGTGCAAAAAATGTTTCGAAGAAGTTGTCGACAATCTGTGCATTGTTTTTGATCTCAAAGATTTCGGGCTGAGTTGCATGGACTATCAACTGATTAAGAATTTAATTTGGCTATTGGGAAAACACTATCCTGAAAGGCTGGGCGTGTGCTTGATAATAAACGCACCGACATTATTTTCTGGATGCTGGACAGTAATCCGAGGATGGTAAGATGTTTAATCTATGTTGAGTTTTAATTTACATTAAGGTGAAATTATATTAATATGTAATTCAAAAGAACGTAGGTACCTACTAAAAAGTGCTAATTTATTTTGTATTTTCTAAAAAAAATTTGCCGAGTGTGTTAAAAAAATGTAAAATTCTTCGGATTAATAATTTTTTTACAGGTTGTTACACACTGTTAGAAACTAATTGCTTTTAAAGTACATGCGTTATTTTTTGTTCTAAAAGTAAAGTGACATCTGTTGAGATTATTGAGAAAAGTTATTACATTTTCTGGTGTACTTTGTTGTTAAGAAACTAATTACCCTTAACCCGAAACTAATATAAATTAAATCACATCAAATAGTGTATAGATTACTTTTAATATGAGAAAATAGGACGGTCTAATTTTTTGAATAATCAAACTAGTTCTTGTTTTTTTTTTTTTGGTTAGTTAATTTTGTTAGAAAAGCATTAGAATCAACATTAATAAAAAAAAAACTACGTTTCACACTCTTATTTTTCCATATAATATAATTATAAGCATTAAGTTAGTTTTAATCATTAATTTGATTATACGTAATAAATTCGCAAATTTTGATTTTAATATAATTATAGTTAATTGTAATTAAGGGTATTATAACAAAGTATTTTTTTAGGTTGGATGACAACACATCAAGTAAAGTAAAATTTGTCAATTCAGAGACGGAGCTATGCACGTACCTAATACCGGATATACTACCGACAGACATGTAATCTCACAGATCTCTCCAAGATAGTTTTAATGGTTTTAATTATTATAGATAGTCATATCATATTTTATATATACATATATTTTATTATCTAGCAGCTGGAAATTTTCTTTAGCTGTGGGTTATCTGATGCTGATAGATTATGTACTAAAAATGTGGATGTAATGTTGAAGGAAATGCTTTAATTATTATCAGATGTAAGTATGAGTTGTTAATTTTAATGATGTATTAATAAATTTTAATTCGTGTTCCTTATATGTTTCACTTAAATGAACTTATATACTAAATAAATACGGGTTTGTAGTTATAATAATTGCTAAGAACTGATTATCATAATAATATGATACTATAGGCATTGGATTTCGTGAACATACTTAAACAAAAGTAAATATTGAAGATTCCAGATGCCGAAGAGAATGCTAGCTCCCTCAACATCACGGTAAAGAAAGGGTTTGAGTGGAAGACCATATTTAATTGTGAACTCCGCCTGTGCTTCTTTTGCCCAAAATTTAATGTATGTTTTTATTTTTATTAATATGTTTATTATGTATTATTCAAGAAGGGAGTCCAAAGGTAAATAAATGATATATTTTTAAAGGTTATGTAAAGCAATATTTTTTAATAGTAAAGCGGGTAAAAGATAAAAACACATGCAATACAAATTATGTGTCATATTTTTTACACTAGCATCTCTCAATACTTTTTAACGGAAATTAAAATTCTTGAAGTTTATTTGAAAGAAATGTAATACATTCAAGAGTGTTATTAGTGACAGTTGTGTTTTTTGTAACACCCAAATTACTTTTGTATAATTTATTATGTTTCAGGCAAGCAGTTATTGCAATAAATAAATTGTTTTGTAGTTTTAAAGACTTATTGTTGTAGAATAAGGAATTTTTGTTAAATTATAAATTTTCGACTTATAGTTTTTTTTTTTTTTTTTTTTGGTGAAAATGCAATTAACTTTAATTTTTTTATTATGCAATTTGTGTACAGATTGTAATTTAATTTCTCTTTTTACCAAATGTTTGCATAAAATATTCATATTATTTAATTTTACAACAATTTTAAATACATTAGTTTTAAATGTTTGCAAAATAAATAGACAGGTTTTTATTTTATATATTTAATCACCGACAGTGATAATCATATTTACAACATTTTGGGAAAGGTAAGCTGACTTCGGGTTCCAAAAATTTGCAGTTTGTTGGGAGTCCAACAACTGTGCACCTGAAACAAGAAATAATAAAGTTTAATGTATTTTAGCTTACCCATATAATTCATAGCAGTTATTTGTTATTAGTAGTAGTAGTGTTAGGCTATCGACCACGTGGTCCTTCCGCCATGTGTCATTTGTGTAATTGTGTGTGTGTAAATGAGCTTGTTACTTTAAAGGATCGCCCCCGTCACTCTAAAGCACCATTAATTGTATCCCAATGGTGAATGGTACCGGTCACCCATCCGACTACTGACCCGAATCAACGTTGCTGCACGTCAGTTCGGGGCCGTAACCGATGCGCCACCACCGGCGTGTATTTGTTATTATTATTATTATTAAATTAATACACTAGTTTTCATTTAATAATAAGTTAAGTTGCTGAAACTATAGATAACTTAATAAACATTTTGTCAGGGTTTTATTATTGTACAATATGTATAAGAAGTAAAAACTTCTTATATAAAAATAATTCTTTTGTATTTAATAAAATGGTAACGGTAATAGTTTATTAGTTATCAATTATTTACACAATACATACAATAATGAGAAGTAGAGATTGTAAAATGTAAAAAAAATATGTAAATTTATAATTTAAGTACTTTTCTCAATAATAGAAAGCGCATTCAATAAAAATTGTTAATTATGATGTAAATAGTTTTGGCCACTATAAAATTTAATCCTATAATTTAGCAGACTTAATCTTAAATATTTTGAACATGTTATTCTTACCTCTAATATTATGATGTACATAATCATTTTGAGTTATCAAATATTCATTAAAGGCTTTTTTTATTATACAGGGTGTTACTAAACACACAGCAAAAATCCAAAGGGTTATTGCCTAGTTCTTCCCTATATGTATTCTGTGCTTTGATGATTAAAAAAAATGGACAATCGTGCATTTGTTGTTGATAATGGAACATCATCCAGAAACTGAGCTAGCTTTTTTTCTCTAAAAAGTTGTGATACACCTCGCCAGATAGTTATCGTGGTAGAAATACTGGTTCAATTAGTCAGTCATCCACAATTCCAACCCAAACTATTAACGAGAACTGACGTTGAAAACGATATTAAAGTATCTCGTGAAACTTCCTTATTGAATTTCTTGCAATATTAACAGAATACAATATGAGAAGGAAAATCAGTAGAAAATGACTGAACGCATTGCATGTAATAAGAGTGTAACAAATAATCTAAGAATTTAGAGAATTTTACTTTAATTCAAAGTATTTGCATTTTTTTTAGAAGAAGTATCTATCATGTCCAGCATAATTTCTTCCACTTCTACTTATTATCTTATTGTCATTGGCTTTCCTGGTCCTCAACTCATTTCAATGTGCCTGTTTTATGAAGACGTTAAAGAACAAGTTGAAAGGTTTTTCTGCAAAGCTTGCAATGAATTGTCATCAAGTTCATAAAAGGATTTCAATAATAAGCCGAAGCCAGAAAATAAACGACAAACAGCTAATCACCACTCAGCCTCAACACATTCGACAAATAAGAAATCACGAGATGTATCAATGAAAGCGACGTATTTCTATTTGATGTCTGCACTTCCCTACTGTTAGTGGAAAAAAGCCGTTCTCAGGATGTTGTTAAAAGATAACGTCGTATCGAAATAAAGCGTTTTCAAAAAAAAACATCAAAGGAGAAAATATTTTTAGAATATAAGGATAAGTGGAAGAGTATTAGAATCTTCCTTGTATTCAGTATTTATTAAAATTCTGATTGTTCGCCTCTGTGAGGCAAATATTCGGTGACAAACAGACGATTGAATCCAAACTAAAACTCCATATGATCCACTACATCTTTTTGATCGATATAATTTGTTCTTTAAAAAATACATGAATGACGACCCTTTAGTCATCCAGGGTGACCCTTTAGTCCTGGAATTCAATATAATATTTTGAGCCACAAATTGACCTTGTTTCCATTGGCCTCGCTAAATTTGTATGAATCAATTTTAAAACATCTTCAGCCAGATGTTTTGATTCATTAAAGGGCAAACGACATTGCTTTCATTCGCAACACACTTAACATTTTTTAATATTTATATTGGCTTTCCCAACATAGTACATTCCTTCAACTAGATTCTCTTTTATTCTTTCTAGTGCATTTGAATTAATGCGTTTCAAGTGTCTATGTCACAAATCTGCATGACATGCAGTTTTTTTACAAATAAACAACTTGTTGCTTTATAATTTTGTAATCACCTTCTATTAGTTGGGGATTTGCAACACAAATATTATTTTTGTAAAATATTTGACATACTTGACATTTAAACGTCACTCTGTACCATTTTTAAGTAACTGACTTACTCATAATAAATTTGTTGCCAAACCAGGAACAAATTGTACATCTTGAATCTCTACTTCATGAGACAAACCATTAATATCTGTTGTTAACATGTGAATTTCACCACTGCATTTAACTTCCAATTTATGATTGTTCGCTACCATAATGTTATTAATTGCTAGCTTTCTTTTAAACAATAATAAATCATGTTAAGTGAGTACTGGCACCTGAATCGACATACTAGTCATCGTTGTTAAATGTTGAACCTAGAAATACTACAATAAAAGCGCTTCTGTCCTACTTAGTACCATTTTTTCTGCCTGCATTTTGATGCAAAATGTTCATATTGTTTACATTTAAAACACTGCATTTCTATCATTTCTTTCTTCGGTTTGTAGGCAACTGCTGGTTTGTTGGTTCCTACTCTGTGTTGTTTTCTATTAAAGCATGCAGTGTTCTGATTACTTATGCTATCTAGTAACTTTGTCTTGATTACGTCTGTGGTTGTTTCAATACCACTATGTTCGATAGTCATTACCATTGGTGTAAATTTTTCTGACAAACCTGTAATGTTTTTAAATAAGCATAGTCGTGTAAATGTATGATTTATTGAACGAACAAGTTGAACAAACAGAAAGAACAAAACGCAGTTGGGGGACGCGCGTTGCTGGTTAGACGTTCGGTTGACTACTTCTGTCATTCCGTTTTACGCAGCGTTGCCACGTCTCTTAGAACTAAATCTAGTTACTTTAAACAGCTGTGATTGGCAGTACATTCAAATTCAAAACTTAACAAAACCTGCTAATAACAGACTTCCAATTAGCCATTTTAACCATGATCTTCTTAGCTTCTGCGACGTTTTGACCACTTAGTTAACATATTCCTCCATGTTTGCGCGTGTCTCTAAACCCAATGAAATTAATGTGCGTAAAAGGGAAACTTCTTTGTAAACCCTTGGTTGTCGTATAAATCTTAATTTTATCCTCACATCTTTTGCTGTTGGGTATTCTCGTACTTTCATGTACAAAGATGGGTCAATTGATCAAATTAACTTGGCTTTCACATTTCATATCCCCACAACGACCATTCCTCGTAGTTATCGCGACCTTGTTACCTTGGGACGTTCGTTAAATAGTTCGCGGCCATCTTGACTTACTGGTACTGTCACGTACACGTATAATACACATGGAAAGTATTTTTCCTTTAATTGAACATTAAAGTCAGACCGATGCACACACTCCATTATTAGTTACAAACCCTTTCCGAACCATCTTGTTCTCCTAGGCCCATAACTTCTTAAGTTTCTGATGGAATAGGTACCTTAGGGCAGAATAAATAGCAAAATCAGCAAATATTTAATAAGCAAAGCATAATGGTCGCTTAGAACGACTAAACAGGACATTAGTCGAGAAGACAATATGCTTGTTATTTGTGGTAGGCTCAGAAAAATGGTTTTGGGCTGAAGCTATAAATACAGCTTGTTATTTGAGAAATAGATCAACAATATCCAGTTTTCAAACAGAATTTAAAACGTATTAGAGTGTTTAGAACCATGACAAAGACTCATATTCCTAAGGAATAGTGGAATAAGAAATCATCAAAATTATTTTTAGTTGGTTTTTTAGAGACATTGAATGGTTATAAGCTATACTATACTAAAACAGATGATATAATTATTAGCAGAGATGTGTATATTATTGAGAAGAAAATTTGTTACATTTTTCAGCAAAATTTGTATCAAGAAAATGTTGTTGTGAGTGAAGATTTGTAAATTCTATTAGATGTTCACTCATTACCAGAGGAAGTTAGCAGCGAAGATAAATATATTCCTGATGAACCAATGTATGAAGTGGAAACCACAAAACGGCTACAACGAACAGAAAAACAAAAAAGTTTTGTGGATTATGTAACTTATCTTACTGCAGAGGAAATATCAGTTTCAGTGCGAGATTCTACGACGCGACGGTAGAAGATGCCTCTTCGTCGGACAGCACAGCCCTTTTAAATGACAAACTGGACGATAATGTTTACCTGGAAATCCCGGAAGGCATTGACCAAGGTAAAAATAGGGTGGTTAAACTGAATTAAGCAATTTACGGTTTGAAACAGCCGTCGAATTTGGTATAAAAAATTGGAGTTTTATCGAGATTAAATTAAAATTTTAAAACAAATAAACATGAACCATGTATATTGACAATAGTGGGAGTGTACGTTGATGATTTCTTTATTTTCTCCAATTCACCTCGTGAAACTCAATTTTGAAAGTAACAGTTATCTCAAACGTTTAAAATTACAGATTTGGGTGAACTTAAAAATTGTTTGGGAAAGAGGTTTACAGCAAAAGAGGGCCAAACTACTTTAGACCAAGAACAATACAATTTATGAAATTAAAAAAAAAATGGTATGACTGATTATAGCACCGTATATACTTTGATAGATAGATAGGAATAATATCAATAAAGATAAGTTATTCTGACAAACATATTCCATATCAAAGGCTTACAGAAAGGTTAATGTATTTTTCTATATTAACAAGGCCTGATATAACGTTTGATGTAAGCTATTTAAGTCAGTTCAACAACGCATATGGTGTAATACATTGGAAACATGCTAAGCGGATTTTAAGGTACTTAAATGGCACACTATCGAAATGTTTCAAAATTTTCAAAGGTCAATTGTAATTTACAGGATTTTGTCGATGCAGATTATGCCAGTTTTATTAATGATCGGAGATCATATACAGGATTTGTATTCAAACTGAAGCAGAATACATGGCAATGTGCGAAGCTTCAATAGAAGCAGTTTACTTAAAAAACATAACAGGAACAGAATTACTAAACTAGTATCAAGGGATCTATAAGATAGTTTGGTAGAGTACTTATTATTTCTTTAGCTATGACCATGAAATAAACAATAAAGTCTCTTACTGAAATATCACTAGTGGTTAAATTATGTAACTTATTGTCTCGTTTATCAAGATCAATATTGTATCAGGCTTTATTAATTATACTAAATATTAACATTTCTAGATGGACTTTTATGATAACATTAAAGTCTGCTAAACAAATACCATACATTTCACAGTATTTTCTACTGGCAGGTAATTAATACACAACTGTTTTTACTAATATCATTAGTCACCATGATTATAAATATTTTGAAGATATAAGGAATATAAAAACGATTAATGCTTATTACATTTCTTCTACAAAGTTTAAATCAATGTTCTTGAATAGACAAAACACTAAAATAATTGATTTCTAGAAGTCTTCTAACTCATCAACTTTATTCCGAGTATATCGAATATTAATCTGTAGTACAGCTAAGTTTACTAAACTATTGTTATTAATATTTTCCATAAAGTTGCTTTCCTTGAAAATGGCGAAGGTAACGATTTGCACATTTTTTTTTTGGCCAGGAATGGTTTCAAGTGATTAGTTTTGTAATCTTTAGCTCTCATGAGTTGTTTCAACAAGCAATTGGTTTTGTGATCTTAGTAACACTCATGGTTGTAGGTTTAGATTACTAGAGGTTAAATTACTTACCCTTCGTAACTTATATGTCCGCCAGCATGACAAGATGCTTTCATGCAATGATTGGGGACATCTTTCTCTTCGCCGTACGCCATTTTGCCCAAATCATATATTTTTGATGTGCATTTTCCATCTCCTATAAAAATATTTTTAAATAACAATAATAACAAAAAAATTAAAATTCTATCGGAATTAATGTTTTGAACAGTTTTTATGTGTAATTGTTTTATTATAGTGATAAAACAATTGCAAATATAAACTGTTCATATCCTGAATTTTGGAGGCGTTCACTTCGTAGTAGATTTTTAATGAATAACAGAAAAACGTTTAACTTAAACTGTTTAAAAAGTTTATAGCGAAACAGTGAATTGTAAAACTTTTTTATTATTATTGACTAATTGATATTGTTTTAATATATAATTGGTAGATAATATTGTTAATTAATTAATTATTTTTGTAATTTCTTGTATTAAAGTAGAGCTGTATGATAATACTTATTCATTTTTCTATATTCAGTTCTCTCGAGTATTTTAAACTAAATGAAATTAAGGTAAGCTTTAGAAAACAATCAAATAACATAATTTCTTAAATAATGTGATTAATTAAATTGACAAGATACAACATTCTTTTACAAACAGAAGCAAATAAATTTAATTTTTCTTTGGTATACTGTTTAATTGCTTGGGTCTAAAATTTTTAAAACAAAGTCTTATTATATGTTTAATTAATTTAAATAATCTCTTAACCCGTGGTGAAACATATCTTGATTAGAAATTAAAAACACTTGGTTTGTTTCACAAAAAATTTATTATTTCTTCTCCGATTCCGTCATTATCAAGGAGTAAAGTAAAGTAAAGTCAATTCATTTTCTGTGAAACAAACCAAGTGTTTTTAATTTCTAATAGAAAAAAGTCTTATTATTTTAGATTTTTCTTTGTTCCCTAGAATTATTTTTTCTAATTAAACAGAGTGTATATAAGAAGTGTCACTTTTATTAACATACAATTTGTAAAATTAAACTATACACCAAAAATGTATTAGAATGTAACATCGAACAGGAATATAAATTTGTTTTTAGAATTTAAGTAAATAAATTTAATAAATGCATTAGATCTTCAAGAATCAGCAATCATAATTAATTTCAATGAATTGATTTAGATAATAAAAAAAAATATGTTAATTCTACGAACGATGCATTTAAATTAACGCAAGAAAGAAAAACAATTTAATTGATTCCTGTTATCATCGTCATTGATATCCCAAGTGTTATTTGCTACAAATTACCGTGTTTTGAAGACTCAATCATTACATAACCGCGGCACAAACACGCTGCAGCTATCACCAGAAACACTACACATTTCATTTTAAATCGAACAAATATTACGTTTCGAAATACCAGAAACTATATATATACCTGTAAAAAAAAGGTCGCGAGGTGATGCATAAACCTTCACCCATTTCATAAATATCATGGAACTTTTTATATGAAAAAAGATGAATCTTGGATCGATCTTGTTCTTCATTTAAATATTTTATTTGGGAGAGTTCAATGTCGACGCGATGTGTTAATTTATGGGGCCGTAAAGGTGACCTCATGCAATTGTGTAACTTTATAAACATATTTATCATTATTTTTTTATGAAAACATGTAAATTTCAAATCTTAATTTAATACCTTCGCTTGATTAATTGCATAGTACTGAATGCAAAAATAAATAATCTAACTTATAGATTATTGTAAGTAATATACGTGTATTATTATTCTGAGTATTAATTTTAATTGTATTTGTTGCAAATTACGAATTAGTGATTATGTTAGTTTTATAACTAGGTACGTAAAATTGAAATAAATTATTAGAGAAAAAATAAAATACTGTATACCTTAAACTAAATTATACTTTTATTATTTATTTAGAATTCAAAAACTTGATTATAACAAATAAGCATTAAAAACGTTTCAAAAAGATCTACTAGAGCAATACAGAAATTTTAGTAAGTAACTTTCAATTATATACTATTGAGGAATTCAGATATTTTGATAACAGAAGATACGAATGGGATTACTATGAACTCATTCAAAAAACAAATGACTCTATCAAAAAAATTCCAAAATGTATACACAATTTTCAAAATAAATCTCAACTGCCCCGATTCAATAAAAATTAACACGAAAATTTTTCGCGACCACAATTCGGCCAATAACGTCGGCCTATTCAAAATCATATTTTTTAATCTAGACCCATCAAAAAAATTCCAACATAGACAGTTTCAGGGATTCATAAATAAACACTTACCACAGAAAAAAGTTTTGTTACAAACAAATAAGTCGTTATTACACAGGCATGTCTAAAGTTGATAAATCAACTCTGATGTATGTTCAAACTACAATCCAAAGTTATCAAGGCTAAAACAACAGGTCATTGTCGTATAACGTAGAAACTGATAATTTCGAAAATTATGAGAACGAAACTCAATTTTTAGGCACACGAAATGAAGAACTAGAAATACCCGAGAGTTGCAACCATAATCAAAATTATGAATAATCAGGGATATAGATGTAAATTCCATCAAAATAAAATCAAAATTATCTTTAATTTACTTGAAAATTTTTGATTGAACCGTTTTAGTAGATTCCGAAGCCACACATTTTAATATAAATTCTGAATCGACTAACGAGACATTCTCACAATATTTTTATAAAAAAAAAAACTATTAATTGTTTCTGATTAAGGAAATCAAATTAATTGTAAAGATAACTTATAATTCCCAATTGTTTGTGAATTCTGTACACTATTTACGAGGTACGAGGTTTGCAAAAATTAAATGTAACTAAAAATTAAAAGACTAATACTTTAGAACTGAGTGGAATCGATAATCCCTTTAAAATAGAACAATTTTCCCACATAGATTTAACGTAAAATATATGTGTAAATTTATGTTACTCTAGATAACGGTGAACATAATTATCTGAAGAATATTTAATTTCAAAATACCTTGCTCCTTCTAATAATAGCTTTTATGTAAAATTAAACTTTAATAAACGCATAGATGAAACTCCTCTTTTAAATCACAAAATCACGAAAAAAAAAAGGAAGTTCAATCCATTAGACCCTAAACCTACAAATCAAGGTTTCAAAATTAATAAAAACGGAACACCTAATTTCAGAAAAAAAGCTTGAGTTTGTAAATGATTTCCCGATATATTGAATAAAAAACTGAGATTTGACATTTGAACACCCTCACGGTATAAAACAAGAAATTGATAAACAACTTCAAAAATGTAATTATTATTCCCTGTCAACAATGGCCACGGACCAGTTTCTATCTATTTTGTATCTCATCTCATTTTACTAAAGATTTCTGTTGAGAAATAAATCATTATTATTAAATAAGTTAAATATTTAACTCTCTGAGTAAACCGCCAGTCAAGATATTACCATAAAAGTGCCGTCTAGTGCAACGCTGAAGAAATAGTATGGTATCTTGAAATTCAAAAACTATTAAATAATAAAGTAATTAGATCCTTACATAAGCTATAACAATTTACTCATGGCTGAAACCCATTAAAGAAATCAAGTCATTGTTAAGTTTACAAGGTATTACCGACAATTTATTTGTAATTTTTCCAAAGTTTACTGAATGAGAAAAAGGGTTCCAAAATAAATATTCCATACCATAATATATTTAAGTTTGTAAGTTATGCAAAGAACTACTTTGTAATGCACCTATAATATCAGGAACTTTAAATGAAAATACACTTCGTTGATATCACACACTGTGTGTGATATTAACGAAGTGTATTTTAATTTAAAGTTCCTGATTTAAGATGTATCACAAAGTGATGGCTTCAAGCATTTAACACCTATAATATCATATTCCGATTTTAATAAACAATTCAAATTAACGACAGATCCATCAAATGTACTTTTTATCTTAATCAAATGACACAAAACGTCAGAAAATAGTTTCATACAAAATGAGCAAAAATAAGCCAGTATATTGACTGAAATGGCTAAAATATACTACTGGTGAGGATACCATCATCCAGAAATATGGATTTAAGTGGAAGAACACTATGTGAACTCTCCTTTTTTTAACTGGAGATGTAAAGTAAAATCATTAAATCAATAAACCGATCAATTATTTATTACTCTATAACTCTAATCAGCAGAAAAAAACTACAATTAAAAGATAATTTTTAGCAATCTCACACTAAACTAAATACTTTAGGCCTTATCGTATTGGACAAAAATTAATTATTGGAACCAATCACAAACCGCTCGTTTGGCTTTTATAAATTTAAGAATCCAGGTCTGTTTTGATGAATATAAAAATTAGAAGAAATCGCTTTTACAATAATTTACAAAAAAGGTAAAAGAAATAAACTAGAAGATGTGTTTTTTAAATAGAGGTAGACGAAACCGAATCATCCGTAATCGCAAATATCATTAAACTAGCCGATATTAAAGACAAAGGTATGGAACGTATTATTAATTTACAAGAAGAAAACCTTAGTGAATATTCAAAAATACTTGGAAATTTTGAAACATAATTATTCAGAACAAACTAGCACTGTACATTTAACTGAAAAACAATTTTAATTTTAAAACCATCTTTAAATATATTTTCAAAACGAAAAATTTTTGACATAGTCGAAACTCGGTTTGCGAAATCTTTCAATAGAAACAATAAAAACAACTGCAAAATAATGGTCAAAGCAAATTGAATCAATCAGGCTCTTTAAACCTTCACGAAAGAAAGTTTAAAACCAAATTCAATTATGCAATTTATTTCGTTGACGACCAACTTCTGTTCGAAAATCTTTGCAAAAATAATTTTAATAAGACTGTAATTATTAATTTATTACAGATGCTCCATCAACGTTATTCATGATGAATCTAACAATGTTTTAAAAAATATTTTTGACCGAGCATGAAACAAACGATGACAGATGTCTGTTTAGTATCAAAACACAAAAGAATGAATTGGATCAAATCAAAAATGCTACCAGCTTAACAATTTTAAACATACTAAGACATTACATCTTTTACAAAAATGTTCCATTAAGAATAGTGTGTGATGAGGGGCAATATTTCAAACCAACACTTTTGTTAAATGAAAAATAGACCTTATTTCATGAAAGTAAATACTACTTTGTGGTACTTTTATGATATTTTATATAAACATATTTTTATACCACTTACACTTACACGGTAATCATTTTTATACTAAGTACTTCAATTAGGAATAATGTAGACATACTAAATCTAAACTGTTTCAAAAAGAGGGAAATTCCCGGATTAATTTTTGTTTCGTGTATTTCAAGGGCTTCCGGTAAATCCATCTGTTTGCCTTTATCTGCGAGATGGATTACCGAGAGTACATCCTTGTCAAATTTATGATTTGTTTCTAATAAATGATTTGATAATGTTGAGTTATTTTGTTTTATCTGATATGCTCGTTCATGGTTTTTGTAATTGTTTGTGAAAATTGCGACAAGATTGCCCGATGTACACTTCTCGATAATCTGGGAATGTTACAAATCAGGTGTTTATAGAGTAACAGATGGATTGTCTGGAAGCTCTTGAAATACACAAAACAGAAATTAATCTGGGAATTTATCACTCAGGTGTACCAAAGATGATTTATACAATGACGATGTTTACATAAACCTAAATCTGATTATTTAGGTTTATGTAAACGACCACAGATACTAAAAATATAAATAACAATAATTGAATATATTTTTTTGGAGAAATTCAAAAATATAGAAATGCTACATCTAATGTTCAAAAATAAGAACGGCTAGAAAATCATCTTCTTTACAGATTCCTAATTCTAATGACCCAAGTTCACCATACCAGACTCTTCAGGTCAACGGATAACATTGGCTATTTCCAAGAAATTATCAGGCCGGTAAAAATTCTTTACCATTTACTATTACACAACAAAATTAAAAGTAGGATTTATGTATCTGCTAGTAAATGCTGAAATCTTAAAAAAAGAAGCTTCTATCGATAAATTAACTTATTTAATTCATAGACAACTTTTGTTTAACTGTAAAGAATTTAAATAGTTATTAATAAAATTTAATTATAAATCATTGGCTAGTATTCTAGGGAAAATGGTCAACTACTGGAAATTTTGATGAAGGCGACCTACATAGTATTAATGACAATTTACTGAAATGGCATGACAACCAGAATGCTGAGCTAGAGCAAACAAATAAATTACTTACTTTTGAAAATCACTTATCAAAAATATATTTCTCTGATTTAAAAATTTTAATTTTGAATGATCTAAAGTTCATTATTATATGAGAACTATGAGAACCTTATTACCAAATTATGTATCAATTGTTTATTAAAAACATTACAAATGCTTGAAAGAGCAATAGCTGATTTATTATTATTTGTGGACAAACTTTAAATGTCCAAAATTATTTATTAATAATTTATAATCCAACGCAGTTATTACCTATTGACAATACTTACTTATTAAAATCTTACAGTTTTAAGGGTTGTTTAAAATGCGACACTTGGTTGGTTTCACAATTTTTTATACTATTTTATTCCAAGTAGTTTCGATTTTTACATCATTATCTAGGAATAGCACAGATTACGCTGAACGAGGTCCAAATTCAACAAAAATAAAAAATCTTATAGTAATTAAAATTAATTGTAATAAGAACAGATGAAGAAATTTCTTTCCTAGGCAAAATATTGATCCAGAAATTATTCTCTGCGAATTATTTTCGTCTATCCTATAGGTAATTATCAAACTAAAACAAAACTTCTGCTGAGACATTTAAAGAACCTAGCAGTTCTCCAACAAGAAGCTAAGGAATTGGAACGATAGTCCATACATTACCACTGGTTTACAAAATTAATTATGGATTTATAAGCTTCGCCATTTTGCTATCCGCGTAATCAATTTTTTCTGCAAACCAAAAAAAAATATTTGAAGGCTGACCCAAATCACGAGGACATTCACCCTTTACTAAATTGAACGTGAGCGTTTAAACCTAAGGAGGAAGAAATTATATCCCTCACGTCTCATCCATGGATCTGAAAAAATAGATTCCAGTGCAGTTTTTCTTAATGTTACATTTTCAGCTCATTATTAACAGTGCAATTTTTGCTTTCGTAGAATAAACATCTGCAATTCTCTGGGGATATGGGGTTATGTTGAAGAGTTTACGCAGTTTTTCTTAATGGTACATTTCCAGCTCATAACTAACAGTACAGTTTTTGCTTTCGTAGAACAAACATCTGCAATTCTCTGGGGGGTATGGGGTTACGCTGAAGAGGTATCTTCCCAATGACGGCCACAGCGAGCGCCATAGGCGGGAGATGGTGAAGGAAGAAGGGTGGCAGCTATTCGATAGCGTCTTCTCCATATTAGGAGCGGCTGTGTAACAACCAGTAAAGGCAGTGGTATTTTTTACCCCAGGATATTACTATGAAGAACAATATAAATATAGTCCCTAGTACCCCTTAATGGCCAAGGGGAGCAAAAATCTCTCGACTATAGTGAAATCAAAAATAAAACTAGCATTGTGGAATGTGAAGACACTCTTTGCAGCTGGTAAACTCGAAAACAACAAGGCTAAAAGTAAACATAATGGGCATCAGCGGAATAAGGTTGCCAGGGTGTGGACTTACACGGCATGATAACAACATACTATACTACTCGGACAGCGAGGAAGAGGATAGGAATCCCAGAAATGGTGTTGCTCTCTTTGTAAAAAAAGTATACACTATATATATATATATATATATGTATGTAATTTTGTACAAATATTGAATAGAATCATACTCCTAAAACTAAATAGCAACACCTTTAAAATAAATATCACTCAAATTTATACGCATGTAGAGGAAAAAAATCTACCAGAACTTGAAATAATTAAAGGGAAACGAGATTAAATTCATAATTGGCGACTTCAACACCAATTTAGATCATAGGTGAATATGGTCTAGGATTGAGCACTAATACCTGGTAAAAATTATCAAAACTTATTTACTTAAATCGCATCGAGCGATACATCAAATAACCTAATTAATTTCACTGAATTGAAAAATTCACTATGTTTTAACCACAAATAATTATTGTAAAAATATTATATAAGGTGTAGGCACAATTATATAAATCTAAACAACACAGCACGACTCGAGTTTCGACGTTTTATCGTCATTATCAAGTGAATTATAAATTGATGAAATTGTGATTTTATAAACTATTTTGGGGTGAGGGAATATACCTGCCGCTAATTGTTTGCGGATTATCTCGGGAGGGTAGTACCAGATTAAAAAGTGGCGAAAAGATTAGTTCGGTCTGCTCATTAAGAAGATTTACTGACGGATTACGGCTCTGTTTGAAAATTTCCAATGACTCCAGGAGATTAAGCTTAGCGCCCTTGTTGCAATTATACAAGATTTTTAGATTATTTATATCCGGGAATTGGTGTTTGCATTCTAAACAATGATTTGAAAAAGAGCTACTGTCTTGATTAAGACGAAAAGCACGATGATGTTCGGAAAAACGAGTTGATACACTTCGTCCTGTTTGACCTACATACACACTATTGCATTCTGAACAACGGATCTCATACACCCCAGATTTTTTAAGAGGATCGACTTTATCTTTGGCATTGAATAGCATGTTTGATAATTTTCCAGGAGGTTTAAACGCTACTTGATGATTCTCTTTTCGAAAAATATTAGCAATCTGTTCGCTGGTTTTTCCAAAGTATGTGAGCGGAATGAACGATGTATTTGAATTAGCTATTTTCGGATATATTAAAACCCTTGTGGTTTGATGACGTTTTTTGTTTATTAGGTTTTGAATGAGGTTCGTGGGGAAACCATTGTCACTGGCAATTGAAATTATTTTATTTAATTCTGTGGCTCTTCTGACAGTAGTTAAGGGGATGGAGAATGCTATATGTATCATTGAGTGATATGCAGCAAGTTTGTGTGACAACGGGTGATTTGAGACAAATGGGATTGTTGAGTTGACGTTATTAGGCTTCCTGTATATATCAAATTCAATTTTATTATTTTGGTGAATTAACGTTAAATCCAAAAAGTTAATTTTGTTGTTATTTTCTATTTCTAGAGTGAATTTAATTTTAGGATGAATGCTGTTAATTAGATTGAGAAACTGATCTAATTGACGTGTTGTGCCACTGAAACACTCTATTACATCATCAACATATCTATACCAGAAGGAAATGTGTTTTTTGGCAAAATCAAGCGAGAAAATCTTTTCTTCGATATTGGACATGAATATTTCAGCTAAGAGAGGACTTAATGGAGATCCCATTGAAAGACCTGTGGTTTGTTGGTAAAATTCATTATTGAATTTTAAATAATTTTGGTTTACACAAGTTTCTAAACATTGATAGAGTTCTGATCTAATCAAGTAATTGCACTGTGATTTATCGAGTGAATTTTTGGGAGTTGTTGTGGATTTGATAAAATCACAATTTCATCAATTTATAATTCACTTGATAATGACGATAAAACGTCGAAACTCGAGTCGTGCTGTGTTGTTTAGATTTATATAATTGTGCCTACACGTTATATAATATTTTTACAATAATTATTTGTGGTTAAAACATAGTGAATTTTTCAATTCAGTGTAAGTATGGATTACCACGTAGTAACGGTCGCAACCATTCTCTTAATTATGGTTACTAATCTTCAACGTGATATTGCTCAACTTAAGGGCTCTTACAATCAACAGCTGCAGCAACCAACATCTGAGATAATTGATGAAGTTCTACACGAGGTAAGAGAACAAAAGCGTAGGGAATGTAACATTATAGTAAGTAATCTGACAGAAAAAACACACAAGGAAGAAGAAATTGAAGAGGTGCTTAAAGTTGTAATTAAAATACATGAACACCCACTGGACTCAAGTCGTATAAAAATATTTAGGCTCGGTTTGCCTAGAGCTGACTCAAAACCAAGATTATTAAAAGTTGTACTGGACTCAACATATGCTGCTCAAGATATTATCAAAAATGCGTTTAAGTTGCGGAAACATAATCAATATTCGAACATATATGTCAACAAAGACCTAACTCCTCGGGAGAGTGAAGCAAAAAGGAATACACTTACTGATTATAGGTCCCGCAAAGATAAAGGTGAAAATGTAATATTAAAGTACGAATATGGTTTACCCCGTATACTGCAAGGAAAAAACCCAGCAATACCCAACAGCCAAATTTAAAATTGTTTTATCAAAATGTGCGGGGGCTGAATACAAAAACCTTCACATTTTTCAATAACGTACTTGCTAGTGATGATTTAGATATTATTATACTAACCGAAACTTGGGGGACCGATTCATTATTAAATGCAGAGCTGTTTCCACCATCTTATAATGTCTATCGTAAAGACAGATCTTCTAGACGAGGTGGTGGAGTTTTAGTAGCGACAAAAGAACATCTCACTACAAATCAAATAGTGATAAAAGATCAGCGCATCTATAATTTAAATATAGATTTTGTATGTGTACGTATGCGTGTAGGCAATTTGTTTTTTAATATAATTGTTATTTATTTTCCGCCCAAAACACCAGTTGAATCATATGAACTATTATTTAGTAAATTTGAATCGGAATCTCTTTTAGATGGCGAATTTATAATAGCCGGTGATTTTAATGTAACACATTTTCCTAAAATTGAATGGAACAAATCGTTAAGTTTATCAAATTTCATAAATTTTCATTCAGCAAATCAAATTAATTGTATTCGAAATAGCACAAACGGATTATTAGATTTAATAATAAGCTCTGAAAACCTAAACTGCACGGTTGTAAGAAGTGATTCTCCGCTTGTTACTGAGGATAATTATCACCCCTCATTAAATATTATACTCCATAGTTCGGCTGGTGACCCTGTCAAAAACTTTAAAACTGCTCAACCAACTTATAATTTCAGGAAAGCAAATTATTCAAAACTCTATAAACTGATTTCGGAGACGAATTGGAACTCTGTAATTAGCTTAGAGGATCCGGATCTTGCCTGTGAAGAACTTTACAAAATTCTACATAAATATATTGATTTATGTGTACCTTTGAAAATTGCTAAACCACGTAAATTTCCATTTTGGTTTTCAAATTTAACCATTCAAAACATTAACCGAAAACAGCACTATTATAATGTCATGAAGAAATATAAAACTACTTTTAATAAACAACAATACACCGCATATCGTAAACTTGTCAAAGCAAATATCAAAACTGACTTTTCCAAATATATTAGTTCTGTAGAAGTTGATATTCAGCAGAAACCTCAAAAACTATGGTCATTTATTAATGAACGTAAAGGTAGAACGCGAATTCCAGGTGTGATGAAAGTAAATGACACCGAACTTGATCAACCTCAAGATATCACAAATGCATTTGCTACACATTTTTCATCTGTTTATTCAACAAATAATGTTAAATCGGATCTTATTGGTTCACCGTCAAATGGCAATCAGCTTTTGTTAATTAAGTCGTTTAGTTTAGACGAATTTATGACCGCTTCCAAAAAATTAAAACAAAACCTCACAATGGGCCCTGATAATATTCCTGCTTTAGTTGTTACGGACTGTCGACAAGTTTTGTCAATACCACTTTTACATATTTATAACTTGATTCTCAAATATAATAAATTTCCCACTATCTGGAAATCTTCAAAAATAATACCAATTCATAAAAATAATAATACTGACGATATCCGGAATTACCGCCCAATATCCTTAATTAGCAACTTTGCCAAGATATTTGAGATCATGATGTATAAAATAATATATAACCATGTCATACAGTCTCTATCACCTAGTCAGCATGGATTTATTAAGGGAAAGTCAACCACCACCAATTTATCCAAATTTACATCTATCATTTCCGAAGCCCTAGATAATCGTGGTCAGGTGGACGTTATTTACACTGATTTGTCGAAGGCCTTCGATATGGTACAGCATCATTTACTTATAAAAAACTGAACTCATTTGGATTGAGTGAATCTTTGATTGAGCTGCTTACATGCTATTTAACGGGAAGGACTAATTACGTAGAATACAAAGGTTTCCGATCACATTATTTTGTCTCTACTAGCGGTGTGCCCCAAGGGTCAAATCTTGGCCCGCTGTTATTCTTAATGTTTTTTAACGACGTTGTCAGCTGTTTGAAATCAGAAAGCTTAATGTATGCTGATGATCTTAAGATCTTTAGGGTAATAAATACTAATGACGACTCTATGTTACTGCAGCAAGATATCACTAATTTTCATGATTGGTGCACAAAAAACGGGCTCATGTTAAATATAGGAAAATGTAAACATATGACTTTTAGTAGAAAAAAAACAACATTAAATTTAACTACCACGCAAATAATTCGCCAATTGAAAGTGTTGTTTGTTTTAAAGATCTAGGTGTGTACTTCGATACCAAACTGACATTTAATGAACATATTTATAAAATTACTAGCGTCTGTTATAAATTACTAGGTTTTCTAATGAGGAATACCAAACCCTTTAATAGCATTGAGGCATTAACAAAGTTTTATTACGCCTACATTCGTAGTCGTTTAGAATATTGTTCCGTTGTCTGGAGTCCTACATATAACGTACATATTAATGAAGTCGAAAAGGTACAAAGAAAGTTTTTGAAATATCTGTATTATAGGAAACACCATGTATATCCTGCGCGGGGTTACCCGTCAGAGATGTTGGAAAGGGAGTTTGATATTACTGCACTTCAGAACCGGCGCATTTTAGCTCAGATAATGTTTGTACATAGGTTAATTCATAATAAAGTCAGTGACCCTTTCTTACTATCTTTGATGAACTTTTACATACCGCGTCAAAATAGTAGATTACAGCAACCATTTTACATAAATCAAACAAATACGAACCATCACTTAAACTCACCTATTTTATCAATGTGTCGTGTAGTAAATATATACTGTAATCGTATAGATATTTTTAATGCTGATAGTAAACATTGGTCCCTGAACGAGGTTTAAACTAAATCTATTGTATGTATTATATGTATCTTAGGATATTTTTCATTTTGTAAATATTATTAAACTCTGTAATTGGCCTATTAGGCTGTTGGGTTGAATAAATAAATAAATAAATAATAAATTATTAATTAATTTCATATCAACAAACAAACGCTTCAGAAATTCAACAAAAAGTGCCACTTCATACCCAAGATATCTCGTTCGAACATGTTCCTCTTGTAGCTACCGTAAAAGTACAATAAAAAAAACATTAAGGTACAGACATCTAGAGAAAATACGACCTCAAGATCCAGATACAACAAGATCCAAATACCAAGGAAAAGTTGGCTGTCATTAAAGAAGCATATAAGCGAAATCCAACAATCAGGTCAAGATGTAGTATTACAAGGGAGAAAGCCAACAGGCAAAATAACGGCAATACTAGGTAAACATTCTAGAGGTAAAGCCAAGACAAAGAAAACGAGCTGGTTGACAGATAACATTCTGGACCTTATAGAGCAAAGGAGGCTTTATCAAAACGTTCTCGGCATGCATAAGAAATTACAGAGAATGATCAGAGCAAGCACACGTACTGTAAAGAAACATTGGATGAGAGCGAAATTAGTGAAATGAGAATATCTACATTCTAAGCACGATATGTTCAACATGCATAAAAAACTAAAAAAAGTTGACAGCCTATGTAGGAAGAAAGTACACACGGTAATGACAGACGACTCAGATGTATCGATAATAGACGAACATCACATCACATATCTGTTTCAAGACGATACAAATTTTTCACCATTTCTGTAGTGAATTTTAACAATTTCAATGCGTTGTTAAGGTGCGTATCGTTGCATTTTTACTAATGGCGTAGTTTTACTTGTCAAATGTCAAAATATGACAGCTGCAAAAGTGACAGCTGCCCAGATAGCAGGCTATTCAAAATGAAACCTCTTAATGGAAGACCCTTTATATGACACCGGTACAATTTCAAAAAATTAGTTAAAGTCGGTATTCATGCCGCTCTCTAAAAATAGCAAGTGAAAAACGCAGTGACCATAGGCTAGGAAGCCTAATTAGACATTTCTTAAAATTATTTTTGCGAATTGTACATAATACAATCCGAAACAATGTTAAGAAACCTTGAAAGCAATTCAATTCGGTTTTAGAAATGCGTTCGGAACTCGCGAGGTTTTATTTGCATTGAACATCCTGCTAGAAACATGTTGCGATCAACGTAAAGATGTCGCTGTATGTTTTATAGATTACAAGAAAGCCTACTACAGTGTTCAACTTCAAAGAAAAGTCGAAGGCATCGGTAGGAAACAAGTATCCTGGTTGAAGAATATAAGAGAGTGGATGAGAATTAGTAATGAAGAATAACGACTGGTGGAAGATAGAAATAGATTCGTGGAAGTGATTAGCAACAAAACAGACAGACAGGGCACATAGAAGGAGAAGAATTAGCTTTATGGAACAACACAAAAAAAGTTTTTAAAAATTCACAATTTGTGAAATATTAACTATATTAACGGAACAATTGACAAATTTTTACATGTTTACATTTAAATAATAACTAATAAATAATGAATGATGAGTTAGTGTATAAATTTGTCAACAGGCTATCGACAGAGGTTCTTCAGCCTACATTAAAATTATTTGAACGGTAAATTAAAAAAATCTTGTGTTGTGTCCATTTAACTCATTTGATGAATTCCTAAATTAATGCTGTGATCTAGAGAACATAGACAATATTTTGAAAGATTTTTATATTATATGTATATGAATGTTTTTATTTTTAACATTTTAACTATCATTTTATTTATTCGACTACAGTTTTTGTGTATATATATATATTATGTAGATAATCAAAAATTATTATGGCCGAACAAGTTATCGCATATTCTTAAAAATTATTTTCGTAAAGAGCAAGTCAAAATATTTCATACATCTAACCACTTATAGAATCGAATGAACCTGCAGTTTAAATTGCTCTCACTTTTATTTTTTTTATGTAATATACTCTCCATAATAGTACAGATGAATTGAATTTCTCGTAAATAAAAATTGTTTTATTCTTGTTTACTTAAAGAAATTCAGCACGAATAAATAAAGAGTTAAATTATGTTGTACAATATAATTAAGGATGAATCTTTCTTATATCTTTATCAATTTATACCTTCTGTATATAACTATTTCAAAATTCTTTTGAAATTTAATAAAATGATGTAATATAAATAACTAGTTCTGATAAAATAAAACAAGATCATTAATTTTTGTCAGATTGATATTTATTCATTTGATACAAAAACACTACACAATATAATTAACTAGTCATATATAAGTTATATTATGTGTTAAAATATAATGATTTAAATGCAATAATGATACAATAATAGGAATATTTTGATATTTAGTATTTTAACATTTTACTTGTGGGCAGCAATCTGGATATGGTTTACTCAAATCTTTTTTTACAGTGCAACCTTTTTCCACGGCAACGGCTCCACAACTAGAAGTTTGAGGAATAACTACTGGATATTTTAAGTATTATTGAAAAATTACCTGGTTACTTGAATTCCACCATCATTGTTGCATGTGAGTTGGGTGCATTGTCTGGGTACCTGTTTTGATTGTCCATGATTTAATTCACCTAAATTTGGGTATGTAGACGACAGACATTTTCCTTTGCCTGAAAGAATTTTCGTTGAAATTTAAACAAATAATTTTATTTGCTATGGATGAATTAAGAAATAATGCAATCGTAACAAATCTATAATAAACAATTCTTTTATGTAATTTTTAATGGCTAAATCATCGAGACCAAATGTGCTAATACATATAAATAATATACATATAAAATATAGTAAAATGAGTTTTTTTAATTAGATTATCTTTATATAAAGTTGTATTTAATCAGGGTAAACTGTAACATAATTATAAAATTTGAATTGTCACATTTAATTTGTTTTTCTTAATGTATCGTCTATCCTGATTAACAATTTTACAAATATTTGCAATAGAGCTTAAAATAATATTATGTAAATAGAAATTTTTAAAAATAAAGATTCATATAATTAAAAACTGTTGGTTCAGCCTTTTAAAAATAATAAATTACTTAAAACTAATCACACCTTGTAAAAAATTAAATATAGTCTAATTAATAAATACGAAGAAAGGAATTGAATTGAATTGATTTCTTTTAATAGGCAAAGAAGTGATAAACACTTGGTTTGTTTCTCCTTATTAATAAAATTATTTTATATACAAAATTAATAATTTAACACTTGAAATATACCTGCTTTGGGATTGGGCCTCTCTAGGGAAACAGCTCCTAGGCACATGGTGATACACAGTATCGCAAACACTAAGGTAGTCTTCATCTTTCGTGCGTGCTGTGTATGCTTGGAATGATGTGTCATTTACTCCGATGTCCATTTAAATACTTGATCAACGGGTAAGAAGTTTTCGCATTAGTGCCACGATCAACTGGTTTGTAATGATGCAACTGGTACCTATAAATAAAAGTGAACGATATGGTTTTCGCTAAATTAATTGTTATTTTGTCTGGTCGCCATAAATACAAACTAAATATAGACGTGGAAAACCAAACCGAAAGAGTTTTAATAAAAAATTATCTGATGTAATAATTTTGTTTATAAAGCTTTCTATGAATAAAATATATATCGTTTTAAAATATATGAATAAAAGATATACCGTTTTTAATATATTTTTTTTATTGATGGTAAAATTAATTTTCATTTGCACCACAATTATAAATTTAACTTACTCTGTTTACTTTTTAGAATATTGATTGAATGTTTTTTTTTCATTTAGTCTCCTACATAATGAGTAACTTATAAATAATATCTTGTTTTATTTTATAATTATATGATGTGTAAACAGACAAATATACAGTTTATCATATAATACAGGGTCTTCTATAAAAGAAGGAATATAATCGTTCTATATATTCTATATTGTATATATATTATAATTTTGGTAGATATATAAACTGGTTGAATTTTTCGTTTCAGCATCAGCCCTGCTTCAATCCGTGTATTGACATTTGTAGTCTGCGTGCTTCATCCCCATTGACATTAACTCCCTCTACTGGATCCATATAGATCGTTTCGTGAGCCATTTAGAATCTTGGCCTTTTTCCCCTTTTTTACGATCGACCAACCCTTCTTGGTTACGACTGTTTCATAGTTTCTCTTCAAATCTGGAACGAATAGGACATTCGTGATTCTCGATGTTCTCGAAGATACGTGGATCATGAACAGCGGAGCATCTGCTCATATGTAGTACGGGGCCGAGGTGTTTTCCAAAATGTCTGACGCCGCCCGAGAGATTACCTGTCATTGAAGGTGAACAAAAAAACGCCTAAAGTAAACATCCACTTCCGGATGTTTACTTTAGGCGTTTTTTTGTTTTTTGGTCATATTTTTCTAAATATAAAAAAAATTAAAAAACGGTCCAAACAAAAGTTAAAGGGAATAAAAAACTGAACAAGTCTTATTTAAACATATATTTCATAAAATTCTTAACTTTCGAGAAAACAAATAAAAATTGAAAATTTTGAAATTTTTTGCCAATTGCTAATAAACTATTGGAGTTCCTTGAAATTTATATTACAAATAATAATAGAAAATTTAAAATTGAACAAATTATTAAGCATATCTTTTTTGCGTAAATCTCAGTTTTCGAGTAAAATATAGGGAAAGTACTATGATGGCCACATCACCATTTGTTAATATTTAACTTAATACCACTATTCCCACACTAATGCATCTAAATCTTTTTGTAACTAATAATGATCTTCAGAATTACTTATTGAATGTTATAATTTTAAATCATCAGCGAATATCAATTCTTAGTAAACCTAAACCTAATTACAGATGTAATATTTAAAAAAATATTGAATAATAGAGGACCCAAATGACTACCCTGCGGTACACATGATATAACTTCTCGGATTTTGATAAGTTAACCAATTCAACACCGTAAATTCCTATGATATTTAACTTCAATAAAAGAGCATTATGATTACTCCACCGAATGCCTTTGTAAGATCCGTATAGATAATTGTCGTTCCCTGTCAACAACAGCCACGGACTGTTTTAGATCTAGTTTGGATATTATCAGCGTAATGTCAGTGGTTATCCACTCATTTGGGATCTAGTGCAACGTTTGGACAATAGATGGCACCCTTTTGGTAATATCGTAAATAATTAGAGTAGATTAGAGTCGATTATAGATATGTGATGTATGCAAAACAACTTACCTATATAAAAGTTAAA
Source organism: Ontholestes murinus (assembly GCA_963969525.1). NCBI lineage: Eukaryota > Metazoa > Arthropoda > Insecta > Coleoptera > Staphylinidae > Ontholestes > Ontholestes murinus. The sequence goes on from OZ018394.1 coordinate 33,722,652, forward strand.
AGACTGATTGATCTAGGTTATATAGAAATTATTACGATTACAGGGTCTAAAACTAGTTTATAAATATCAATACACTATCAAAATTCGCACCTTGCTAACTTCTCTAGGCACTTTTGACACTCACGTGATTTTAAACGAAATTTCGATACAATATCTTTCATAATTATTGAGGGACAACCCATGCGGTGCACGTATCATATTTGACATTTATAAAATTACATGTTACTACCTCGAACTAAGATGCGATACTCCAATCTTCTCCCTATTGACTGCCGAACTTTTTCCAAAACACCAGGGTCGTTTTAATTGTGTTACACCCAGCAGTTATCCGATTTCGCAAGTCTTCTACTGGAGTAGTGTAAACTATAGACTTTACTTTACTTTATATGGAGGAAAATTACCAGGAAGTGCCTAAATATGTGATATGGGTACAATAAATAGGCTTCATGAATTTTCTAAACAGTTCCATTACTTATATTAAACGTATTTGCAATTTTTCGAGTAGAAATACTTTCTTCCTCTACTATATTCAGTACAATTTCTCCCACTTCTACAGTTCTTACTGTCACTGGACTTTCTAATTCGTTTCAATGAGCCTGTTTCATGAAGACGTTGATGGTTTTCTTTTAGGAATGTGTGAAACCACCTAGCTTGTAATGAATTGTCATCAGCAAGTTCATAAATGAAATGCATTCTAATCATCTCGGTGTTCATATAGCGATTAATGATAAGAACAAAAGTTCAATCGTTAAAGACAAAAAATGAATTTGAAACGGCAAAACGTCTCTCAGTCTCGATCGACGTTTAAACTGTATTTTATTTTGCCATTTTTGTTTTAGACAGTAAACTGGATATGCATTACTCGAACCTTCTTCCATAGTGCAACCTTTTTTCACAAAGAAGAAAATGCAACTGAAAATATGATGGATAACTACGGAATGCTTTAGGTATTATTACTTTCATTGATCTTTAATTTGCTTATCATAACATCAAAAAAAAAAACAATAAGAAGAGAAGTAGATATATAATTTATTGTTTTGTAATTAATATTTATAAATGATTATGAAAGGAATGTAAGGTGATTTTCCCAAGGTAATCAATTTTATTTTTTTAAATTATTTTCAATGTTTTAAACAGAAATTAACAAGTAAATTTCGTCGGACAGCAAGCTGGGTGCGGTTTACTGTAATCAGTATCTTCTAGGATACAACCTTTTGGCGGGCTGACTACTCCACATCTTAAAAGAACAATTCACATTAGTTTATAAAAAAATAACATATAAGTAAACTATTTACCCCTTTCCAGATACATGGTTGTCACCATGACATGTGACACTGATACACTTATTAGGAACGCTTTTTGTTTCTCCCGCGTTTAGAACACCCATTTCTGGATAAGAGAAAGAGATGCATTTTCCTTCGCCTAGAAATAAATACATTTATATTATATAATAATTAATACCCATGATACTTCATAGATGAATTCCTCCAATATATCATTTTAAATTTCGTTAGAAGGTAAAATGTATAAATAAATGATAGGTATATATATTTCACCAAGAGATAAGTAAGAAAATTATTCAAGAAAAAAGTATGAATAAATGTTTTAAACTAAAACTAAAAAAACTCTTATTAATCAACATCAGATATTTCGGAAATACGATGTAATTTCTAATAGGAAACATTAAAAGCATTGTACGATATTAATTTGTACCCAATTAGCTTCATACATATCTAAGCCACCGCAATGCTCTTGGTGATGTTGCTTTTTTGAAGAGAGCGTTATATGAACGATCTGATCCTCCAAATTTTGGCAATCATTTTACTTGAGTTGAAACTAGAAAAGTCTATGGTCATAGCAACTATTTCGAAGGAGTGTTGTTAGTTAGTTTGACTCTGTTCTACTATAATTGTATCTATAATGGATTTTCTCCTCTCTTAACACAATCATTGGCTGGACTACACGATTTTTATGATTAACTAGTTGAGCATTGTTAGTTGATCAAATTTCTATCAAATTTCTATCATATTTTGTTCCTATATTGTCAAATTAATTTATGTAGATACCTTGTTTGTATTATTTAATAAATAAAATTGTGCATAAATAATTTCTATTATAAACAAATGACAAAACAAACCAATTAGAATGCATTTGTCGATGTATGTTTTCATGGACTTTATTTAATAAAGTAGGTATATATCGCTATCGTAACTCAATACTTGTGTATAAAAAATAATGTTTAAATTTTAAATCACAAATACCACTTATTACACTTTCACTTTTACATGAAATAATCGCAAGCATAATGTTATCATTATTATCGCAAAGGTATGGTCACGAATTTAATTAACTTGCATTAACTTGTAAATTGCAATTTTAATTTTATAGATATAACATATATATGGTACGCATTTTAGAAAAAAATTACCTGCTTCCAAATTTTGGCGCTCTTGCCAAACAGCACCTAGAGACAAGCAAATGCAAACCACAACAAACACGAATACCGTCTTCATATTGGCGATCTTAGTTTCTTCACTGTTTATTATTCCTACTTGAAACACCGTTTATATACTCAACGGAAAACGTGAAACATATTTCATTAACAATTAGACCTTGATAATGGTCATTTCCTTTTCTACAATGCAATTCAAAAGTAATCAATTCTTCATTGTGTGATCGATTACACTCAATAAGTATTAAATAGCTGACGAAGATTTATTTTTAGTATATCAATAACCGTTGATTAATAATTGATTGTTTTTGCTTTGTCGTGACTATTATCATAAAAAACATTGTTATCCAAACAATGCGTTATTAATATGGATCACAATTAATAAGGTGCTTGACATGATCTATTATAACTACTAGTTTTTAAATCTGGAGTAATTCATTTATCCGAAATGAAGTAATTTCAATGAATTTGTGCGTTTTAGAGTTTATACGAATGATGATTAATTTTATAAATAAAATAAAATTTAAGCAATAGAAAAGGGCAAAGTTCAGATGCCAGGAAATGAGTCCTCTAGAGAAATGTTATAATGTTGTTTTTGGTCGACCTAAAAGATAAGTTTATTTGTAATGCATAATACGTTTGATAGTGGCCTTGTAAAGGTTAAAACTATAGTCAGAAATTAAATTAATACTGACCTGAGTACTGAGCACTTTTTTTACTTATTTAAATAAGTGCAAAAAGTGCCAAATTTGTGTTGTTTACTCAGTGTCCGTGTTTTTATAGTGGTTTTTATGATTACTTTGGACACCGTGCCCAGAAGATTGTTAATACTGTAAAAGAAATCAAGTATGGCGAACAACTGTAGATAATATCTATATATTGCAGAAAAATCAGAAGAATAAAGAGAGTTATTCTATTTTTAAACTCACAAATAAATGAGAGAAAAATAATTTCAAGGATCACTAAATTTGTACCAAGCATATCTAAGAGCAGAAACCTCGCAATGAATTTTAAGGGCAACATTTAGGTATGTCTTAGATCTTGAGGAAACTACGACCGATATATATATATATATATATATATATATATATATATATATATATATATATATATATATATATATATATATATATATTTATATATATATATTTGATTATCACAAACTCGGCAAAAGTAAAGACACAGTCTATTAAGGTAATAAAATAGCACTACCTGATCTCGAATGAAGTCCTATTTCATTACGCCTTTAATAAGCCCTACCTACTTTGACTTTAATTTACTCTAATCTGTTGCTCACTGCCTCATTACTTTTCTGCAACCGTCTTAACCCATTTAAGAAATGAGTAATTATAGCGTAATAAATCACATTTTAATGTAATATAGTAGGATTATTGATAGTATAAAGAGGATGATGAGAGTAACAACAATAACTGAATTCTAAAGAGTTTATAATAACATTTACTGGAACACTATTTTTTTTATGACTCTCGGCAAGTAGATTCTGTAATGGCTGCCATTTCGTATTAGATATTTTCTTTCAAATGCGCTAGATACGTTAGTATATTAGCGTAAACTTTAAGTTTCAGGTATACCACAGGAAAAAGTCTATAGACGTTAAATAAAGACTGCGTGGAGCTTAATTTATGTCACCTCTTCCAGAGATTTTATTATTACGAGTATATATTTTCCAGAAATTTTCTCTACCCCTATTTTGTTCTTTTTTGCCTTGTAGACAGCAAAACTAAAATATTTGAGGAACTGTCCAATGAAGTTAGGCAGAGATAAGAAATAATAGGAAAGCCTACACATCTGGAAAAAATTCTAGGAAAAATATAGACAACTTAAAAAATTCTTTTGCGATTATACACAGTAAAAGAAAGTCGATAGAAAGTTAGTAGAATAGAATGGAAATTAAAAAAAATAGAGCTCACTTAATTCATCTATTTTGATATAAATCAGAACTCGTACTAGAAGTTTTTGGAAAGACTAGAAGATAGTGAAACTAAAATAAACGTGAGAGTCAAGGTTATGTTTGAAAATTCCAGCTTCCAGATGAGTTTCACGTATAGAATAATGAAAGCTAATGGGAGAAAAATCTGAACAATTTTTCCTTGAAGCTGTAAAATTCAGAATAAATATAAGAAGATTGTCAGATATGTTAGTAAAAAAAACCTTAATTTCCATTAAAACTTTTAAATATAAAAACAACCTTTTATTCTACTTGGCATATAAAAACATAAAAATATCCTATATTCTACTTTAGCTTTACTTCCCTTTCTCACTCCAGTTTGGACAAAATTTTTACACCAGCTTCCTCCTATCTCACCCAATCTGTTACTTTCTTGTTTCCCCCAATCACTCCTCACACACCTATCCTATTAGTGCACAGCACACACCTACCATATATTTCCCCCTATCTAAACCTTCCTTCCACTCTTTTCCGATCCACATTTAGCTCGTGACATGGTAATCTTGTCTTTATTTAAGAAGATTCTATATTAGTAAGAATTTGTTAAGCCAGAGTGGAATTATTACATGATAAGGAAAGAATTACCTGTATGGGTTAACGAAGCTTTTAGAATATGTTAGTAATCGGCTATGCTACTTATAAATAGCTTTTACAATTGAAGAATCTACAAAGGTAACTAAAAAGTCTTTAGGGGCTGGACTATGATACTGAACTTTTAGCTGGAGAGGTTGTTTTATTTCTGGCATCGTACCCAGAACATTATAAACACTATAACGACACACAATCTAAACGAAATCAACTGTAGAATATGCTTGGAATATTCAGAAAATTTAGAAGGTAAGAAAGTAATTGCATTTTGAAACTTCTAATAAAATGGAAGAAAAATTATTATTCAAAGTCAACATATATTTTTTATTTATCATTTTAATAAATATTCTAAATGCGTTTTGCGATTTAATAAACTATAGATCAGAATAAAAAAATATGACGTGATGCCGGAGAAGTGTGGTTATCAAAATGGATATATGGAATAGTTATTCAATCTACAACGAAGCCCTTAAAGTTACAAACATTGATAGGATCAATGATGTAGTAAACCGAATTCAGAAGTAAATCAAGTGTTGTTCGTTTCAATCTAATTCCTTTTGCTGCAAAAGAAGACTGTGTCTACTGTATTGGAGTTATACGTTACCCTGACACATTTTGGTCGAATCTACAATTATCTCAACTTTCCATCCAAATGCGCAATTTAGCAAGTGTTTTGAAGATCGCCAAAAACAGATTTTGCCGCAATGTTTTATATGATAGTGCCTGCTACATTCGAGAAGACCATTGAAATAATAAAAACAATATATAAGAAGACTAGTTGGGTGTACCTTGATGATATAATAGTGATATGGAAAACTTTTCAGCATCATGAATAACTTAAAAGTAGTCTTTTATAAGTTTAAAATATTCGGAAATAAAATAACAAATTGCTACCTCTTTAAGAACATGTATGCATCATGTAAGGGTAATATGATATAAATATGGCATATCTCTAGAAAAACGGCTGAACATAGTGTGTTTATGCATTTTTCATAGAATTTTAAAGAGATCTCCAAATTCACCAATATTATGGTTTTATATTTCGTTTCTAAACCTTAACCTCTTATACTCTGAAGCTTAAATTATCTTATTTTTGATATTAACCTAACGAATTAGATTAATAATACGTTATTAAAAAGAAATATCAAAAGTACAATATACAGGGTGGGCCACGAATAACGACCATTAAAAGTTTACGGGGTTCCTGCAAGAGGAAAAATCTGAAAAAATTCAACATTGTACGGTTGATTGCGATCTCCTCATAGAAAATATTTTTGACTTTCTATTACTTCCGGTTGTACCGGAAATGGCTACCAACTTTGTTATTTTAAATGGAACATACTGTATATTATTTTATTTTTAAATTCCTTGTTCGATTGCCTACCTCTCCATATGGGTTTATGTCCAATTAACTTTTACAGTTTTTGATTTAAAAATTTATTTGTCAAATATTGACCTCAAATAGGCGTTTAGAAAAATGCCTATAACTTCTAGTAGGTACAAGATAGACACACGAGCGGCATCTTGTATTGTACCTAATGGATTCCTCTACAAAGGAAAAAAAATGACATGTGTCAATTTTGACAGTTGGTATTTCAAAAATATCAATATTTCAGTGCCTACTTAATAACATCATATTTCAATTTTTTCAAATGGAATGACCAATATTTTATCTCATAGTGTTATTCGCAAGACCTTTTGCTACAAAAAAGTATTATACATCCCTATATCTAGAGCCAGTAGTTTTTGAGTTATTTCGAAATTAGTTTCCTCTCAGAATTTTTATTTGAATGATTCCTGTTCTATTTACACGTACACTATTATAGTAGGCTTCTGTCAATATTTGTTGAATCCAACGTATTAATATTTGTGTACGCTTCTTTCGAGTAATAATAAAATGAATACCTATACCAATAAAGAAATTATGAATTTATTTGTCATATATGGCCAATGCAACAGAATTGTTGAGAGAACTTGCAAAACTTTCAACGAAACTTATCCACACTTACCGCCGATGGATAGAAAAAAGTTTCGAAGACTGGAGTCAAATTTTCTACTATTTGGAAAACAAAACGCAGAAAAAAATCAACCAAAGCTAATAACCGAGAATGAGGAAATTCAAGTAAATGTTTTGACTTATTTTCAAGCAAATCAACGCGCATCAGGTTGCTAGGAGGATTTGAGAGTAAGTAGAACCCCACTCCAAAGATTAAAAATATGAATTATTTCCTCAAGATGCAGAGAACAGGATTGATTTTTGTAAGTTGTTGTTGCTTAAAATTAATATAATTTGGACGAACGAATCAAGTTTCTCTCATGAATGTATTTTCAATAGAAAAACCAATCACATTTGTGTCAACTGAAAATCCACATATATCCCTGAGGTGGTTTAAAAAATAAAGTTTATGCAAATGCCGACAATACCCGAGAAGAATTGGAAGAAAGGGTGCGAGCTGCATTCGCGGAATCTTAATTCAGAAAAAATTAGGCGAGCAACATAAGAGGGTGACGCAACACGTGCTGCACAGTGTTTACATGTTAATGGTTATCATTTTGAAGAATTGTTATAATTTTTGTTCTGACAACTTTTTTCAGTTCCTGCATTTAATTACTTATTTAAAAATTATTTATTTTATTCCAGTCTTCTTGCTTCAGTTTTATTTGTAAGTTGTAACTGGGGATAACTTCATTTTAATAATATTCGGACGAATTTTTCCTAATTCGATTCAATAAATATTGACAGAAGCCTACTATAGTGCCTGTGTGAATATAAGAGGAAATATTGAAATGTGAGAGGAAATAAATTTCGAAATAACTTAAAAACTACTGGCTCTAGATATAGTGATGTATAATACTTTTTTGTAGCAAATTGTCTTGCGAATCACCCTATAAGATAAAATATTGGTCATTCCATTTGAAACAATTGAAATATGATGTTTTTAAGTGGGAGCTGAAATATTGATATTTTTGAAATACCAACTGTCAAAATTGACACAGTCAATTTTTTTCCATTGTAGAGGAATCGATTAGGTACAAAACAAGATGCCGCACGTGTGTCTATCTTGTACCTATTAGAAGTTATAGACATTTTTCTAAACGCCTATTTGAGGTCAATATTTGACAAATAAATTTTTAAATCAAAAACTGTAAAAGTTAAGTTGACATAAACCCATATGGAGAGGTAGGCAATCGAACAAGGAATTTAAAAATAAAATAATATACAGTATGTTCCATTTAAAATAACAACGTTGGTAGCCATTTCCGGTACAACCGGAAGTGATAGAAAGTCAAAAATATTTTCCATGAGGAGATCGCAATCAACCGTACAATGTTGAATTTTTTCAGATTTTTCCTCTTGCAGGAACCCCGTAAACTTTTAATGGTCGTTATTCGTGGCCCACCCTGTATATTGAATTGACGAGACAGATACATGATGAAACTTCATAACATATTGACATAAAACAAAACAGTTGAACATTGCAACATGTTTCGCCACACAGTAGCTTCATCAGGAATACTCCCAACTGTTTTGTTTTATTTCAATACAATATTATTATCATAAAACGACAAATTATATTATATATAGTAAAATAAAATGTCATAATTCAACAAATCACCTTTTAATTATCAATAACTGTACATTTGCTCAATCTTTACATTTAATTGTAGGGCAACACTCTGAGTAGGGTTTCGAATAATCGTAGTCAGTCAAAACGCAGCCTGGTGGAACACCTACGGATCCGCACCTAAAATTTATCGTTAATTAATTTAAGTTTAGTTAATTCAAAATTTTTGCGTTTTCTAGTAAACAGGGTTAAGGAATATTATAATACTTGAACTGAAGCCAATATTATATAAAGCTAGGGATAAAGTTAATACTTGATGCACTGCACTCTTGATGGAAACATATATTAATATTGGGTAAATAGTAACTCTTGTTTTGTTCCATATTGTTAATATGGAACAAAACAAGAGTTACTATTTACCCAATATTAAAGCCAGGGATCTCATTTCATGCAATTGCCAAATAATTGCAATAATAAAATGACAATGAAAATAATAATGAACTGATAGAGATATAGATTTAAATAATAGTTTATAAGTTCGGATTATATGTGTATTAGATACGGATTAAATATATAAATTATGAGAAATTAATAATTGTAATATAATATAATAAATGTGATGCATTTTATATTATTTTCTTAGAATATTAATATTTTGTTAATATGGTTAAGCTACATTTATCTTATTTCATTTTAATATACTTACGTTTGTCCTTCAATGCTACCATCACCACTACATATAATTCTAATGCACTTGTTGGGTACATCTTTTTTTTCTCCATACTTCATTGGGCCAAGCTCAGGATACGATGAAGAAAGACATGTTCCTTTTTCTGCAAAAAATTAAAAAAATATACATTTGCATCTGTGTTACAATTTATTTTGAAAAGATTAGGTATAAGGAAATGAAATGTTTTTATCATCAACACATTTTTCATTCAAATATAATACTGTTTTATAGAATCAAATGTGATATAATTTAATTAAGAAATCGAATTGTAGTATTCTACCTTTTTCTTGGACTAACGTACAATAATCATAAATTTAATACGTTATTATTTGTGACATTTGTTGACATTTTAATTCTTCCTAACTGTCCGAAAATTACTTTAATTTCAATTCAACAATAATTATGTATGTATTTTACTTATAATAATGATACCTGTCATGAGTTGTTTATTTATTATATTAAATATATTATAGAAATGTCAATATTATATGATTACCTGCATTTTCATTAACTCTTTCTCGGAATAAACTTCCGACACAAATTGGCACGCAGACACCAAGCAATAAAATTAGAATTTTCATTTTCCGCTTTCAATATAATAATTATCCCACGTCTTAATTATTACTGATGTACAATACAACAATTCTACTTATATACTATATCATGTGTCGAACCTGTTAATCAAATGTTTCCACGATAAATATGATTTGTTTGTCTAGAGATTAAATAACAAAGGCAAATTATTTATTGTTTAATTAACTGATTCAATTAGGACGCTCGTATTAAAATAAATAATGCATTATTCATGAGTTGAATGTGAATGATCTTTATAATTTATGTCATTTCTGGTTACTTGTTAAATTAAATAAATCTTATTTTTTTCATTTCATATATTTAAATATGCGTACAACATCATTCAAATTTAAGTAGCATTCGAGTGTCAATACAAAAAATAAATTAAAATATGAAAAGTGAGTAAATAAGTGTTTGGGCATCCTTTTAATTATATTAAATATTGTTTTTAATATATGAATATAAACTATTATTTAAATTACCTGCTTTATCATTTCGTCCCTCTTTAAAAACTGCTCCAGAACAAACCGATATACATATACAAACTAATAAAATGACAAATTTCATTTTGAAATTTGTTATCGTAGCAGTTTATTATATCTCACGTTTGAATTCGCACTGATGCACAAAGCGATCATCCTACTTATATATTCAACCATATGTTAATTTAATTCAATCGCAATGAATAATATTTGTTCGTCTGGGCATTAAATAACAAAGGTAAACCGTTTCTTGTTTGGTCCACTGATTAAATTAGAATGCCATGTTTGAAGAAATCATAAATTATTTATGAGTATTAACGAGAATCATCTTTATAATTTAGTGGTGATGATCTCATCTTATGTTTTATTTTGCTTTTTCGCTGAATTTTAATAGCGTGTTTGTTATTTTAAATTATTTAATAATTTTCTAATAAAATAACTTTTATTTATCTTTACGTTTACGTTTAGGTTAAGTCTTCTAACGTGTGTATCTTTTTATAATAAAATATAAAATATATATGGTAAACAATTTCGTATTTTCCTCTAATTTATAATATAATACATATACTTTATAACTATCTCAGCTACTTCTTTATTCTTCATTTCTCTCCCGCCTCAGTCTCGTCAGTATCTTTACCCTGGCGTCGCTTTTATCTATCCACCAAATCCTCTTTTACTCGCTTACCCCACGTATCCTTCTCGTCCTCACACAGCACCCATTGTCCGTATCCCTCTCCTATCCATTTCTTCATTCTTCTCTCCATCCTGAATCTCGTCCTTGCCAAGGTTACCCTCTTTTCTCTTCTGAAGCGGTTATCCTTCAGGTACCTTGGCCTTTTCTTACGTACCTGCCACTCTCTGTAGCCTTCATTGTATCCACTCTTCTCGATACATCCTTGTCTCTCTTTTGCCTTTCCACCTCCTTCTACTTCTCATGTACCCTTCCCGCCACATTCACCCCTTGCTCTAACCACTCCTTCACTATCCCCTCTGGCGTACCCACCCTCTCATAATTCTCCTCCTCCACCACATATATCAAGCAATTATTGTTTAAATTATCGTTACTTATGTTTTTTTTAAACTAAACATTGTAGTTTTTTTCATCAGATTTTTCTTTTTTTGCACTAATAGTTCAAAAATATCGCATACTTATTGTAAACGTTAAAAACGAAAATTCGACATTCATTTGTTTTCCTTTGTTGATCATTACTCTTAAACAAAAGATCTAATTTTAAAAATTCTTACACTGATGGTTCACTAATATCGCATACTTATTGTAAACGTTGAAAACGAAAATTTGATGTTCATTTGTTTTTTTTTTTGAACATAACTTTTAAAAGAATGACGGATTTTAAACATTCTTGCACCCAGGGTTTACAAATGTTGTATACTTATAGTAGAAGTTAAAAACGAAAATTCGATTTTCATTTGTTTCTCCTTTATTTGTTTTAATACTTGAACTAAAGATCGGATTTTAAAAATTCTTGAACCCAGCGTTTACAAGTGTCGTATACTTATAGAAAATTGAATAAAGTATCTACAAACTAGATTTTTAAAAGGATTTTCCCTTTTTATTTATTACGATTGAAATCAGAGACTAACTCTTTTACTTTTAACTCAAATACGGCCACTGTTATCAAAATTTTCCAAGAGTGATAAAAGTTTCTAAAATAAATTTTATATTAAAATGTAGAAGAATAAATCTACATTTATGACCAAACAAAAAAGTTTTCAGCAAACAAATTTTAGGAACACCCTGTATAGCAGGGTTCCCAAGCTTTGATCAAAGTGACAAATTTTCTAAGGAATTCACTTGATATTATTTTGAAAATATTTAGAAAAATGTTTTAAAATTTCTTAACTTTTTTAATCATTATTTTCACTCTAGTATATATGGTTAATTTTATTTCCTGAGTCACAGAAACTCCATGTTTGAATTTATAGATTTGATTTTCAACATATTTCATTTTGAACAATTCCCATTTTATTTCTAAGTATAAAATTTCAATTATTTTACCGGAATATAAAAATGTACTAATTTTGGGTGGATTTTGTGGTTATCAAGATAATCTGAGTGAAGATGCAATTTTTCGCGATGTTTTAAATCACCTAAAGCTATTTGATATTCAACACATTTGAGTTTAAACAATCGCTATTTTGTTTCTTGTCATAAAACATCAATTGTTTTACCGGAACATTAAAAATGTATTTATTTTAGTTGAATTGTATGGTTTTCAGGACAATCTCAGTGAAGATGCTATTTTTACTTTCCCTATATACGAAGTATATATGGGGAAGTATTGTGATCGTGTTTTTTTTTGAATTTTTTTTTGCGTAAATATCCGTTTTGAGGTCCCCTGAGTCCATTAAACTTTTTCTGCAAAAAAAATTGTGTCTGTGTGTGTGTTTGTCTGTCTGTCGGTGTGCGCTGTATCTCAAAAACGAATTATCGGTTTGAGATGAAAATTCAAACTTAAGGTTTTATCATTATTTTTCTAAATATGAATAATTTTAAAAACGGTTCAAACAAAAGTTAAAGAGAATGAAAAAACTGAACAAGTTTATTAAAACATATTTTTTTTATAAAATTCTTAACTTTTGAGAAAAAAATAAAAATTGAATATTTTGACATTTTTTGCCAATTGCTAATAAACCATTGGAGTTGCATGAATTTTATATAACAAATAATTGTAGATAATTCTAATATGAACAAATTATTAAGAATAACCTTTTTGCGTAAATCTCATAGTTTTCGAGTAAAATATAGGGAAAGTACTATGATGGCCACATCACTATTTTTATTTACGATGTTTTAAATCATCGAAAGCTGTTTGATTTTCAATACATTTGAGTTTAAACAATCATCATTTTATTTCAATTGTTTTACCGGAATATCAAAAATGTATTCATTCATTGAACATGACCATTGGAAAATAACTATTTGAGTAATAAACAGTTCATTATAGGCAATCTAGTTGGAATATTGTTCAAATTTCTCCCGCCCTTAAGTTTTCTCCACATTTCTGCCGGGTTTTTACACGTTCTTAGTTCCTCTATCTTCTTTTCCAACACTCGTATACCCTATCCTACCTTTTCTTCGCTTCCCATAACCTTTTCTTATCGTTGCTGTACTCATTCCTCATCCTCTTCACTTCTGCCTTCGCCCTAATGCATTCTTCATTAAACCACCCGCTCTTTCCTCCCCCTTTCACTTTTCTCCTTCTGCTGCAACTCACTTTGGCTTTCAACAACTCTTCCATTGATCAAACGTCCTCTCACTTCTTCAATCTCATATCCCTTAACGCCTTTTCTGCGCTGATCAGCCTCTCCTCTTCCTGCTCCTTTTCCTCCTCTCTCCTTGTCACAATTCTTAATTCTACCGTCAGTGGCCAATGGTCTGAGCCCCCGCTTCTTTCACCTCCATCATTTTCACCATTCTCCTATCACACCCCTTCACCGCTTTCGGACCTACATGTTTTGGAAATTATGGAAAAGTTACAAATGCATGTGAAATTTCATTTAACAATAATTAAGTACATATTAAGAATGTAATGCAGATTTCAATACTATTTTCAGAAAAAATGTACATTAAGTAAATATTAAATTGATTTTCAAAATTAAAATATGTTATGGTAACCAAATGGCACTACCTGATTTAGAGTGAGCTCATTCTCCATTGAGCTATCAATAAGTCCCTACTTACTTTTGATTTTATTTCCATGATTCACTCTGTTGCTCGCTGTATATTTAGAAAGTATTTTTTGCGTACTGGTTGAGGAAATTAAGAGATGCAAGGAAAAATTGAAGAATTACCATGTAGAATGTGGAACAGGGAAGAGATAAAGTAACAGAACTAAGTTACGCAGATGGCATGATAATACTCGCGGAAACAGAAGAGGATCTACAACATAACCTATGCACAATAAACGAACAGCTACAAAAAGCTAACATTTTCATACCGAAAATAAAAACAATAGTAAAAGGATCAATGGAAGAAATGCATAACATCAAAAGTAATTAAAACAAGTAAAACAATATAAGCACTTAGGTGCAATAATAAACACCAAAGGAATGCCAGAAGATGAAATAAATGAACCAATAGTAAAACAGCTAGGCTATTTAATGCAGTAAAATACAACATACTAGGAAGAAAAAAAAAAAGAAATAACGGAGAAAACTAAAGTAGAAGTAGTAAAGGGAATATATAAACCAATATTAACATACGGAAGGGAGTCATGGACAACAACAAAAGCACAATGGAGCACATTAACAGCTATAGAAATGAGATTACTAAGGAAAATAAAAAACAGAACAAAACTTGATAGCATAAGAAATGAGACATATAGCGAATAACTTGGAATAGAGCCAGTGAAAATAACAGTACAACAGAGCCAACTAATTTGGTTAGTACATATAACAAGTATGGGACAAGACAGAACTGTAAATAAAGTAAGTATATGAAGTCAGGCAGCAAGGAAAGAGAAAAAGAGGAAGACCCAGAAAATCTTGGACAGAAGAAGTTGCAAATAAGAGGAATTAAATAGGGTAAACTAAAAAACTAACCAGAAACAAAAATAAATTGAGAGAAACCTGGAAAAAACCTAGGAAATGAAGAAGAAACCTATTTAAATTTAATTTAGTATATGAAGAGTGTTGGGTAAGTAGGGACGAATATTAAAGTTCTATACAAAATTTATTGAAAATGTATTTTTTTCTAAAAACACATTAAGTAACATTTAATCCTCCATATGACCATCCAAGGCTGCGCGGAAACGAGCAAAGCGTTCTTTGCATTTCTCGATGTCGCGTTCACAAACATCTGGTGGGATACCATTAATAACCCTTTAAATTTCGTATAGTTTTGATTTCCCAAATACCCACAAAAAAAGTCACAAGGCGTAAGATCGCTTGATCTGGCTGGCCATTCCTGGTTGTCACGCAGAGATAATGTTTTGGGGAAACTTTTTATTCAAAGCAATCCTTTCTTGGGGTGTGTGACATGTTGCACCAACAATTTTCATTCACAACTGCGAAAAACCAATCAGAAAACATTTTCTGTAACGGTCGCCGTTCAAAGTAACGGCAGCTCCGTCATGAATTTCAAAAAAGTACGGGCCAATCACTCCTCGTGTCCTCATGACCTCACAGTCATGCGTTGCTGATGCATCTCATCTTCGGTACTTCAAATTCTGCAGTTCTGTTCATTGACGCACCCACTGAGGTGGAAGTGCGCCTCACCTGAGAAAATTATACTTTCTCTGAAGTTATTGTTTGCTTCAACTTTTGTGTAAGTTAAATATTGTACGCATGCAGTTTCAGATCTTTTGAATCGATTGCATGCATTGAACTTTTTTTTTTAATTCAGTTGCAACCCGGTTTTCTGGGGCTTACTGTCATATTATCATCTGGATCTGGATTGAGTTTGCCAAGGGTGATCAAATCATTGACCAGAGCACTTAGGCCTCACTAGGCCCATTGTGCCCCCCTGACTGGGACAGCCCTGCGTTGTTCTATCACTCATTTAGCCACCCAAGGTGGCGAGCAAAGGACAGCACAACGCTTGGAGGGTTATCCCATATCATATTATCATGCACGGCAACAATAATTTCTTGTGCTCGAACAGAACGCGGTCGTCCTGTTTTCTTAACATTTGCAAACGAACCCGTGGTCTCAAACTTTCGGATCAACTTCTGAACTTCAGTTGAAAAAGCGTTACATCCGAGTGTCACACGCAATTCTCGAATAATTGCTGTGGGACTTTCACTATTCTTTTAATAACTTTTTATCACTTGGGTACGTTGCTTAGTTGTCATCTGCTCCATGATGAAAACAAACATCAAACTACAATGCTCAACACATAAAAGATCTCAGGCTGTTAATGGGAAGAATAGCAAATAACAAACATGAAAGAAGCACGACTGCCGAAAGTCATATGACTAAATGGTGTCAAATTTAAATTCGTCCTTACTTTCTGGACGCCCTATATAAAGAATTAACCGAAAGGTAGACGGAATCTGAAACAAAAAATAAAAAAAAATAATTAAGAGATGAATAATTATTTATAGTAAAAAGATCGTCGCGAATAATAACACAAACAACCTAATTCTAAAAGATAACATTTTTATTTCTCTTATAAATGCGATAGAAAATTAGTGGACTTGTTCTTCATAACGAATTAGTTTTATTGAATTTCTATAGAGAAATACCAATGTTATAGATTATAAGGCTGCTATCTCATTGGATACGATTTAGGACTTGTAGATGAACGTGATGTCTAAAACACGCTTTACTTTGTAAATTTCCAGGAACTCGTATTAATTCATTTTTAACTTTTTTTTGGCAAAGTCTTGAGTAAGGTTACTATACCTGGATGATTTTCCAAACTATTCTCAAGTTTTTAAGAATGTTTCTTTGGATCAGTTCCTTTTGGAGAATTAGTTAAGTGATCAGAGCCTAAAAGTGAGACATATATTAACGATAAATTATCCAACAATGCAAGCTTGCTAGAAATTATATGATATAGTAATATTTATCCTGAAATAACACGATCCATACATTGAAAATTATCATGGTGGTCCAAAAAAGTTTATATTTTGTGAACCAAATAAATAAAATCTATCAAAAATGTGCGTATTACTTATTAAACTGTACAATTTGGGAATTTATTTCTAAATATATACCATTTCGATCATTCCACTCATTGTCGTCATGTAGATTCTGCGTTGGTTACAACTTTGTGAAGGATATTTTATTTTAAATGCTCTAGAGAAGTTAGTCTATTTGCTTAATCTTTAGGTTCGATATAATCGTAGAAAAAGGGTTAAGTGAGAAACTAATTCATCATAAATGTAAACCTTTTCGATTATGTCACTCATCGTCGTCATGTAGACGGTGATGTTTACCATTTGGTGAAGGATATTTTATTTTAAATGCTCTAGAGAAGTTAGTCTATTTGCTTTAACTTTAGGTATGATATAACCACAGGAAATAGCCCATGAATTAATATGCTTGCAGTCCAATTTATGTCACCGCTTCTGGAGATTAATTTGCCAGGGAAAATTTAACTTCGGTTAGAATCCTGATGCTTTATTTCTTGTAACAATCTAATTCTACAGAATTGCAGCTTCATTTATTTGTACATAATACCATGTAATGACGATCTACATACATTTGAAGCTTTTCTTTCTTTCTTGATAATCCTAGCCTTTGGGTTTTCCAGTGTTTACTCTCGTCGCTCTTCAAACTCCTTATCAATTTTCGAACAAAAAGTCTGCTTGGTGCCGGATTTTAGTGGATAAAACTAAGAATATTGCAGTATCTTCACTGCGATGCCTTCGAAATTTTCACAATTCACATTTTTTGTAATAATCTCGCACGCATAACGCGCTGCCCGCTGACGAGAAACGCTCCTTGGAGACTAAATTTCCAAAAGCTAGACTACCGATAGACATACCACATCCACAGTTTGCATTCGTTGCGATCACACAGGAAACTAAAAAAATATATAAATGTAGTAATTAGAACTAGTTATGGTATTCTGAGCGTTTCTGCACAGTTTTACATTATTACAATGTAAAAACTACCAACTAACAGTTAAAACAACTACTCCTCGTATTAAAGCACCAGGTATTGAATTATATAACTGTTAGTTGTCGTTATATGTCTGAAATTACATTCAGTAACATTGATATGACTATCCACAGACACGTGTTTCGCTGTATCACAGTTCATCAGTGCAGCTATGTCATATCTTTGATGTTCGACTTTCAAGGCGCGTCTAAAAAACGACATCACCACAGATAAAAAAATAAACTTCCTTTTTAGATACTATGTAGTGCTTTAGTGTTGTCTTTATTTTCTTCACAATTGTATATGCATAGTAAATGCTGAATAGTAATAAGATTATTATTAAGTTAATATATTATGGGGATGCGATTTTTAAATAATTCCTTTATTATATTTTCATTATTATTTATTGAATTAATAAATTACAAATTTAACATTAACGAAATTATCTTTGGTAAAACGTAAACCTAGAAAATATTAATCAGTTTTAAAAGCACATTAATATTTTATGATCAATTACTCAATTCTAAATTGTGCGCAGTTAATCACAACTTTATAGATTTACTCGTTTATAAATATTTTAATATAACGGCCGATATTTCAAAATTACACCTAAGATCCATTAGATGTAAAGTGTGTAGTATATTATTCATAGTAACACTTTTATGTTTTTGCTTAATGCGAAAAACTCTCTTTCTAAAGCAAAATAATATTTGTATATTCAGCATTTTATTTGTGAATTTACTGTAATCAAATTATTTAAACATATATTTTCTGTATTAAGATAATTTAGTTTGGTATATATATATATATATATTCATTCGTGTGATTATAATAAAGACTTTTAAAGTAAACAATTTAAACACGTATTTATTGTGCTTCGTAAAAAGTAAAATTACTTTTAAAACTAGTGTTCCTGAATTTTGTTGTTAATAAACAGTGTTAAATTATTAAGAAACATTACATTTATAATTGAAAGTTTGAATTGTTTGTAAAACATGGAAACAATATAATAATTTTATCATTAATCAATTTCCTATTCTGTTATTGAAAGAAATATGATTGATAAAACATAATTCTGCCATAGTAATGACATAGATATAATCCTTAACAACTTACATTTTTTATATATAGATGATTATAAATACCTTTGTTTAAAATCACAAAGGTATTTAGAATCATCTATATATATTAATAATGTATCAAACAGTAGAGGCCTCCAGAATTACTTATTTATATTTCTTAGTTTTATAGTCATATTGGATCATTTAATAAATACAATTATTATTTGTTGAAGTTTATAATATTCAATTGTAAACCAATAATATAAATAAGATACATATCTTATTTAACCGACAATTTTTCTTATTTATATTTGTCACTATGATAATATACCAAAATCTTAGGTGTAATATCGTTAAAATATGTGATTTAGGTGGTTAGTTTATGTGATTTTTGTTACAAGTAAAGTCTTTTGGGCAGCATTCTGGATACGGCTTGGTGTGATCTGGTTCTGGGTATATACAGAAATCAGGAGCAACTTGTCCACAGCTGCAAAAAAAAAAACATAAGTTTTAGTTCCGAAAGAGATAATGAAATGCAATAATTATTTATATAATAACAGAATATACAAATTTATAATCAATAATCTCTTATGAAATAATTTAATTCTGTAATCTTGACAGATTGCATTGCTTGAAATTAGAATTGTATTTAAATTTAATTTTTATATTTTAAATAAAACACAAATAAAATACTCATACAATAATTAGAGCCCTGCGTAAAGATTAAATTGTATTTATTTAATATTTATTTATATTTTTGGTATCTAAATGAATACAGCGATATAAAACTTGCATCTTTAATGATAACGATTATATTTTCCTTGTACAATACAGAGAAACATCAGAAAGCAAGTTTTAACTTTGATGATTTTTCTAATGAACCCTTTAAAATTCATGTATTTAATGGAATGGAAGACTTATAATTAAAAAAAATAGAACTTTAAATGTGTTAAATAATTAAATCGGAATTCTGTATTGATATCTCAATAATTTAAGCTTTAAAAAATTGTTTTTCACATAAATGATTAATAAAAGTTAATGTAGAATAAATAATGTCAGAGCTTCGTTATATATTTTTCAAGTTATTTTAATATTTAAATTTGTAAGTTATAATAGTTATAAAAATGTATTACAATTATGTTTCAATAATGTATTTATTTTCTTCGCCAATATCTTGATTCAGTTCAATAATATATAATAATAAATATATAAGATAATAATATTCTCTGCTAAATTAAAGCTTAATAACTATACCTTTTAAACGTGATATAGCCTCCATCATCACATTCAGCCATTTCACATCTGTTAGGTACTTTCCTGGTCTCTCCTACTTTCATGACACCCATTTCTGGATACGCTGCAGATAGGCATTTTCCATATCCTAAAAGGTTCAAATATTAATACATAATTTCAAAATAATTTAATTTAGGCTAAAGTGTTGTGTACACATCTAAATAAATCACTCAAACTAAGAAAAAATAATTAATAACGTTTGATTACAAAAATCTTCGACAATTATGTAATAGAAAATGGTGATGTAGCTATCATAACACTTTCCCTGTATTATTCAGCAATATTGAACAAAAGAAAAGCATAAAACTCACAAAAACCTATTAAGAAGTTAACGATAAAATTAAATATTTAAATATTGCTCAAAATGAACATCGAACATGTTTCTTTCATCCAAAATTTTACGTTTGTTTTTATACGTATTTTTTAAGAAGATTGAAATAAATAAATACATGGTTGAATATTTTTTAAAACTCCCAATATATTAAAAAAAAATTGAGGGTAAAAAGAATATGAAAAATTTAAAAATGTAAATAATTTAAAATATTTGTTAGAAAAAAGATTTTTCAACTGTACTCTTGACCTAGGTTAATGCGTACTCTTGACCTAGGTTAGTGCGCAGTTTATTAAGATAGGCCAGGAGTACGATAGGTCATTGTACTGACTATTGTGGTAGGTCAAGGGTACGCTAGAATTAATAGTGATCTAGAGTATTCTAAGTTTATAAAGCTACAATAAATTATTATTCGTCTTATTCTAGTTTAAATCAACGATAGATATTGTATTCTAAAGTAACGCAAAAACTGCCAAAGCAATTGAATGTTTTAACAGAAAACAATAGGAATTACTTTAATTAAAATTAATAATATAACTGATAAAAAAAAACCTACGCTAAGAATTAAAAATTAATTATTGTTCCCTGTGAACAACAACCATGGACCGATTTCGATCTATTTTGGATCTCATCGGCGTAGCGCAGTTGGAGACAGGGTATAGAGAATTACTTTGAAGTCTTTAACTCTCCGGGTTAATCATCAACTAATAATAACAAATGATTTAAAGAAAATGTTAGAAATGCTAAAATATGTTTATGTTACTCTATAAATAAATTTGAATTATTAAATAATTGAAAAAAAAACAATTGACCAATAGATAAAAATTGTTAGATTGCTGGAAAATACTAGAACAGTCTAAATAAATTTTCGCAAGCTGGAAGGCATATTCCTAGAGAGGAAAGATTACTAATAAAATTTCTCTTATAATAAAATAAGAATTTTTTTTTAATTTCTGGAAAAATCTCGAATTAGTAGAAAATCTAAATCTATCGTTCTAAATCTTTAATTTAGTTTTAGGTAATTAATTTGATTTCTGGTTTCTTTACATAATATACATAATATAATACATATTATTTTTAATTGCTAATTATGTAAATATACATATTTTTTTAAATTTTGTTAATTTGTATTATTATATTAAGAAAAATTTCATTGATAAGTAAATAAATATTTTGAAATCGTTATTACAAAGTTTCTGAAAAATTAGAATGAATCTTTCAGTCTAAAAGACAAATTTATTAAAAAATTCTCCAAAAGTGAAAAAAATCTACGAAAACAAAACATGTAATAAATATTAAGAAATTGGCTAGAAATTCTAAAGCTTTTGAATTGTTAAGAAATTTCAGAAATATGAAATCAATGGATAATATTTCGCAACCTGGACGAGAATTTTATTGAAAAATTTTGTAAGGAATTACTGGAAATTAACAGATTTTTTTTGCAAATTAGATGAAAGATTCTCTAAGAATAAAAAAAGCTAATTAAATGTAATAAGATTTTGAGATTTTTAAAAAAATTTAAACTATTTATTTCAGAATTAGTAGAAAATTTTAAAATTGCGAAAGCAAAGTTTTAAATTGGTAGAAAGAAAAATTAATTGCAGAAATATTTAGGAATTAGAAAACTCTCAACTTTGAAGATAAAGATATATAGCAATATTTAATAAAAAGAGATGGAAAAGCGAATTACTATTCACATCAACAGAAATTTTCTTAAATTGGAAAAGAGATTTGTAAAGGAAGTATCTGAAAATCTTCTTTTATATAAAGCAAGAAAAATTGGAAAAATTTTAAACAATTGCTAGAAAATGTTAAAATTCTTGAATTAATGGATTTTATAAATATGAAAGCAATTTCTTTGAAAAATTCTAGAACCCTTAAAGAAAACTTTTCCCTGAAGATAAATTCATTTAGTCAGAAAAAATCTGAAAAAAAAATACTGCAAATTATTGAAGCCCTTAGAAGAAAACATTTGTAAATTTCAAAAGAAATTTCAGAAGAAGCAAAGGTTTTGGTAAATTCCGTAAATAAAATTTTTGAAGAATTTCTGGGAAATTCTAAAACTCTAAAATTAGTACAATTTAGTAAACTTGGACATAACTGAAAACTAAATTGCTGAAGAGTTTTAAAAGATTGTAAGTAAATTCTCGCAAACTATGGGAGAAAAAAATCTAAAAGTGAAAAAAATACTGGAAAATTCATTAAAGAATAGAAGAATTACTAGACAATTACTCGTAAAAGAAACATAAACCGGAAAAGAGATTCCTGAAGAAGTAAAAAATTTGAAAAATTCGACTAATAGTGAATAAGAAAATGCTAGAAAACAAAAATGGTAGAATAGGGAAAAATAACGTGGAAAATAATTTCGTTGAAAAATCTCCAGAAGAGTAAGAAAAAACAGGATTGGTTTCAGAAAAATATAAGAACAATCGATGAAAATGTTTCGCAAATTAAAAGATAAATTCTGAAAAAAATATATTTCGCTTTAATTAGAAAAAATTTCAAAGTTTTAGAACCTTTGAAGAAAAATCTCGCAAACTGAAAGAAGAATTTATTGAAAACTTATTTATTTTCCATCATTTTATTTTTATAATTAAAAAAATATGATGGAAATTCTTAAAAAAATAAAATAATAATAATTTCTTTGTATATTTCTGGAAAATCACGAGGTTTACGCAATAAGGCTTAATAATTTGCTCAATTTTGTATTCCTTACATATACTTGTTATATTGATTTATGTAACTCCTATAGTTTATTAGCAGTAGGCAAAAAGTGTCAAAATTATTAAAATTAATTTGTTGGTGGAAGTTGTTTTAATAGAACTTATTCAGTTTCTCATTTCCTTTCCGACCAGTCAGACCAATCATGACAAGGAAGAACCTGAAGATAACTAGTTGATATATACGGCACTTCACAATTTAAAATGTAGTAATTTAATAGGTCCTTACCTTTTAATGATACTACAAGTCAGACATTTTTCCTGTATAATGACTATTGGCTAAATCAGGAAAGAAAGAAAAGAAGAAATTCTTTCTTATAACACTTTTATTTACTTATGATTTTTCAATTTATTAGTTTGGTAAGCCCATAGGATTTCTACGAATTTCCAATTTCCAAATGGAAAAAAATTAAAAGAAAATTTCTGGATAAAATGATCCAATAAGCTTTTAATATACTTTTAGACTGCCAGCAAACCACCATTTAAAAAAAGTACCTTTGAAGAAAGTTTTATACGGTATTATCTAAATTAATTATTAAAAATCCATAGTTAAACACATATTGAAACACTTACTATGTTTTTACCACAATTAATTTATTGTAATATGGTTTACATATGTACAAAATCACGACTTAAGTTTCGATAAATTAATTGTGGTGAAAACATAGTAAGTGTTTCAATATGTGTTTAAATATGGATTACCACCTAGTAACGGTCACAACCATCATGAATTTAAAAATCAATAGTTTTTAATCTAAAAATTTATCAAAATATAAGAAAATTGTAATAAGAAGAAAATTGGAGGAACGTCAATTTGTCAAGGTTTTTAGGATTGAATATTACCCAAAACTAATTTAATAAGACATCACTTCATATTTCGAAATCTTAATCAGAAGTATTTCCCACTCATATTATAAAACTATTTCTTCATTTCTTTCTACACTTTCTTCATTTCTGATTTCTTTATTTTTTTCTGTTATCGTGGATAATTTGACATCCACGATACAGAAATCACTGTAAAATGCAAGCAGTTTAGTGAGAATTAGGAGATTAGGTTTCAGGATATCAAACCAGAAATTCAAAATTTCCAAACGAAAAATGTCTTAAAGTAATTAAAACATTTCTGGATAAGAGATAAGATAATAGACCTTTACGCTCACCGAAAAACAAAGAAAATGTTGCTATCATTAGAAATTCTTGGTGATCAAAAATTCACGCTATTGTATTATTGATACAATTACCACAACTCTTGTATAAAATACCAAGGCATACAACTTTTTAGGAATTATATTACCAACGACCCTCTAAAGGAAATTGAGTAGATTTGGGCATTCGACATTATCTAAATGAATGAATTATTAAAATTGTAGAAGTTGTAGCGCCTATTTTAATTAACTAAGTTTTATTCTAAAATTTCTGAAAATTTATGATTTGTTAAATTAAATATTTTCAAAAACATAAAGCAACTCTAATAAACAATCTTTGCAATGCTATTTATAAACTTCAGAAATACTACAAACTTTATAAGAAAGTCCACTGAACAAGTTTCTTAGCATTTGTTTCTGTCAACTCTTTTTTCTTTCATACTTTAATTCTGGAGTAAAATGTTTAATTGATATTAGAGATAAGTTCAGGCTTTTTAAAGTAAACAATCCGCATACTAGCACCGATCTGATTTTCTAAATTAAATGTGGTAAGTGGAAAATATATAATAATTTACATTTTTTCTGACTTTTAACATTAAGATTGGTGGATGATTTTAACACCAACCACTCATTCAAATTTAACTGTAGATATTTCAACATTAATATTGTTATTTCTCTTATAACCATTTATTAAGAAGTATTACAAATCCATCACATCTATCGTGAAAAGAGTCATTTGAATCTTGATATCGAAGCAGTTCATGAGAATATTGGTGAACGTCCGGGAACAAAAATTAAAAATTAGGCGTCGTAAATAAAAAATTCAAACCTTAAGAAACTCTCTAAAGTACAGTTACTGAAGATGCTTATAAAGTCAATTTGCACAACAAATTATGCTTAATTATCATGTACGGCAAGGAGTTCGTTGAATGGATTATTGAACATCGACAAATTGATGTAGATGAAGCAAAATTGTATCTTCATTTCATTGTTAATTGTTAAAAATTACTGCATTTTGGGATTTGAGAATCCACACATGATTTTAGAAAAATAAATAAATCTTCAACGTACCACTGTTAGGCACGGATCTTGGGCTGGAGACATTATTGGGCTTTTTCGACTCTGTCTGCAAGAAGAGTGGGTGAATTGAGTAGCCCATTTGAATTGCAGCCGGTCCCAAAGCCGGATAAAAAAGGAGGGTGAGGCTAGCAACCTGCCTGAGAATAACAAAATGCTCACAGAAAATATAACAATGCTTTGGACAGGACACGAAAAAAGTTGATGATTCGGCACGGAAAAGGAATCAAATATCGAAACCACTCAGACTTGGCTGCTGGAACTGCTGGTACATGACATCTATGAATAGCAAGGATCAAGGGGTGTTGTTGGAAGTGAAAATACATAACATCAACATATGTGGCCCTTCAGAAACTAAAAAGAAAGGCAAAGGAAACACAGCACACGGTGAATACATCTTAGTTTACAGCGGCAAAGACAAACACATGACAGCAATATCTGATTTCGAAATACTCATACATGAGAGATTTCAAAATAACATCTATAAGACAAACCATATTTCCGATAGAATAATGCAAGTGACCATCAGCTTGCAAGAATCAAAACTAACTCATTTAATAAGTGTCTACGCTCCAGATATCAGCAAGCCAAAAGATGAAGTAGAGCTAGTCTATCAGAATCTTCAGGCTGTTCTGGATAACATCCCAAGATAAGACGAGGTGATCGTACTTGGAGACCTTGACGCTCGAATTGGAAACAATATAATATCTGGTGTTAACCAGAACAAAGAAACCAACAATGAGAGCGAAAGCTGACTAAGATATGCGCAAACAACAAGTTAAGAATGAATAACACTTTCTTCCCACACAAACCACAGCACAAATTTATATTTGAGAATACTCTAAGCCAGAAATCAGTGATGGATTACATTGTAACAAACAGAAATATACATCTAAAAAGAATCCAAGACGTCAGAGTATTATTATAAAACTAACCATAACCAAACATACCAACAAGCAAAGACCTATCAAAGTAAGCAAACTAAGCATGGAATCACTTACAGTTCCACCAAAAAAAATGTCTCTACCAACAAAGACTTATTAGTAAAATAAATAGTAATCGCATAATGGAAAGTAACAAAGTTGGAGCTGCCTGGATAAAAATAAGATCCAACTTACTCAAAGCCGCCGAAGAAGCTGTAGGAAGAAGACTATCTAACAAATCTGCAAAACCAAACACAAAACCATTGTTTACAGAATAGGTTGAAGAACTAGCAAATGAAAAACGAAAAGCATATCTAAAATATCGATCAGAAAGCTAAACACTAGATGAATACAAATCTATAAGAAATGTACTCAACAACAAAATTCAATATAATAAAAGAGCACATTGGAAAAAGTTTTCATCAGACATGGAACACGAACTTTATGGAGGTCAGAAGAAGATCTGGAAGAAATAGTAAAAAACAATCAACGAACATATAAACATAATTAAAATAACACTCAGTAATTGGGAACAACATTTCTGCCAACTTTACAGTACTGGCACTAACTCAGTAAATCCTAACCTAGAACAGAATTATGATAATACTCAAGAACCGTGGACCGTCTCTGATGAGAAACTGAAACAATTGTTCACTAAAATTAAAAAGTCGCCTGGAGTAGATAAAATATCTAATAAGCTGCTGAAGTATGGAGGCGATGCACTAGCAGATGAACTGTGCGTACTTTTTACAAAATCGTCCACTCCAACAAAATACCTGCCTAATGGAAAGAAACAGTTCCAATAATCAATTAGGACAATATTATTGTATAGATCGGAAGTATAGGGTATACGTGTGGAGGAAAAGGTGGAAAGGTTGCAACCGCAGTACCTCAAAGGGTGCATAGGGTTGGAGAGGACCACACCCGGATACGTGGTGCTGCAGGAATGCAACCGAGTGTCTGTGGCGTGTATGGCAGCTAAGAGAGTGGTGAAGTTTGAAAGGAGACTGAGTGAAATGGAGAATGGAAGATTAGTGCAAGAAATTTGGAAAGTATGCTATAGGGAATGGGAACAAAAGCATGAGAGTATGAAATGGATGCAAAAGAGGGCAAAGCTGTATGAAAGAGCTGGAATGTCTGTGATGTAAGTAAAAGAAAAATTAGGGCGGGGTCAGAAGTTAGAAGAAGATGTAGTAGAAAACTGAGGGCAGAAGAACTACAAAGTCGGCAAAACAAAATATCACAGAGTTGGACCTGCCCGAACTACAAAAAGCTGCAAGTTTTCGGAACAACCCCGCGCTACTTTGGTCTACAGAATAGAGAGGATATAAAAATGCTAGCTAGGCTAAGGTGTGGAAATGATGAAAGAGGAAGAAAGGTATGGATGGGAAAGGAGTATATGGTGTGTTGATTTTGTACTAGGGGAATAGACGTATGGGAGCATTGGTTGTATGAGTGTATTGAGGGACCTAATTTTAAGAGCAAGAGTTTGAATGAGGTGTTGTGTGAGTGTGGAAAGGGATTGAAGAATGCAGAGAATTGATGAGAATGAAATCAGAGAGGTGTAGCTAGAAGCGAAAGTGAATGGTTACTTCAAGAATTGTAATAGTTTTATGTATTTTTGTATTTATGTTTAGTTTGACTATTATTTCATTGTTTATTGTACAAATGTATAAGTATATAGGTTGGAATGATATGCCAAATAAAGGTTATATATATAATCAAATAAGGAATCAAAAAATACCCATCAAACAGCTATTCACCAAAATTCAGAAAAAGTATCTTCCTGTGGGCTACGTGAAGAACAACAAGGCTTCAGAAAAAACAGGTCAACTGTTGATGTCATCTTTGCAATCAGACAGATTGCTGAAAAATCAATAGTATACAACAAAACAACATATATGTGTTTCATTGATCTTACTAAAGCTTTTGACCGCTTGAGACTTAAGGTTGTGAGTCTTCTAAATTAGAAAAACGTACATTAAGATATTATTATTATTATTATTATAATGTCTTTATTATTTACCAATAAAGTATGTACAAAGATAATACATCATAATTGAGTTAAACACTGACACATGGACCCAAATACGAAGAATTGCCATGCAGACAGGAATATGGCAAGGCGATAGCTCAAGTCATATGCTTGTCAATCTTCTTATGCACGAGATAATATCCGAAGTAAGAAATATTGGGGGACAAAGAAATAAAAATAATATACTATGCAGTCGATGCCGTGTTGATTCCGAAAGACAATCTGCAGAGAATGCTCTTTCGATTTGAAAACATAGCTGCCAGGTATAATATGATGATATCGGAGGACAAATTCAAAGCACGTACCATATCGAGGAAACCTGAAAGATGTAAACTGGCATTATGAAACGAACCAGTAGAACAAGTCATGAGGTTCAAATATCTCGGCGTCAGCTTCATGAGCTGCAGATACCTTCAAGAAGAAGTTAAGGCTCAGGCAACCAAAGCAGCCTTAATATCCGGATACTTGCGAGATGTAAATAAAGTCCGTATATATAAGACCTGTGTACGACGTTATGACACATAAACGTAAACAAGAGCCGAAAACTCCACAACAAAGAGAATCATCCGAACAGATTAGATGAGATCATTAATATCCATAGCGGGGCGGGCTACACTTTGAGGGTTCATAAAAGAAACAAAGACATCCGAGAGTTTTGCGATGTCCCAGATTTTGTAAGATGGTCCAGAAACAGACGTCGCCAATGGAGGGATCACGTTGAGATCGTAAGGAGCGGTCTCCCACGATCTAACAAACCTCCTGGATGCCCACCCATACGATGGTATGAAAACCTGAGCTCATCATCCCAACTGTGACTCTAGCAGAGGCAAACTTCTTAGGAAAAAAAAGAAGAAGAAAACTTTTTCGACAAATTGCCGTATGTGGAGTTCAGAGACATGATTAGACCACACTTTTTTGATAATGAAGTTGGTTAAACACTGAAAGTTATTAATACTCACTTTTGAAACAACTACTTCTCTAGTAGTAAGTAATTTGCGTGTTACAAAATAGCAAGGCTATCAAAGCAACCCTAGTTTGAACGTATTTCTTTCTGTAAAATGAACAACGTAAAGGACTTATATATTTTTATTACTGAAAGTTATATTGGATGATATTGATATCGATGGTTTGAGGTTTCAACTTGAGGTGTCGCATGCTATTCATTGTTGCACAATGCATTTATTGCACGAGAATTATCTGGCTTTTCTGTTTGTTTTGCTGATAAAGAATCCATAGAGCGTGTAATTTAATAACATTGGATTTAGTTGTTTATTTGCCCTATATGTTTATTTGATACATAACCGAATTATGTGTATAGGATTCAATAAAAATATCAATTTAAAGTAATTCAATTCAAATATTGCGTTATTGTGATTATTATTATCAAATATCTAGGGCAGAATTAAATTTATTTTCATTGTGGACAAACGAGTTTTTATCTGCAACATAATATAAGCAGAAAGAAACTGGTTATATAATAACACATTTTGTCAATAAACTTGAACTAACGACCTACATATGTTAAATATTTGTACAGGTGTATGACATCATTAACTCTATAGTATTTCTTCTTTTGAAAAAAAATATATATAATTTCCAAAGAAAATTTTATTTAAAAAAATCTTTTGAAAATTTAATATAAAAGTTATAAACTAACGTAATTAAATGATAAATTTATTAAAAACATTCAATTATTAAAATTCAGTTTAATTTTAATTTTATACAACAGATTTACTTCTCTATTATAAGGATAATAATAATTCAAACATATTTAATAAACTTTTTCTTGTAGTTGAAGTAATGGTTTAATTATTATCAATTGTCAATTTTTAATCGAATCCATTAAATATTAATTAATACAAGTGAGAATATCTTAGAAGAATAATTAAAATATTTAACACATAAATCATGCAGTTGATACAATGAAACATATCAGCAAACGAGTTTTCACAATTTTTATAATTATTAAGGTCAATTGAAATAATACAGCGTTTACACTATTTACTTGTTTCTAATTTATATACTATTACTTGATAGGTAGCCTTCGGCAGAACATATCCGTTTTAGAGAATGCAAGGATTCAGGCCCAAGAAGGTATTGATACAGATATGTGTTTATTTTTTAATTCTCGATAGTTGAAGGTCATACCAATTTATCAGTAAATCTCCAGGACTAGTGCAAGAATTATTTAGAATTGGTCATCGATATTTTTAAATATTAATAATATATAATTCGTTTTTAAATAGTGAAATTTATGTATTGTTCATATGTTTGAAACCGACAAAAAACACTGTAATTCATAGAATAAAAATTAACAAATTAATTTGGGAGTATGGTAATGAAATATTTTTTTATATCTGTTATTTATCATACAATTTCATAAAATTTAAATATTAGTAAATACAGTACAGGTAATTGCAACTGTTTATTTACTAAAGTTAAGCGTGAATTTAACAATAATACTGCCAAATATATTAATAGATACTTGCTCTGCTACTCTCTTGATGGAACCAAATTTTCAAATTGGTAGAAGTATAGCTCTTTCTATTTCTTTATTTTCAGATATCTAAAAATAAAGAAATGCAACAAGAGTTTTACTTCTCCCAATTTGTATTAACCTTATTATATCAAATGTATATACTTTATTATTCAAATAGATTGTTTGCAGGAAATATGCTAAGCTTCTAAATTAGAAGGATAGCAGGTATCGAACTAATTCGCCAGCGGTCTCTCCATTAGTAAACATTAATTATCGTAATTAACTCAAAATTCAATTCTAGTTCAATAACGGGAAATAGATATTTACATACTAAATACCGTTTGCTAATTAAACTAAAAAACTATTTCAAAAGGGTCATTAACCATTCTAATATGTAAAATAATCACAAACGCTATAAACAAGTGAAAATATTGAGTAAGACGTATGAAGAAGTCATATTGTTAATATTGTTGAAATAATATACGCTATATTAAAAAAAATGTTGTTAATATTCTCCAAATAATATATAGCATAACAAGCAATTATAAAATGTAACATAACACATAAAACCTGTTATATTAGGAGGTAAATACTTAAATGATTATTATTTATGATCAATGGGCGTTAAAAATACTTTATTAGAATTAAGTTTTTTCTCAAATTAATTTATAGTTACAAATTTAAATTTAAATTATTATTTTAAATTCTTGGTAATAACTAAATAAATAAATTAAAAAGTATTACATAATTTTTATATGAAAGCTATTCTGGTTTATACTGCTACACCGAAATTTTGTAAACTCGTCGGTGTGAAGTTAAATAGACTTAGTGGGTCATCGTACTACAGGAACAATAGCTTTAGGCGCTGCGTCATCAATGTTGAGTAATAGTTTATTACTTACGTAAGTCCTGGATGAGGTACCAGAAATAGAGATCACCTAATTGGGTTTGGTATTTGTAATTCTTTTCATATGACGCATTCTATCAATAATTGTTTATTGTTTATTTTAGATAAAAATAATTACATTTATCTAAAATGAACCCCAAATATAAATTAAAATATAAAGCACTAAAAACATTTCTTCGCACAGTTTATTTTAGTGTTATATTTTATAATCAGGTTTATCATTACGTAACTCATCGAATCGATTTACTATTACAAATATAAATGTTCGTTCATAGAAGTAGATTTTAATCTTAATAACTTGTATATTAAACATGTATCAAAATGATTCAATTTTATTTGGAACTAGAAAACGTAAAATTATGCACAGTTGCTATCAATGAACCACTAAGTAGTTTCTATCATTGGACCGGTCCAATGATAGACATACGACATAGCGTTAAACCAATTTTATTTAAAAAAAAAATAGGCTACAATGGCAAAAAGAGGTCAATATTGTAAGTGGGATGCGGCAGACATGAAGAATGCTTTACAATAATTGACGACAACACAAATAGGCTTAAACGAGGCTAGCTGAAAGTTTGGAATTCCGAAAGCTACTTTGAAACGTAGACTGCATGAGAAAAAATTAATAAACAAGGAAGACCTGGAAGTTGTTAGTTTTTTGGGTGATCTTCCGTTAGAGGTTGAAATCCAGCTTTGCGAACATATTCTTGGAGATGTCTATTTGGTTTGACACCCACTGAAGTTAGGCAGTTGGCATATCAATTAGCACTTAGAAATAAAATTAAACATCGAATTAAAATAGAAAAACAAATTGCGAGCAAAATATGGTATTATTCATTTTTGAAGCGGCACCCGCAGCATCCACAGCTAAGTCCTCGACAACCAAGAGCTACTTCTTTTAATAGAGCAGCAGGGTTTAATCATGTTACAGTTAAACAGTTTTTTGAAATATTAAAGAATTGCATGAACACAAACAATATTCATGAGCCAGAACGCATATTCAATATGGATGCAACTGGACTCTCTACTGTACAGAGAAGCAAGAAAGATTTTAGTACTAAAAGGTAAACATCAAGTAGGGACAATTGCAAGTGGTGATCGGGGTACAACGATTTTTCGTACCACCGTTAGATGGAGCACCACTTGGCTCAACATTTGCTTTCAATTCAGATACATAAATAAGGAAATATTTCTCTTATGGTTACAACATTTTGTGTCCAATGTAAAACCAACTAAGGATAATAAAGTTATCTTAATATTGAACGGTCAAAAAACTCATAGAAAAAATTTTGATGCTATAATATATGCTTAAGAACATGGTATTTCACTCCCAGTGTATACCGCTCATAAATTGCAGCCTCTTGATGTCTCATATTTTAATATAATTAAGCAATAATTATATAGAGGAAACAGAAACGTGGATGCGTCAAAATCCAGGAAGGTGCATACTAATATTTCAAGTGTCCGGACTTTTTGGAAAAGCATATTCTCGAGCAGCCACTGTTGGTACCGCTATAAACGGATTTCGGAAGAGTGGCATTTTTCCTTTAAATGCATCTATTTTTGAAAGTTCAAAATTTAAAATGAAACACCCAGCATCTGAAGGAACACTAGAGATGCCTGCAAGGGCTACTCTGTCTGAACAAATTGCGGATTCAAGGTATGAAGTTCATATAGATCAAATATGCTCGTGTGCCAAAAATGTTGTACACAAATTAAAAAAAAGAAGCAGACCTACTCAATGTGTTAAAGAAATAACATACTCAAGCTATCAATCAACCCTAGAACCAACGAACAAAATATCACCAAAACAAAATCAAAAAAAGGGCGACCGTTTAAATAAGTGGTATTGTAAAGTGTGTGAAAAAGCTGTGAATAAGATGCCTTATTTGTAAAGACTAGATTCATGAAGATTATGCAGGTGTCAGCAAATCTTTGAAAAGATATATTTGCGATACTTGCAGATTTTGGGTATTTATCTGCTCAAAATTAAAATAAAAAATATTCCAATTTGAAAATCCTTTATTACAGATATTGCAAATAGGTGAAATCACCATATTATATACAGATTTGCAGTGGTCCAATGATAGCAACTTAGTGACCCTATCAAGGTGCTAGTAGTCCAATGATGGCAACAATTTAAAAATTATTTTTATTACTGTTGATTTGTTTATTTGTTAATAAGTATATTAATACTACAACTATATAAATTACTTATTAAGAGTTTTTACTAATTCCAGTTTATGTTTGTTGAATATTGTTTGCGTCCATGTAATTCTTTAAGTAATTAGGCATTTGCCGTAGAAAACTTCTGATATTGGAAGACTTAGAGAAGTGCCTTAAGGACGAGTTGACGGCGGACGATGCCGTAATGTGATAACAATGGTAAATAATGTCAATCATAATGTAGATATCAAAAATTTGCTTTATATTCCTGGTCTAACGACAAATATTGTATCTATCAGTCAACTTATTAAATATGGAAATTCAGCCAACTTCACAAAGAATTCCCACAACATTTTTAATATAAATAGTGTACTAGTTGATGTAGCTGAACTTATACACAATACAAATAGACTAAACTTTGCTAAATAAAATGAGTGCTTGCTTGCTACTGCAAATAATGTATTAGTAGACATATGGCCTAGGATATATGCAAATATATTCACATTTAAACAAGATGGGAAAGTAAGCAGTAATATGAATATAGTTTCTGACACGATTCCTCAGAATTGGCAATGTTTTCATGTTCAGTGTTGTTTTGCATATCAATATTTTCATTAATATATGTTATCTCTTATATTGTTCACTGTGTCATTCTCCTGAACTTTTATATTATTCTCCACAGATTCAGCAAGCAATTCATCCTTATCTAAATCCTCAGTATCAGATTTAATGACTAATAACTCAGTCTCGGTAATATCACACTCGTCAAATTCTGGTTTTAAATTTACTTCTGAAGTCCTTTGCTCAGACTTTTTTGTGAGACAGTTCTTCATCTCATTCATCACAGGACTCACTGCTTCACTGTAAGTTAGTATTTTCTTCTTAAACTGACTCTGTATCCCTAACACTCTCTCCTTTACTGGATTTAGACTTCCATTTGTGTTTTTAATGGTGCGCAGCGGAATTCAAGGACTTCCTCGATAATTATTAATAAGTAATTTTTATGCTGATTAGGGAAATCGAGGAAGATCCGTGGAACCGCCGGGGACGGGCAGTCGAGATTTAGCTGGTAATCGAAGAGGTTGTACCAACATTTAGGTAGTCAAGTGTAGTAATAAATAGTTCAGTTGAAAGTTTGTTTTCATCTTGTTCTTCGCCAAGTAAGTAACCTTCCATTTTACATTAAATTAGTCAATAATCCTACCTTTTGCCTTTGATCTCGAAGTCGCGACGACCCCTACGCGACAATATCGCTTGCAATGATATTCTGATTTAAACTGTTGATATTTGAAAGGGGATGCTAACCATAGCATTAAGAAATGCATAGTATGTTGTGAGGGTAAGCAAACGAGGTTACCTCTCAACAAGCAAAGCTCCAGATCAAAAGCAATATGGAATATTATTCACACAGACTTCTGCGGTCCAATGGAAAATAAGTCTATTGGAGGATCGAAATATTTTGTCACTTTTCGGTTCCTCTATCAGATTTAAATTTTTCTTTCTTGCTGGATATCCACTTTATTCTTAAAAATTTTGAAATATTAAACTTGTTCTTTAGATTTCAAAAAATAAACGTATAGTACCTTGGAGTAAGGTAGTATACGTTTATTTTCTGAAATCTAAAGAACACGCTCAATATTTCAAGATATTTAAGCATATAGTGGATAACCATCAAGAAAGAAAAATTAAAATCTAATAGAGGAACCAAATTCTGTAATAAAGAATTCCAGAAGTTTTTAGAGGATCGTGGCATAATACACCAAACAAAAGCACCATGCACTCCGCAACAAAATGGCTCATCAGAGAGAATCAACAGAACTTTGGTAGAAAACGCAAGATGTTTGCGAATCTTGAAAAAAGGTTTTGGTCAGAAGCTATGGATACTGCAGCATATCTATGAAACAGATTAATTTGTTCAGGAATAAAGGATTAAACACCATTTAAAATATGAAACAACAAGAAACCTGATGCTAAGCCACATAAGAATTTTTAGAGGCCAAGTTATGGTACACATTCCAAAAGCGCAGAGAACCAAATGGGATAAGAAAACTAAAAAGCTTATTCTTTTCTGCTAAAGTGATCACACGAAGGGTATAGACTGTATGAATAAGGTAACCAGTAGAGATGTAATTCTAATAGAGAAAGGTCAGAATCTTAGATTCAGTGAGAGCTAACATTAAAAACTAACAAGATACTTCAGAAGAAGAAACCCCAGATGATGAAGAAGCACGTTAGGTAAAACATGAAGATAATAAAGAAGCAGTAAGAAGGTTAGGCAGAGAATCCAAACCGAAATCGTTTGAGAACTATGTAATGTATCTATGTGCAACAGATACAGCTCGAGAATGTGAACCTCCTACGGCGAGTCAAGCACTGTCAAGACCAGACACCGACTCCTGGAGAATGACCATAAGAGAAGAGGTATAGTCTGTTTGTGATACGCATGCCTGTGATCTAACAGAACCACTAAGAACCGGGTGTGTAGTGGATTGCAAATGGGTTTTTAAATGAAAAACTGACGTTCGAGGTGAGGTGCGGGGTCGTGTGCGACTAGTAACCAAAAGCATTATACAAAAGCAAGGTAAAGATTACGATGAAACTTTCTTCCTAGTAGTTCGTCATTATTTACCTAAAGCAGAGACGACTGCAGATATATTGACAAAAAGTTTGTGTCCGCAGAAATGCAATGAACATGTTACTAATTTAAGTTTACTTAAAAGTTAGTTTTAATTTGACATTTCAAATTTTTTAATTTTAGGTGTGTTTAAATATTATTTTAATTTCAAATTAATTTGTATGATTTTAATATAAAATCCAGTTATAATGTATATTGTATTATTTGCCATTCTGTTTTTGGTATAGGATGTTTTATGTAGTCGCTTTATTATTTTATATCTGGATTAATATTCTTTTCTTCTTTCCACTTTCTTGGTCATCGTCTGTTGTTTTTTTCTATTGCATGTGTTTCGTATTTTTTCTTGGTGTTTCTTTCCTTTTTAATTCTACCCCTCTTTTATTATTATTATTATTATTATTTCATTTATTGATTTTATCTGTAGGTCTCGTTCCTCATTCTGTTTTTTTTTTGGTTTTATTTTTCCGAACCTCATATAAATAGCGTATATTTTTTTGTTTTTTTGTTATTATTCATAATTATATACTATATGTTAGGGTGGTTTTGTCTGTTTTTATCTCTTAGTGTTTATAATTTTAATACGCATGAACAAATAAAAGCTGTCTTTGATTGTAAAAGTGAAACATAAATTCTAAATAACATCATTATTATATCTATCCTCGGGAGTTGTTGATGTTATTTCATAGTACCATATTATCAAATAGAAACACTTAATTTTAAGCTACAATTGCTATTCTCACAGAAGCTATGATTACAAAATGTGACCATCTGGTTTCTGAATTATTCACTGGTTACCATGTAATTGATCACATCGGTACTTCATACATGCGATCATGGTGAGATCATTTATTCCACCCACATATTCATCACTTTACTAAAGGTGCGAATGACGTACCTGTACACATTTATCATTGGTTATTAATCTCTTTTATAATATATTGCATTTCTACAAACGCGATCTGTAATAATTTAGTCTATTTCGGAATATACCAAGTGTTTTTAAATGAATATCGGGGTTTTAATATGTTGTAGTATTTATTAGGTAAAACTTAAAATCAGAATTAATACATGAAATGAAAGAGTAATTCAAAAAGTTCTGTGTGCTAATAGAAAGAATCGCGCTTAGTGAACAATTTTTTTTGGGTTCTGCAGTATGCTAAAACAGAATCTGAAGTTACTGTACAACGTGCGTCTGGATTAAGTTCAGATGTGATCCCCCAAGTGATAATAACATCTGTAGTTGGTATCGTCAGTTCTAAAATGTCGGCTGCATTTGCAAAGGTAGGACACCTTGTTGTAATATTTGATTTTGTTGTAATAAAATATTTTATAATATTAAAGGTATAGTTTTACTTTTGTGATATTTCTTACATTTCTATTTGTATTTTTTTGAATGTTTTGGCAATGAAAATATGTTATTTTTTAAGATTTTATTTTTAATTGTGTCACTTTGTCACTAACGATATAAACTCTTAGATTATTGCTAACTATAAGAATAAACATAAAAATGCTTAACTTAAAAATATCCAATCGAAATTACAAGCTTCTGAAATATTTAGATTAATATAATTTGTATAATTTTTTCTCTCAACTACCTCAAGATTTGCTTTGCGTTAAATAATGCATTCGAAGGTTACCCACTTTTATACTTTTTATGACTAGAAATTAAAATCAATTAATAGTACTATTCATCAATTGAAGTAGTACCGATCGTAGAGAAATAATAATACAAACATAAAAATAGAGTAAAACAAAATATAAATTAAACTGAAAAGTTAAAATACTTCAAAATTTTTGAAAATTAAATATGCGTTATGTATAATATAAAATATAGAAGAAAGAAACACTGGTAGATACTTTGTTCACTAAACTTTTGATGAAACGCATTTTTAACAAGATATTTGAAATTTCAATTAACAATCCAAATAAAACTAATGGAACGCTCAACTTTTTGGACATAAACATCGCAATAGAAAACGATACAATAAAATATTCTATATACAGAAAAACCCACCACCACAGATACAATCATCCATTCGACTTCACAACAATCAGAACAAATAAAATCGTTCGCACTAAATTCATACATTCACCGTATTAACAATATTCTGAAGGGAATCACTTCAAAAACTACTATTCAATGGAGAAGAGAGAAAAGAAGCCAATTCGCAGCCATACCATACATTCCATATAGAAGCCAGAAAATCAGTAAAGGATTAAAACACACAATGTTGAAGTAATCGAACTTAACAGGAAAATTTAAAGAAACAATTAGTAAATAACAAATTATAATCAAGAGAACCACTAAAAAATCAGGTATTTACCAAATAATGTGTGAAAATTGCGATGGGAAATATATTGAACAAACAGGAAGTGGCGAACATAAAAAAGCAAGACCATGGAAACAGGACTGTCAGATCACTGCATTAGAAAGGGTCATCTATTACCCGACATCAAACCGATTACTTTGCCGAAAAATGCTACAAATTAAATCTCCTTTAAGGTCTGAAGATAAGGAAAGCAATTCGGAAAAGCGATTATATATTTAATAACCAGAACGAATTATTAACAATTCAACTCTTTTAATATCATTTAATTTCTCACAATTAACCTCAATATATAATATTGTTACTTGCTCATTTTTAACCAGTTAAAATTTGTAATTCTTTTGAAAATGATCGTCGCTGATTGAAATTGTGCTAGGAAAATATAAAGGACTCGGTAATTTATTTGTAGTTCTATTTCAAGAAATTATAATTTATTATGCATCTACGTAAAGTTTTAATAATTATAAATTTATCTAAAGCCTTAATGTTAGATTAGGAAGGCGTTCACTTTGTGGTACATCTTAAATATGATTACCACTTGTATGTGGTAAAGTCATCTTCATCATAAAGCCTAAATTTTATAGATCTGAAAAACTGTTTACACTGCTTCTAGACTTAATCAGAACCGCTCAGACGAGATAGAATCCATCTAGGCATTAAAAAATCACACAGAAATGCATTTATTTTGTGCGGGTTGTCGATTGCAAACCGCCAAAAGCATATCAGAGAGTGCTCGCATAAGCTTCCACCCTTCTACTATTATGTTGGCAGTTGAAAATAAGCTTCACAGCGAGCACATGAGCAACAACCGCCTGAGGGCATACACCGCCATCTACTTCTTTAAATTACGTAGCTCAATCTCTATCTTTTCTAGAGGCTTGTAACCTCTGTACTTGATATACACAGTAAAATTTTATTACATCTACACTTAATAGATCTTACTGAAACACCTAGAATATTGAAGAGATATATAAACTAATAGACGCGTTAAAAGAGATAATGGTATATATAGTCCATCCGTTGGATCTTCCGTACTACGTCACAAAATATCGCTTCGAGAAACGACACAAAAACATTTAGTCTGATAAAGTAAACCAAATGCGTTAGAAAAAGAACGCATTGTAAAACTTTCGTCGTTTTTTGAAGCGATCGTTTGTGATGTACGACGGAAGATCCAACGGACAAACTATATGCAGTAGATATAAAGAGAATCATCGTAAGAATATATGAGATAAAATAGGAGAAACAATCAAATCCAAAAAGTGTTATAATCTCCTAAAACATTAAAACAAATTAAAAACAGTAATTAAATCTCTGGGGATGACATAGATAAAAAAGGATTTAGTTTTTAAATGGTGTACAGATATTAATGAAATAATAATGAAAGCAGAAGAAGTTTGGAACGGCAACAAAAATATTAAAGCGAAAGATATTTAAAATATGTAGAAGTATTGATCAGAAGAAGTAAGTTCATGTATAGCGGACAAATTTAGGATAATACTAAATTGTATTGTATCGTATTTAATCTGTATTACATAAGAAATATGTAATTGTAAAAACAATGTAAGCAAACAAATCAGCAAACGGTTATTAGTGTAATTATTTTTTAAAAGAAGTCGAAATAAGGTAAGAAGTATGAAATATGAAATAGAACCAATAGAACCTAGAGATTTATGTTATAAACTTGAAACAAATATGATAGGATGTAATCATATTTGCTGCTAGAAGGACACAAGGTCAAGATAAAATAAATCGAATAGATGTGTGAATAAAAACCAATATCTAAAGAAAATAGAGCAAAAGGTTACAAAAAGATCTTTGTTTGATGATGGACTAAACTTATCACTTATAAATTGTATTTATTGTAATTAATTATAAATGTTGTTTAATGCCCAATTAATTAAGTTCTCACTTTCTAGACGAAATGCACAAAATGAGAGTATGCCATAAAAGAATGTAATAAAAAAATCGGTCGTTAGTATATACTCTTGCAGCAACAGTTAAGGGCGGTGAAGATTAAACTTGGTAGGAGTTTTAAATTGACGAAGGTAATATTATAAAATTATTATCTTATTTACACATATACAATAAAATGACTTATTGGCTATGCTGTGGACGGTTGCTTTTACAAGTACTATTAATTAGAATTCTAAAAGCAGGAACAGGAAAAGGTAATATGTTAATTATTTTTACCGTCAATTTTTTAGATAACTTCTAAGAAACCTTTAATAGGTAATGCTGGTAGTAAGGTCATCTGTTTCAATAGAAAACATACGTAATTTTTGATACAGTAAACATAGTAACACTAAAAATGACTAATCAAAAAGGAATATACTAGTGGCATTTCTATAGATCAAATCGAGGAACAAACGTTAGTGGGAGTAAAACCTATTGAGTTTGTGTGAATCTCTAAATATGCAAAAAAAATCCGATTTTTGTGCCCAAATAAAATGTACAATATGCAAAAATTCATATATCCGTTAATTGTAATTTTATCATACAGTACACATTTACTTAATAACTTTACACCTAGCTTTCCGTTTCTCAAAACCCAAGACGTTTTTTATTGATTTTGAAACTTTAACAATGTAAAACATATAACTAAATAATGTTATTGATTCAAGGGTAAATCTAAAGAATCATTAAAAGGATGAAATTTGTTCTATAACTCGTTTCATATTTGAAGGTTCTAACAGTTTGCTATTTTCTTCGTATCAATGTATCTATACTTAGATTTTCGAGTTCCCTTCAAAAATAGTATTTTATTGTCTGTTTTTTAATTGCTAAAATATTTCTTTATTTGACTAAGATTATTCATTTACTGCAAATATGAAAAAAACTTAATTTATGTGTGGAAAGGTTAAGATTGTTCTATTGGTCTGTTGTATATTATTAGTATAAATGACAGCTATCTAAGATTTAAATTTTTTTTGGTAATTGAATTAATTGTAAAGCATTTTCCGGAAATATATTATTTAGTTCAGTGGCTCTAGCTGATTTTGATAA
Source organism: Ontholestes murinus (assembly GCA_963969525.1). NCBI lineage: Eukaryota > Metazoa > Arthropoda > Insecta > Coleoptera > Staphylinidae > Ontholestes > Ontholestes murinus. The sequence continues at coordinate 33,764,689 of OZ018394.1, forward strand.
TAAATTTATAAAAGCTTGGTGTAATATTGTATCGAAGGACGCTAATTTATGAGATAGGGGACGATTTAAATTATATGGAATTGTACAGTTGACATTAATAGGTTTTCTAAATATCTTGAACTGAATTTTTATGAATGCGCGTAAGATATAAGATTTTTCTTTTGTTTTTCTTTTCCTGCTTTAGTGAAATACATTTTTAAGAGAATATTATTAATTAATTTAAAAATGTCATTATAGCGCACAATAACATCCTCTAGATATATATGTTATGTGTGATTTTGTAATAAATAAGTTAAATTATATATAATGTACAGGGTGCCCGTTTTTGCAGCTCAAGCATGGGGATTATGGGGGTTATTTGAAAAGATACAAGGTCGGTAAAATTTGGACAAAGTTGCCAAATCTGGAGTATAACATAATGCCATTTTGAAACATATAATATTCCGACTACTTCCGAAGATATCCGAAAAAATTCTAAATTTTCAAAAAAGGTTTTTATTTTTTTGCGAGACTGTTTGAAGATATACTTCAAAACAATTAACACTTTATTATTGCCACGCTCTACAACGTAAACATCATCAACTTTGCTTTTTCTTATGGGCGCCATCTTAGATTTTTACATTTTCAAAAAAAAAAAATTCTGATTACGGTGATCTGTCATGTGTTAGGGTTTGGTCTAGCAGTTTAATCGATATCCCAAAAATCCTGTTTTTGCAAAGAGTGTCTTGGAAATGACAGCTACACATTTGTTTAATAAAGCAATTTTTGATACTCGGATTGAATTTCGCTTATCCTGGCCTACAGTTTTAAAACTGCTATACGTTTATAACAAAATTCCGTTTTCTAGTGAAGAAAAACGCGATATTTTTAAGGCACTCTTTGCAAAAACAGGATTTTTGGCGTATCCATTAAAGTGGTAGACCAATCCCCAACACATGACATATCACCTTAATCAGAAATAATATCTGTATTTGAAAATGTAAAAATCCAAGATGGCGCCCATAAAAGATGTTGATGATGTTTGCCGAAAATCGAAACGTCGATTTTTTTTAGTATCAAATAGTCTCATAAAAATTTTGAATTTTTTTTCGTATATCTTCGGAATATTCCTACAAACAAAATATTAATCCTACTTTTGATGAGCTATGATATATTATATAAAGGGTGCCCGTTTTTTGGAGCTCAACCATGGAGATTATTTGAAGATATACATAAATCATAAACTATTCCGACTATATTTTATGTTTCAACACGGCATTACAATATACTTCAGATTGGGCAACTTTGTTCCAATTTAACCGACCTTGTAGCTCTTCAAATAATCTCCATGCTTGAGCTCCAAAACGGGCACCCTGTATATGATATATCATAGCTCATCAAAAGATTTTATTGGGGGATTAATATTTTGTTTGTAGGAATATTTGAAAACATACTACTGACATCAAATGAAACTAATTTTGGATTTCGGTGGTTGTAAATAATTTTAATTTTTGAGACGGTTCCATGTTCATGTTTTTGACAACGAGTTTTTTTCTAATTGTTACACAGGTCAGAAAACACTAAAGTGCTCTTCCGTTGGCCAAGCAAAGTTCTAATAACCTTTAAATATTTTTTGTATACGGTTCTTAGGGTATTTTATATAAAATAATAATACATAATTCAAAGATTATAATAAAATATTAAATATTGTAATTTTAACCATTTTTTTGACTAAATTGATCATGCAAAGTACATGTTAATGTATATTTAATGCGAACTGCTAATAATTATGAACCCTAATATAACAAGTGCATTTTTCCTCATTAGTCCAATAATAATTGCTCTTAATTTAATCTATAGTTTAAAAGCGTACGTTGGTTTAAAGGCATATTTTTTGATTCATTGCATCCATTTTTTAAATTTACCTAAATAATTAAATATAAAATACAATTTGGTTTTAAATATTACCTGCAAATTTGTAGGGCACCTCCACCGCTATAGCACCGAAACAAACTTGTAGGCTCAGCGACAACAAAACCACAATCACAAACATATTACAACTGTCTGGTTTTCTCCAATAATTATATTTCCAATATCTGGAGCACTTTTCACCACTTATGCCACCATTAAAGTAATTAAAATGTCGTTGCGCCACAATTGCCTTCTAATTGCTATGCAGAACCATCAAGCAACATTTTTGGCCGACACGCGAACGATGACTCCTGGATGATCCCATCTGACCATCTGCTGTTCAGATTTATTACTCATTTGTCGCTTGTCTTGCTCGCGGATTTTCGATGAATATGGAAAGGTGACACTTTGAAGTGTAATCTAAAAATAAGTCGTGTTTACGTTCAAAAGTTAAAATTACGTATGTTTATTAATAATTGATATAATCGCGAATGACCTTAGTTGTTGAACTTTAATGTTGCAAATATATATCATTTTAATATGATTATTAATAATATTTAATATAAGGTATGAAAAAGGGAACACATTAATTTGATAATTTTCAATAATCTGTGTTTTATAATTTGCATTTTATAGTTTGAAATATTGAAATTTAATGTATGACAAAAATACAATAGCAAATTTATTATCAAGTTGTAATTAATTAACTGTATTAATAAGAGCCAAATATTGTACTATGTTCAACATTTTTCCCTATAACAAGAGATTTTTTTAAATTTTAATATATTAAATTGATATTTATTTTATCGAGGTACTTACATTTTTCCTTCTAAGTATACACCAATTACTCCACACTGTGCAACTGAAGATCACTGACTGCCATTCTAAAGATTACTTATTTTGATTTACCGTTTATTGCGTGAACCTGTATTTTTCTCGCGTTTGTTGAAAATGTTTTGCTACTGGAAGCCGAATGCACTTTCGAGTCGCACGAGGTTACATAAAAATTGCTGCTGCCTCTAGAATGGGAAAGGATGCTTGAACGGTGGACCTTGACAAATCAGTTCATCGGAACTACTTTACCTCCTTTCTCCGGAATTTAAATAAAATAACGGTTCTGAACAAGTGGCGTGTCGAGAAAATGTCACGTATTTAGTGCGATAAGAGCGTGATGTACTGCATTCTCAATTGTAACTGCAGGTGGAATTTAGTTGAAATTTCTTCTTTCCTTAGTTGAAAGAAAAAAAAATTGGATTGGGAACAAAAATAATGCGAAAATTTATTATTAAACAAATAAAACTATATAAAACAGAAATCAAAATACCTCACTATAGTAATAAGTAGGTAATAATTAAAAAAAAAATAGGGAAAAACATTTACTCATTAATTTGTAGCGAGGTCGTTATAAAAACGTTATTTTTTCAGTCTACCTTTCATTTAATCAGTATTCAAGATATCCGAATTATATAACGCTTGCTAACAAAGACGCGGAATAATAAACATTTTATAAATTCGTTTATTGAATAATTTTAACAATTTTAGCATAATTAACTTATATTCCTTTATTAATTTTCAACGTGTACGATAATTTTATAGATTGTGAAATTAGTTCAATAAATCAGTTTGAAATATGATTAATGTTGCCATTAATGCACGAATGCATGGAAATGTTTTATATAGTAAATTCACATAGCTTTCGTATTTGAAACAAAACTTTAATGGATGATATTTGTTTTGCATATTTTTGGTTATACTATTTTTAAAAAATATATCAGAAAGTTCCTGCCGTTTCTACAAGTCTTTAATATATTTTTGAGCGGTATTTCAAATTTTATTTTTTTCACATACCTCCTTTCATTTATAAATCTATAACACTGATATATGTGTGGAATAACTACATATTATAATTTCAGAACCATCAACGTGGATGTTCTATGCAGGATCTTCTTTAACGTGGCTAGAGCAGGACAGTAGCAACCGATAAGCTCCGCCGTTTCCGCTTTCTCGTGCACCATCTGCAGTTGGGATCTTCAACAACTCTTCAACTTTTAACTGTTAATGTCCATTTAAGATACAAGCCAGAATAGATCAACACAATATTGAGTATCTTTAGCGTTAGGTGTTTGTATTGTGTTTCTAGAATGAGCACAAGTGAAGACCTTGCCTTTTGTACTGCTAGAGTCATGTCCTATAGTTTGTTTGAGAGATTGCTGTTTAATAAAGGCACAGGCGGTTCTTAAACATGTTCCCTCTTTTGCTAAAGTAGCCGCCCTATTGTTTCCTCTCATGTTTGAGTCTGTCTTGACCCAGGTCAGTCTTGATGAGACCTTGGGATCTGTTATGGATGCAAATGTTTTCTCTTTATCCCAAATTTAGTTATTTTTGGGCACTATCAAGTATCCCTGTAAATTCCGCCTGATTGATCGTAGAGTGTTCCACAAATGGTATTTTTAGTTGCAGGTTAAGTTTGGAACAATTTATGTCTGTACCTGTCTCTTTCCTGTTTTTGCTCAATCTGTGTGATTGGGCTTCAAAGTAAATTATTTTCGAAGAACCATTAATGAACTATTCACTAAAAGAACACTTAAATTGAGTTTAAATGTACCCGACTTATTTGCGACTTTAACACGAAATTTATCTCTATGGTAGACAACAAATAATGAATAATAGCTCTTGACAGTTTCAATTCTTGAATGTGAGTGTTCTCGCTCTTCAGTCGGAATTGTTGTGGATAGTGCTTTTCCATTCTTCGGAAGGGATATAGATGATCACGCTGCCATTTTATTTGTTAGCTTTCTTTCGGGAAATTTTGTAGCAAGAAGTCATTTGTTTACTAAAAACGTGCCTTCGCAATTTGATGCAAAGATGTAAACTGTACGTGTAGTATAGTTTAAACAAAACACTTTATAACTTTGTTTTACCACTATATTTTGTATAACTGTGACTAGTTTCGATCATAAGCTGATCATTATCAAACATAAAGTACCTAAATTTATTACAAACGTTGCTTATATACTATCGAAAAGAGGAGAATACATTACGTCGGTCTGGTTATTAAGAATGGAAAAACCCGGATTAATTTTGGCTTTATGAATTTCGAGTGCTTCCAGTAAATCCATTTTACGACCTTTATCGGTAAAGTGGATTACTGAAAGTACATCCTTTCCGAAAATGTGATTGTTTTCTAATAAATAGTTTGCAAAAGTCGAATTGTTATATTTTAAGCGATAAGCTCTTTCATGTTCTTTGAGACGCGTTTCAAAATTCCGACCAGACTGACCAATGTAAATTCCTTTACAAGACCCGCATGTTAATCTATATATTCCTGCTCTTTTCATTATATTAATTTTGGGTTTTGGATTGTAAATTAAATTTGAAATCTTATTACTACATTTGAAAGCTACATTAACGTTACATTTCTTAAGGATTTTTTTGATTTTAATGCTTATTAGGCCAAAAAATGTTATATCTGTACACGCCATATTTTACAAAGAAAAGATACCTGAGAAATTTCTTCTGAATATTTTCAAGTAATCTAATATACTTGATATATATTGGAGACCATATTAATACACAATATGATATTTTACTTACGATATACGTATTAAATAACAAAATCAAAAATTTAGTACTAGTAAATGCTCTGCAATTACGTATTATAAAGCCCATAATACGATAACAACTCCTAGTTAATGCTTCGACATGAGTATTGAATGATACATGGCTCTGCAGTTGCACACAATCTGTAATATCCGAAACGACACTATATAATTTTATGTCGTCCGCGTACCGCCCTGCATCCGAGAAACTTGCATACATCATCCATAAAAAGTAGGAAGAGTATCGGTCCTAAATTCGAGCCTTGAGGAATTTCACTTGATGCAATGTACCATTTGGATTTATGACCATATATCTCAACAAGTTGCCGACGACTATCAAGATATGATACAATAACGTTCAAGATGTTTTCGTTCAATCCAAACGAAGATAGTTTAGTAATAAGTATTGTGTGGTCCAACTTATCGAACGCTTTGGTTAAATCGCCGTAGATAACATCAACTTGTTTTCCATCATTCATAGCATCATATATATTTTGAGTAACGCCTATAAGATTGTTGTGGTAGACCTTCGTTTTATGAAGCCATGTTGTTGCTTTGAAATGTACGGATCCACTTGATTGTATATATAGTCTGCTAATAACGATTCAAATACTTTTGAAAGATTGCTTAAAATTGCAATTGGTCTATAGTTCTCGATTGCTTTACTTGATCCTGATTTGAGAACAGGGCAAATTTGAACATCTTTCCATTTAGTAGGAAACCTGCCAGTTTTTAAAATTAATTTGTATAGATGTGTGATAGGATCACACAACACAGATGACGTATCTTTTAATAGTAATGCTGGTATCTAGGCCCATTGTCAGATTAGGTTTTAAGCTATTTAATTTTTTCTGGACGTCAGCGACATCAATCGTGTAATATCCCCAAGTGATTTTTATTATGATCTGCATCGTTGCTAGTATTGCTATCAAGATAATCTGAAAACATTTCATAAAATGGTCAGCAAATCCATCAGCTAGGTCAACTGGTGTAGTGAGAGTTATATCATCCAATGTCATTTCATCTGGTATACGAAAGTTTTTACGTTTCATGTTAATATAATTCCATCCATGCATTCGTTCGATGTATTTCGAATGCGCTGAAGAAATTTCTTGCTTACAGAGTCTACGAAGCTCTCTTAACTTTTTACGATCAGCAATTCGATGCCATTTTAAATATCTCTGACGATGTTTGTTTTTTAAGTTGATTTTTCTTTTAATAGAAGAATTTTTTCACGGAGCACTTAAATTCTCATGAACTGGTTTTGATCGTGGTACACATTTATCAAAAATTCCGTATAAAATCGTGTAGAAAAAATCACATGCGGATTCGATGTCAGAATAATTATAAAGCTCTTGCCTATTAACCTTACTAATATAGTCATATAATGATGGAAAATTGGCCTTACGGAAGTTGTACCTGAATGTAATGGGTTTAACACTCGTTACCGATGTGTAAATATAGCCGTAAAACTTATAGCAGGATGATGAGGGTCTTCAACAACTAATGGGGGAATGCATTATTCTACGTCACAAATATTATCTAATGAGGAAATAAGCAAATCGAGAACTCTATTATTCGCATTTTTAATATTGTTAAACTGTCGTAATCCATTATAATCTAGAAAGGTGTTCAACGCATATAGTTTGGGACAATTAATGTTGTTGGAATAATTAGGTATATTGAAATCACCAGAAATTACAATATTCTGCCCTGAAAATTGTGTTTCCATTCGTTCTAACAATATTAATCGATGATATCCTTTTTTTCAGCAAAAATGAACATAACCAAGTTCGTCACTCCCAACATTTTTTTCAAATCAAAATTTAACAATAACATAAATATAATCTAGGCTCTTATAACAACGAAACATTTTGTTCTAGAGTTTTTGGTTGAATGAACTATTGTCTATGTATGCAGAATGTTGCCGTAATTAATGGCGATTGGTGCCGAAATTGTTAAAATTGGGTCTGCCTTTTCATCCAGGTTTGCTAAAAGTATGGTTTTTGCACACTAGAATTTTCTGTACATATGGTGGCAGAGAAAAATATCACGTAGGAGATTGTTTTGCCTAAATACTTCGTTCCCAGCAATTGTTGCAATAATTGTGAATAAATTTGATCACTGAGTCCTTTGCTTGACAACAATTGCTGTAAAAGGTTTTTTTCGGCTTTAGAAACGTATCTCAAACATTTCAAAAGTTTATGGCTTCAGTATTACACCCACTGCCATTTTGCTTCGCGCATATAGACAATATCCTCATTTTTAGCAAAGACGAACATAAGCAAGTTCGTTACTTACAACAAAATTTTTGAGAGATTAACTTCTTTTGGATCAAAATTAACAATAACAAATGTATTTTCGATAAAATTAATGTATACTTTTTAGGTCACAGCATTAGTGGTTGGGAAATCAAACCTCGTCTGTCCAAGGTTGATGGGATCTTGTCCTTTCCACAACCCGCTGACCAAAAAGTATTGCAACATTTTCTCAGCATATAGATTTTGACCACTGTTTGATTAAATCAAGCTCAAGTATTTTATCACCGCTCAATTAGCTCGTCTCTACAACTTCATGCGACAAAACACTTTTCTGCTCATAACCCGTAGTAAACATTTATAATAAATAAGGTTGCATTAGCCAACTGTACTGTGCTTGGATTACTATACTTTAGAATTTAGCAAGAAGAAGAATTAGAGCTTTATGGTAACGAGACTGTCAGATTTTCAAATTTGTAATATTTAAAACACTACATATGTTCAGCGTGGCGAAACATATGGAGTGTTTTAAATAAACCAAAAGTGCCCACAACAATCAATCAAATAATTGTTCTGAGAAGCCTTACTTTCATTTACATATTCTTTACACCCACTGAGGGTAAAATGAAGCAAGTTTGGCCGTGGATTGCTAGACGTTTATTTGGTAATTAAAAAGTGTAAATTGTGTCTTAAACAAATACAAAAACAAACACATGGTTTAGAGTTTCATTATTTGTCTCATTGCGCTCCCTCAACCATATTATTTAAGTCATAGTTGTAAATTGTACGAATCATTTCTCTTCTACCTGACGAATCCAGTGTGTGGTGAAACATTATCGTAGAAACATATTTGAAACAATTTACTGTGTCAGTATTTTATTAGGTACTATTATATTTATTATGAGCTTATATTTAGTTTTCGTTACTTAATTAAACAGTAAATTATACTTTTTGTATTATGAGTATAAGAAATGTGTAATAATTTTAATAACTTATTTTCTTAAATTATATTTTAATGGCTTTTATGGGTGAAAAGTTGCTTCTATTGATTTTGCTGATGATAAATTCTGTTAAATAATTTTATTATAGGATGCGGAGGCGGTAACATTGACATTTAACATTTAAATGTCAATTTTTGTTCAATGCAAATTCAAGAATGACATATTGTAGACAACTTTTTCTATATTGCATTCATAAATATTGAATTATGATTTGCGATTATTAAATAAATACAACATTAAATCAGCCATATCGACTAACATTATCAAATCGGCTTATTAAATTAATCTAAATTAGTATGAAAATAAAAAATAAAAATAACTTTAAGAATTTTGGTCAAATCAAGCAAACATTTTCCGCTAAAAATTTAATTTAAATGGTATTTAATTTCATTCATATAAAATAGTATTTTGTTCATTTAAATATTTCAATACTAATTTATACAAAAAATTGAAATAAAATTTAATCAAATAATTTTTGCAAACTCGCAAATCTTTGACAAAAATACGTAAAAATAAGTATAAAATAATCTCTATAATTTTATAAATTTATTTCTGACAATTCATTTTTTAGCGCAATATTATTTAATATTATCCATATCAATTATACTTTTGATAAACCACTCTTATTTTGTTATAATATAGAATAAAAATATCAAAATAATATGCTTCTATTTATTTATCAATGATGTGAAGACAAAATATTTGATGGTAGAGGCGTTTAGTTCGTGGTACATCTTGAATGAGATGTAATTAAAACACTATAACTTTGTTTTACCACTATATATAGCGAAGACTGTTAAGCCTACCATATACATTAATAATGTAATGAATCAATAGAAACAAAAAGAATTGGACAAAATCACACAGACTTTATTTGGATATTCAAGTGTCTAATGAAAATAATTCGATTAAAAATTACGCATAATCGTATTTAAGCATTCAGATTCAATAATTGATGATATTTTGAGAGAGAGATATACATCTCTATTGGAGAACAGTGTTATATCTGGTACTAGGATAATTACTATGTTTCTTCTCTTCTTGTTTTTCCATGGGCTATCGACCTGATATTTTGATTAAAACGTACATTTAATATTCATAACTTTTTATTTTATAAATTGATTCACATATTAAATAACTTAAATTATTAATCAAAGGTAACTATATACATTATTCATAAGGAAATACATATAAACATGACTACAAAAAATACGCCAAAACACATTTATGCACATAGATAGCTCTCACGTCCAAATATTCGAAACAAACAAATCGATTCATTTACTTTAGACTTTCAAATAACGGCAACGTTATGTAAATTATATGATGTAATATTGTAGGTGTATAACTCTGCAAGTTCACATGAAGGTGATGCAAACGACCTTTTACAAAATTTGGAATACGTATTTACCCACGTAATTCTGATTAATTAATTAATTATTTCGATGTATATACACACCATTGGGCATGAACTCTTAATGAATTAATATAAACTTAAAAGTATCCTCAAATTTTATTGATATTTCTTTATATCCATCGTAAAGTATATCTTGAACATTTTTTTTCCTCCAGATATTATTATCGAATTGTATATTCGTATTGTTATAACATTATGCTAGAAAAATGTTTTTACTTCATTATCAAGATGCTATTGATATTTGTTTTATTATTACAGTTTGTTTAGTTATATTTTTTTGTTTTTATATTTGCATGTATTAATCTTTATATCTACACCAGTTATACATTTAATTTGTTTTATTATATGAACATATATACAATAATCTTTATTGGGACACATTTACAATACATAATAACATTTAACACACAAATAAATAAATGGTGTTAGTCCATCTGGGCTATAGACCTGAGGTCTTTCAGCCCTTTATATGAACATTTATTAATAAATATTATAATCACGAGATTCATGTTGTTAATACGAGGGTTACTTTTATGTATTGAGAATAGAAAGAATAAATAAATGAATTTTAACAAAAATATTTTTATTGCTTTTCTAAATAAACGTCTTTAAGATCTATACACTTTTGAAACTTTTCAATGCGATTGGGTAAAGATAGCTTTAAAACCTGTGTTTTGATAGCCTTAACCCGTTCTTTGGGCGATGAAAATCGTTGTCCACGATTAATTAATTTAGTTGATTGATGAACTGTTCTTGATATCACGAGGAAAGTCATAAAAAAACATATTTCGAAAATTTTTGCGAGTTAATTCCATCTTTTTGGCTTACTGTAAACAACACAAATAGTGCCTGTACATCAAAACGTTGTGACATTGGTAATGTCAAATTTTACCTGGCAATATCCGTGTTGCCAGTTCTCAATATATAAATAGCAATCTTCGTATGTAGTCATTTGGTAATTACATACAATAAAAATCAATTAAGCTTTAGTTTCTTTACATTACTACCAGTAGTTCTTGGCCTATGTTTTATATTGCCTTCTTAGAAAGCTATGTCAAGCATTTACGCTATGGCTTCGGTGGTTTTTCTATTCTCTTCTTCTTTGATTGCAGGAACGGACTTTTTGGCCTGTTTCGGTACCCTATGATGCAGAATTATTTCTTCGAATCATGCTTTTCCTTACTTTTAACAACTTTATTAATGTTTTAGATTCAATGTATTTTCTCATGATTTCTCGTGATTTGGCTGAGCAGCTTTTTTGGTCAAAATAAAAAAAAACTCCCTATTATTTGTAAAGCTTTTCCGCAGTACGCTCTCGTTTCAGATGTTTTTGAGTATCATTAAGGTTACTATTATATACAGGGTTATTCACGCTATACGGCACGGAATATTGTGGCCAAATACGTGAATTTCAAAAAGTTTCACTTTGGGGATATATGGGGGTCTATTAGGGCTACTTTTTAAAATTACTTTCATAATATACAGGGTGTCCCAAAAACCCTAAAAGTATCAAAGTTGTGTTTTTTTAATGTAACACCCTGTATTTTATTGCATTTTTGGATCCTTCGATTAAAATAAGTAACGCAAAATAACACAACCATAACAAAAGACATCCTTTTTAAACTAAAGTAACGGACTAAATTAATTATCTGACGTTTTTAAATACCATAGAAAACTAGATACATTAAAATTTTTACTTAAAAAGTACTAAAACGGTGCAATAAACAATATTTTGGCGTTTTCTGTAAAAACGAGAAGACTTAACATTTAAGATATAAATACCATTCGATAGGTAATTAAAACGTGCATTTGCTGATAAATTAATAAATATAGCGTTCCATTTAAATAAATGAAGTTATAGCCATTATAAAGTTCTCATTTTTTTTAATTCCAATTTTTTTACACCCGGTATAAGATGTCAAATTTATTATACTTGGAAAATAAAATATGATCTATTGTTACATTTCAGTGTAAATTTGGTATGCATAACTTAATTACTTTTTAAGTATTTGAAACATGAAAATTAGGTTAAATTTTTACAAAATTCAAATTATTTCAAAAACCTTAAGGTTTAGGTAATAAAAACCTTATTAAAACACATACTTATTTTGATCGATGGATCCAAAAATGCAATAAAATACAGGGTTTTTCATTAAAAAAAAACACAACTTTGATACTTTTAGGGTTTTTGGGACACCCTGTATATTATGAAAGTAATTTTAAAAAGTAGCCCTAAAAGACCCCCATATATCCCCAAAGTGAAACTTTTTGAAAGTCACGTATTTTGGCCACAATATTCCGTGCCGTATAGCGTGAATAACCCTGTATATATTTATATAAAGTCCTGCTTTCAATTTGTTATTCTAGATGGTTTTCCAAATAACCTTCAGTACTTGTTGCTACAATTCTAGATTGTATATAATATATTGTCGGTATTTAAGTAGCTCTAATTTATAGCAAATTCTTTCTTTAGAGGTTACCATGAACTCTTTTTTTGATTTTGATAATCTGTAGAATGCGTTTTGATTTATCTTTGCTATAGCTTTGGTGTTCTCCATTAACTTCTCTTCTCCTTTGAACGAAATTTCTGGCCTGTTTCACTAATGTATGATTCGCGTATTTTCTTATTCCTGAATTAAGTAAGCAGCTTTTTCGATTAAATGCAGTGAAGTTCTTATTGCAAAATTCTTCTTAATTATACTGTACAAATTAAGAAGAATTTTCTCACTGCAGATGCTACATGAACATTGTTAAGACCATTATTTTATAAATATGGGTTTTGCTGTCAGTTTGTTTTTCTAGATCAGTTTTTAGGCAACCTGTAGTACTTATTGTTCTTAAGACTAGTTTCTTTCCTATTCCAGGTTGTTTTCGAAAACATCGGGATTTAGGTAGCTATACTTGTTAACTATCATATAATAAAATTATATAAGCCATCACGAAGCTTTTTGGTGTGTAGATTACTATCTTTACACTTTTTATGTGATTCACGCTCGAGGCCATTACTTTGTGATACAGTTTAACAGGTAGATTAATAATATTTACGTTTTTTAATCACACATGATTTTTTTAGAAACCGGTTTCAACTTTTACAAGGTTCTTGAAACAGATCACTAAAAAAAATCGTGATAAAATCAAGTATATTTTTAATAAATAGTATATAATAATACTAGTAAGGTTAAAAGGGTTTTTACTGGCGGACAGAACAGTCATCTTCTGATTTTTGACGAAATGAACAATCGATAATAAATTGATTTTTTCATGTTCAGCAAAAGTCGATTTATACACTTGTTTTAACAGAAAAGAACGCAAATGTTCTTTTAACCTCTTATCCTACATTTTATAGGAAGATATCTGTTCGTAATACATATCAAATATTATAGGGTGAAGTGGAGTAATTGTACAGTAAAAAAAACGCTGCACTATTTCCCATGATTGTTTCAAAAGTATGATGAACTATGAAGATTTCTATTTTGCCTCTCAACTATGAGTAACAGAAAACCGCACTATTTCCCATGATTGTTTCAAAAGTATGATGAACTATGAAGATTTCTATTTTGCCTCTCAACTATGAGTAACAGAAAACAGAATTTTTACACTAAACCTAGTATGTACTAATTCGAAATAAGCCTGCAAAACTAATATCAAATCATCCAAGTCTGCCCTTTGAATCCTAAATGTAGGAAGCAGTCTAATAACATCCCTGTGGAATGAAACATTTATCATCATAATCAGTCCATATAAATGTCACAAATACTATAGCATACAACAACTTCACTTTTTGTACAAATTTCACTCCCAAGTCATTATCAGCAGAGGTTATTACTTGGCCGACATAATTTCAATAGTCCCTTTATTATCAAAAACCATAGAAATTGTTTTAAAAGATCAACTCTATAATCACCTGGAACGCAATAGTATTTTGAGTTCGAATCAATTTGGTTTTAGGCAAAATAGTAGTACAACTACAGCGATATTGGAACTCATGCGGGATATAAGTGATGGTATCGAAAAAAAAGGAAATTTCTGCAGCCCAATTCTGTGACCTGTCAAAAGCTTTCGACTGTGTGTCGCATGAAATTCTGTTAAATAAGTTACTAAAATACAATGTAAATGAGATCAGTCTAAAATTTTTAAAGTCATATCTATCAAATAGAAGACAGGTGGTGTCGTTTAATAATACTATTTCTAAAATGGAGGAAAAAAAATGTGGGGTCCCTCAGGGGTCTGTCCTAGGGCCTCTACTTTTCTTAATATATATGAACGACTTACCTTTATTCATGCAAAATACGGAGGTGGTATTGTTTACTGACGACACCACTCTTGTTAATAAGAATAAAGATCTTGTTTCATTACAATCAATGGTTGAAAACACACAGGCGAAGGCTCAAAGCTGGTTCATAGAAAACAAGCTCACCTTAAATAATAACAAGAGTAAAATGCTGTGGTTCACACTCAGGAAAATTGATAACCCTTATAATAATACAGTTAAATTCTTAGGAATACTTCTTAACTCTAACCTATCGTGGGAGGATCATGTAAATTATATAAGTAAAAAACTAACTAAATGTCTCTACCTACTTAGGAATTTACATGACATTACTGATACTAAAGTTTTGTGGACAACCTATCATAGCCTATTTTCTTCTATAATACACTATGTGGTGCTTATCTGGGGGCACTCCTGCCATACTAATCGTGTCTTCAATTTACAGAGAAAAGTAATCCGTATAATTACAGGGCTAAAATACAAAGACGATGTTAAACATAAATTTATAGAACATAATATTCTGACCTTCCCATGTATATATATTTTCAATGCACTGTTGTACGTGAAATCAAACATCTCTCAATAAACAACTCGTGATGAGATTCATAACCATGACACAAGGTATTCGCATAATTTAAATCAAATAAGTTTTAGAGTCGACAGATCAAGAAACTCAGTAAATTATTTTGGACCTAAATTTTTCAATAAATTGCCATCACCTGTGAAAGAACTGACTTTGCCTCATTTTAAGAAGGAAATAAAACAATTACTTGTACAGAATGCTTTTTATTCAATTGATGAATTCTTGGACCATAGATTTTAAATTTTATGTGTTGTTTTCTTGTTTTTAAAACGTTTTAATGTATAATTTATTACTTACCTTGTAGAAATGTTTTACCAAGTTTACCAAGTTTGTTATATACCTATTTTAAATATTATTTAATTGCTAGTTAATATCATTTTACAATTTAGTTTAAAAATGACTTATGTAAAACATATTTAATGTTGGTGGCATCAATAAAAAATTATTATTATTATTATCAAATTATTATTATATTATTATAATACCATATGGACTTCTTAGAGGCGAATTTCACAAGAACAATTGATTTCTGTAGTCCCATTTATATAGTCTTCTTCCTCTTCTTTTTCTTTATCGACTTCAAAATCGTCATCACTGTCTTCTATCGTATCTTCTGGCAACTCCATATCGTTTTACTCTTTATCTGAATTAATAAATTTGTGTTGTTGAGTTTTTTTGCTTCGGAGACATTTTGACCTTTTTTGTACGGATCAGAACTTCATCGCTTGTGATTATCTTTCTTCCAGAATCTATGCGTATCTTGCTCTCATTGTTTCTATAAATATATTTTCAAAGGAATATGCAGTGGTTTCTTCTTTTCTATCACTGAAACAACAGATCTTTATTTTCAGGAAGATTTTTATTCGATTTCTTTCGTCCCTTCTATCGTTTATAAGCAAGTACATCGTACTGATTTTTCTGATAATCGAAAGGATGAAAGGGAGGATCCTTTGGTACACCATTTATTATTATTTTTTATTTCAGGTCCTCTATATTTATCCAATGGTCGTACTGAATATATTTTTGGAAATACGTTTGCTTTCATATTACCTTTGCTATTTTACCAGTGCCATAACCCATTTCGTCTTCAAAGATTTAAAATCTTATGGTTGTAGCAAGTAGATTAAATGTAAAGGAAGCTTTAGTATAACCACATTATTTCCAATGGCGGAAAATATTAGTCTTCTATACACGTGCGATGCCCATTATATATCAACAGGACTAACCTATCGTGTCCTATGATCGTGGAAGAAAATACTGTAAGCGAGGAAGGATGGAGTAAGTGAACTCTATACTCTTGCCCTCCCATTTACACTACAATTGCCCTATAATTTAAATATATAGGGATAAGTGTTTAAATAATTAATTTAACAAACAATATATTCGTAATACTATCCTTCTATCATCTAACTACAGTTTAAACCAAACATGGTTGTGTTTAAAGTGATTAATGAAGATTTTCTGGGATGTATCATACTCATTTCATGGCGTCACAAATGATCCTGAAACATCTGGACTGCATGGTAGCGCTTTACAAAATAATCAAAAGCCGTACAGTAGCTACCTTAAATAGTCTCAAACAAACCATCGCGCAGCAATAACGCTATGATATACCAAATAATAAAAAAAATATTGTGTTGTTAGACTACCCCGGATTTATACATACCCAAATTCACCGTACAAAGGTAAAAATGAATATAATGGTGGTTGTGATCGTTACTACGTTGTAATCTTATGGAACTGTCTGCTGAAATGTACTGATACACTCTTATCAGCATCGACTTCTAGTCGCCCACTTCTAGTAGGTATCGAGAACAGCTTGAAGTATTTTCTGTAGTGCCTCCTCTACTAAGTAGAGCTGTGTCCTCTGCGTATTGCGCGATCATTAACGGAGCCATATTCGGAATGTCGCTTGTAAATCGAGTTATACTCTGGAGTATTTAATTCTTCGGGTTAACCATCGATTAAGACATAACCATAAAGGCGCCATCTATTGTCTAGATGTTGCACTAGACCCCTACTATTAAAGGGATTTGCACCTTTCTGGTATTTTCAAGTGGGCAACTTTTACTTCTGCATTTAATATGTATGCATCCTTTTTACATTGATAAGAAATCTATGGAACCTTTCTTATCATGGTAAGGTGCTCCATTAAATAATATTTATTTCCAGTGTTTTTGAATGTTCACCGACTGGATCTGTTATCATTATTTTTATTTGTTGTTGTAGTAATAGTATATTACTATTCATACTATATTTGATTGATTCTATTATTTATTCTATTTATTGCTTACATATATAGTTTTTTTACACGCCGGTGGTGAGTGTGCAGCAATGTTAGTTCGGGTCAGCAGTTGGATGGGTGACCGGTACCATTCACCATTGGGATACAATTAATGGTGCTTTAGAGTGACGGGAGCGATCCTTTAAAGTAACAAGCCCATTTACACATGCACAAATACTCAAATAACACATAGCGGAAGGACCACTTGGTCGATAGCCTAACACTACTACTATTACTACTATAGTTTTTTATTGGCTTGGAAGATTCTATTGTTAAATTATTAACTGATTGTTGTTGTCTTCGTTGCTACCAAGTGTCATAGAAGTAAATAGGTAAATCCCCATTATTAATCAACATAATTAAATTTAACCGTTTTGGAACTGATTTCTACATTTCATTATATTATTATTTTGTTTCTAGTATTTGTTGTTTTTTATATAGTTTACTGCTGTTTCCTTTAGACTTATAGGTATGTCCATTTATCACCTGTTGCAATGTCTTACGCATTTCGTTAGAATTACTGATGAACAATTTACGAATAATGTGGGATCCAATGAGAACAATTTTTGACCAACCCAAATGTTTGTGCAATATTGAATGTATACTGGTCCCATTTATCTCCAAAGATGTTTCAATCTCACGATAAGTCCTATGAAAATCTTGCAATATCTGTTTACGCGTAACATAAATATTTTCTGGAAGAACAAATAATTTTAGACGTCCTTCGCGAAATTCATTACACTACGGCTTGAATTCCGTATACCATAAAAATATAGTGGTTTTTGAACGTTGAACGTGCTATGGTTAGTTGTTATGAAATTGGAAATAAAATGTTAACACATATAAATAAATATTTGAAATATATTATTGTAATTATTTCACAAGATCACGAAAATTGTTAACTTTAAATTCTTATAAAATTACTAACATTGGTGTTTCAATACCAGTTTTTAAGTGTACTTAAAATTGTATTATTATTGTCGCTAGTATAAACGAGTATCTTAACCATACATTTCAGCAGCTATATATGCTAAAGTTTCATTGAGATTAGATGTTTCTTTCATTCAAATCTTATTTAAAAAAAAAACGTAAAATACGTGATTTTTCTATTTAAGAGCAACTGCTTTATTTTTAACGAAATGAGGTTTATGAAATAATTTGTACATATTTTCTGGTAACATTTTCAAATACAAAGTATTTGCTTCGATTCTATTTAACATAATGTAGTATTCCTACAACACGTTGCAATTATTATTTATGCACTTTTAACATTCTCGGTTATATAATTATATAAATGACTTCATTGATTTTTTTCTCGGTGCAAAATAATTTATCCCGATGTGAAGCAGTTGAGAATTCCGTGGGCGTTGACGGTCTTGCGATAATTTATTCACATCCCAGAGAAAGTCGCTATAATTAGTTTTTACTAATTTTATTGCAATTTGAGGGAGTTCGCCTTGAATAGTAATTGACCGATTTAATCCATTTTAATCTGCCAGATTAAATGTTAGAGTCGCCCGTGGGTGGATTTTATGTGACCGGGAAGATAATGAACGCAAAGGATACAAAGCCATCACCGAGTAGTGAAATTATTTCATATATTTAAATAACATATAACATCAAGTTTAGTTAAATTTTATTTAGAAAATATGAAATTGTTAGTCTATAACATATTAAAAATACATATTAATAACTATTACAACCATATTTTTCAAAAAAAAATGAGTTTACGAATTAAAAAAAATGAAAGACATAAGCTAAGCCGTTTTAATAAAATTAGCTTCTAATTTAATAGTTACTAAATCTAAAAATAGTTATTGGTTTAGTGTTAGCTTCCTTGAATTTTTATTTGTTTGGTGTTTAATGGTCAGGCACAGGAAGGTTTTGTTAATTTAACTTATTTAACTTAAATGCCAACATTTCGTTCGTTTTATTGCGAACTTCCTCAGGGCTCAAGTTTTAGCTTGTTAAGTTAATAAACATTAATAATATTTATCTACGATCGTACAGAAAGTAGACGCTTTTTGCATCATTTTTCATTGTAAAAGTGGCTTTTTAAAGCACTAGTGCTTTTTTACGTTTTTATTGCACGGTAATGTCAAACTGTTTTTATTGCACAGAATTGTCAAATTTGACAGATGAATATATTTCGACGAAAAACTTAATTTTTTATAAACTGATACAAATAACTAATAAACTATAAATAAAATATATAATACAAACCAAATGGCAGATTTAAGAACTCTGAAGATTTCATTTAATGCCAGTCGAAGCGATTACAATAAAGCGAATATTTTTTCCATAAATAATAATGGCGGCCGACATTTGTGCAACTTGTTTACTGGTTGCTAAGTAACGCTTTCATTAGTGCATTGCGGGTAAAATATGTTTTCATTAATTGAATTATTGAAATGACATTAAAATATTACTCGTAAGAATATATTCTTTGAAATCATTTACGATCGAAGATAAAATTTTGTAAGGCACACGTGTAAAAAGTTTCTTTATTGCACTCCTGGCTTTAAAAAAACTCGCTCGTTCCTCGCTCGTGTTTTTAAACGCCAGTTCGTGCAATAAAGCATCACTTTTTACACTTGTACCTTAAATAACTATTTATTAACTTAACAAGCTAAAACTTGAACCCTGTGGAAGTTCGCCATAAAATGAACGAAACGTTGGCCTTTAAGTTAAATAAGTTTGTTTTAATTAACAAAACCTTCCCGTGCCTGACCATCAAACACCAAACAAATAAAAATAGTTATTATTAAAATTTGAATGTGAAATTCAAAATATATTGATTTTTTTTAATGTGAACAACTTAATTTTACGAATTGAATGAGTTTTGTAGAAAAGATTAAAGTCACATTTTGTATATCATTAAACACTATTAAAGCTAATAAAAATTAATATGAAGCTTTTTAACTGCAATTACATACTCCCGCTTCACAAAAGAAAGACACCATGCTGCTATAAAACTGTTTAATGCCTTATCAGAGCACATAAAAAACTAAAAAATGAGAGAAAAAGAGATTAAAATCACACTTAATAAAATATTTATACTACAGAAGGAACTATTCCCTACCGGAATTATTTTAATCATGTTATATCTGATTTTGTCTAATTAATTAGCCCAATATTTTTATACACTCGATTTTATATGAAATGAACCACCCAGAAAGATTAATACGATTGATGTGAAACTTAGTGAAAATAATTGTTTATTGATTTTAAAAGAAAACACCTTTAATTTAACAGAAGAAAATTAGTTATGCTACAATTCCCTTCTAGGCATACTTAGAATCAAATGGTCTATATCTGCTTGAGGCATTTCATTCCAAGCAGCTTCTAACTGAAGTCTCAGATCATCTAAGTTGTCGGGAGGTCTGGACATGTTGCGAACTCTTTTACCCATTATGTCTCAGACATTCTTAATGGGATTAAGTCGGGAGACCTTGTTGGTTAAGGCAACATTTGCAAATCCGCTTCTTCCAAGAACAAACCAAAAGATATTTACATCGACAGTGTTGATTCCGATCATTCGGTTAAAAGTAAAGAATAAAGTGAACATTAAACGATGCTACTGAGGTAATATTGCTTGATCAGGAATGCTATGTACACCGTATGCCAGCTTCTACCATTTGGCTTGCGAAAATAGATACCAAGAGTGCAGCATATCCCTGACAAAATCTAACATGCAAACTGCTCCTCCCGATGGGGATATAAATAAGAATCCATCTCACCAATGTGAGTATTCAATTGAACTTTTGAAGACCTATGCATATCTTATAACTGAGTTGAAATTAACAAATAGTCTACTGTTGGATAAAATTAAAAAACTGGAAAATAAAATGCGTTACTACTTAACTCTACTTTGTCAAATACAAATGGTCAAACATCTATAATTTCTCTACGACCAGCCAAAAACAAAATGTAACAGAACAATGTAATATTGCTGTTGCCAATGACATCAGAGAATCCACATCTATTGCAAGAAGATCCATTCAATCTCCACAAAGTGACTGTTTGGTGCGGCATTTGCTGTGAAAAAGTGATGATTGGTCCTTATTTTTTTTAAGACGCCGATGGCGCCGCCGTAACCGTAAATGGCGAGCGTTACAGGCAGATGCAAAACGAGTTTTTTTGGTGCAAGTTGCTGCATTGGTCTCTATCATTGTTGGTTTCAACAGGACGGAGCAATCCCTCACATAGTTCGGGTAACTATGGAGATTTTGAGACACCAATTTCCAGGTCGAGTGATTTCCCGTTTTGGAGATTTGAACTGGCCGTCCAGATCGCCAGATACAACAGCACTAGACTTCTTCCTTCGGGGCTTTCTAAAATCTCGCGTTTATCACAACAAACCACGAACCTTGCAAGACTTGAAAGCTAAAATTGAATAAGAAATCGCTAATTTGGAGCCAGATGTTTTGCGAGCATCAATTCAAAATGCCGTAAATCGAGCGCAATTTTGCATCAACTCGGGAGGTGGCCATTTGAGCGATATAATTTGTTCCCAGTAATATAACACTTTCAAATAAAATTTTGATGAAAACAGCTCTTTTTTTAATTTATAACAAAATGGCAGCCAATTCAAACTACGACATTGCTTTGGCGCCACCTTGTATTTTCAAAAATAGTGTCAAAAATAAAATCACAATATGATATTCTCGCAGGTGAATTTATTGTAAGGTTTGGCACTACTGATAGGGACAATCTCCGTCTCAAAGACGTATTACTCTCTTATGGTTATGAAATAACAATCCAGGATAATACTAGAAAGAGCAACTGCATTGACAACATATTAATAAACAAAAGTATTTGTAATCATTTAAAATATTACTCCGCAAACAGTAGAGCCGACCTCTCAGATCACCACGCGCAAACTATTACATTTGAATTATAGGAACATTACAGCAATAAACATCGTATTATTCAACCTACATGTGAAATGGGCTTAAATAAAATGTAGACTGGAGTTCTGTTTATGACTATGAGAGCATTCACATATGTTTCGGAAATTTTATTTCAATATTACAAAACGCTACTGATATCCCGTTTAAAAAATATATTAAACAAGGAAAAACACCTCAAAAGATGAAATAGTTTGATGACGATGCGTGAGAACATAATATTATTAACAAACAAATTGCACCCACAATTAAATTTAAATGAGTCAATTAAAAAATTGAAAAAAGGTATAAAATTGCAATTAAAACTATCTATGTCAAATCATCAAATTAATTAATTAAAATGCCTTGATCAAATTTCACAAAATATAATCTTTAAAATAGATCCAGTGTCTGAAACTGAAATTTATAATCATTAACTTATCAAATTCCAATAGTCTCGATTGTTACGGTCTCAATAGCGAAATTATAAAATACATATAAACCCGAATAACACCTCATTCCAGTAGTTTCAATTTATAAAAACGGCGTAAGTAAATATCGACCTATATCGATTATACCCATTTTTTGAAGTATTTGAAATAGCATTAAAATCCAGACTTATTATATATATATTTTGAAAATAATATCCTCCTTTCATCAAATCAGTTTGGCTTTCGAGGAAATATGTGAACGGTAACTGCTTTAGTAGAAATTGTCTCTTTTATATATTCTAGAATAAATGATGGACAATACGTGAGCGCACTTTTGTGCGATTTAACATAAGCTTTCGATTGCGCGTCTCAAGAATTATTGCTAAATAAATTAAGATCTTACAAACTCGATGACAACACCTTAGCTTTTTTAAATCGTATTTTTCAGACAGGTTCCAATATGTTGATTTGTATAATGACAAGTCACATTACCCTTAACGAACGGTGTATTACAAGAGTTTGTATTAGAGTCGTTACTTTTTGTGGTAGTAAATCAACATTAGCTAATTCGATAGTAATGTCTTGATAGGTCTGGAGAACGAGAAGGCCATGACAGTAAATAAACATTAGCTAGATCCAGGAATTCCATAGTAACCCTAGCTGTATGCAGCTTTGCAATATTCTCTTGGAAAGTTTGGGTTTCCAACCTTCTCAGATAAGGCATTACTTAGTTCCATAACCGATCGCCCTCCATACTATCACTCCGCGTGTAAGAACTGTATGACGTTCCACTGAAAACTGTAAAATTCCTCGTTCTCGGCGGCGACATCTAACCATCGTGGGCAAACAAACACAATCTCGATTCATAGCTAAAGATAATCTGCCTCCGTTGATCGGCCCATTGTAGTCTTTCAATGCACCATTCCAGACGGCACGAGCGAGGAGTTAAGGGCAAAGAAAAGGACGGTACGACTTGAGACCAAATGTTTGAAATACGCCCCGCTGACGAACTCGGTTCATCTTTTGATTTAAATGGGGAACCAATTAACTGATTTGAATGATAAAATTTTAATGTCACTGCTCAGTTAATTTAACAAAATAACAATAAAATTTCTTTTATTTGTTATACTTTAAGGTAAATTGATCAAAAAGTTTGGGAAAAATTGGAGTGTTGTCTTACTCTGGACACTATTAACTATCACTGTGACAACTTTAGAATAAAACTGCTGAGAAATTCTAAGTAAATATTCTTCAATGCCCATATAAAAAGTTGTGGAATTTTAAAATAACCATGACGTAAAAGTCATAACGGCTCAACTTTTTTTAATCATTTTGTACCAACGAACAAATAATTATTTTCACCAAGTTTCGGATCAATCGTATTATTCTTTCTGGGTGGTGAATTTCATATGAAAGTGAGTGTATGTGCATTTCAGTATTTAAGTGTATGTTATCAGGTATTATATTAGGCAACCCTAGTTTAAGAAAATGTTCTGGCGCAATTTTCATCTTTATTTATAGACCTTTTTTTACATTTAAATATATACACATTAAATAATATAATAATAATAAAAATATAGGTTTTCTTTGTGTTTACGCCGATTTCACGTTGTTTCATTGTTTTGTGTATTATCATGTATGTATTGAGAAAAAGTAAATGTCACTGTCACAACCGTTTTTTCTGTAATTTTCTGATATTAGTAATTTTGATTAAAGTCGCGAGATCCGCGCATTACATGGTCCTTCGAACCGGATGAGTTACAGTTAATTACGAACATAGTGCAAATTAACAAACACAGTGAATTTCTCTCGTAAACCATTTTGCTACCGAGCAAAAGGTGGTCTAATATTCGTGTCGTTTACGCGTGCAACAATTCCAACAACTTGCCGTTTTTGTGTCTCGTGAGTGCGCAAGTTGGTTGTTGTACACAAACGAACAATATTAACCGAGCTTTCTTACTTTGTGCAACACATCTCAGTAAGTCAACATGTCTGCTGCAATTGTAAAGAAACTGCAATGGCAGATGAAGAATATCATCAAAAAAAGGAAAGGCTCCAGAAACGGCTTGCGGATCCCGAAAATGATGAGCAAATTATTTTGAAGCTCTGGAACGACCTTGTTCCAGCCCGAAAAGATCTAAATCAAATTGTGATGGAACTTTTCGATAACGACATCGACTCCATGGCAGACCAAGAAACATTCGACGACGACTATATCACAATCGAGTGTGAGGTAGACAAAATAATTGCTAAATTGCAAGCGGCGACTCAGGCCAACAGCGCGTCTTCGCCGTCAAGACATGAACCCCAAGTGCGACTACCGGTAATCGAGTTACCTACGTTCAGCGGAAACTACGACGAGTGGCAAGGATTCAGTGACGCTTTCAAGAACCTCATCCATGACAACACGATGCTTGGAAACGCACAGAAATTCCACTACTTGCGTAGTTCGCTTAAGGGAGAAGCCGCGTTAATGATCAAATCCGTGCAAATGTCAAGCAACGCGTATCAACTTGCCTGGGACCAGTTAGTGAGCCGCTACCAAAACGAACGGTTTGTAATCAAAAAACATGTGCGATCGCTAATTCACCCGCCGACGGTCAAAAGGAGAGCCACACGAGCCTTCGGCATTTAGTCGACGTCGTTGCGCTAAACCTCGCATCGCTTAAGGCTATTAATCGGCCGATGCATGCCTGGGGCGATTTACTGGTGGAAATCATCGCCGAGAAGCTAAACCCGGAGCTGCAGAAGGAGTGGGAAGGTGAAACCTGCTCTAAAACACCGACGTATTCAGAAATGCAGGAATTTCTTGAAAAAAAATGCAAGCAACTGGAAGCGATGGCTAGTGCGCGTACAACAATGGTGCAGTTTCCGAAAGTCAAGTCGCTGACTGTTAAATCGACAGAAGAAAAGTGCGTGTTTTGTGACGGTTCACATGTGCGATACAAGTGCCGCGTGTTTCAAGGAAAATCGGTAGAACAGCGGATTGAAACGGTGAAACAAAAACATCTGTGTTTTAACTGCCTGGGGAGCAACCACTCTGCAAAATCATGCAAATCCGGAAACTGCCGTGAATGCAACAAATCGCATCATACGTTACTGCACAAAGCCACGACGCCGCCTACGTCGAGTAACAATGAACCCTGCAGTAGTGAGGCCGCGTCACTTTCAACACTCTCGAATCATCCATCATCTGTGCTACTGTCAACCTGCGGGATTAACATAAGAAACCAGCGAGGAAAAATAATACAGGTGCGTGCTTTGCTGGATTCCGGGTCGCAGGCGAACATAATTACGGAGAAATGTGCTGCGAAAATTGATTTGACAAGGCGCTCCTTGTCAACGCCCATTGTCGGAGTCGGAGGCTCAAGAACCGACATTAAACAAATGGGAACATTTGTTGTGATATCACGTGTGTCCGATTACAATACACCAATGAACGCGTTAATAATGCACAAAATAACGGATAAAATTCCGAATCATAAAATGGATATCCGGGGATTAACGCCCGCGGGGATTCAACTTGCCGATCCGTCATTCCACAAACCGTAAGAAATTGACCTGCTCATCGGGGCAGGCCTTTATTACGACATCGTAAACGGGCGTCACCTCCCCATGGGTCCATTGACGCTAATAAGTACTCACTTCGGCTGGATAGTTGCAGGTCAGTTACCGCAGGTGCAAACCACCCACTGTGCGACGGTAGGTTTCGTGGGCCTCAACGAACTAGTGTCGCGATTCTGGGAAATCGAGAATTTCAAGCATACAACAAGTACATACGAGGATCGTGAATGTGAGAAACATTTTGAAAAGACAAGTACGAGATTGCCTTGTGGTCGGTTTGAGGTGGCCCTGCGCTTTAAAACCCATGCAAAAGGGTTAGCAGAATCCAGTGTATCGGCGAAACATAGATTTTTCGCGCTGGAAAGAAGGCTAGCTAAACAGCCGGAAGTTTACGAATCATACCGTGAATTTATGCGCGAATACAAGGAATTGGGACACATGCATCCAACAAGCGGGGATGTAACGAACGGCTACTACATGCCTCACCACTGCGTAATCAAGGAAGATAGCCTAACGACGAAGCTCAGAGTAGTTTTTAATGCATCCGCGCCGTCAAAAACGGGACATCATTGAACGACATGTTAATGGTTGGCCCCACCCTCCAAGATGACCTGTTCTCCATAATGCTGCGTATGAGGACGAAAACATATGTGATCACCGCGGATATCACCAAGATGTACCGTCAGGTTAGCGTTCGGCAACAGGACCGGAAGTACCAGCGGATTTGGTGGCGTGAACATCCAGAAGATAACCTAGTTTCATATGAGTTGGCCACGGTCACATATGGAACCGCTCCCGCAGCATATCTGGCGATTACATCAGTGCGCACTAGCGAAAATTGAGAGCAGTAATTTTCCGGTCGGCAGCGAAGTGTGCTTAAGAGACTTTTACGTTGATGATCTAATAACAGGTGGGAATTCAATTGAAGAATTGACTGTTATTCGTGACGAAGTTTCCACTCTTCTCGGAAAAGGTGGATTCGAACTTAAAAAATGGGCAAGCAATAACCCCACCGTGTTTGAGTGTTTCCGCACGAACATTAATGACTCGCGGGCTCAATGACTGTGTAACCACCCTCGGAACCGTATGGAACATTCATAATGACTGTCTAAGTTATAAGTGCAGTGAAATTTCCGCGCGCGTATTTACTAAACGGACAATTCTAAGTGATATTTCCCGCATCTACGATCCGCTAGGATTAATCGGCTCGCTAATCATCACCGCAAAAATCTTAATCCAAGATTTATGGAGGATGAAGTGCGGATGGGACGATCCTCTACCTGCCCTGTACCTCGACAGGTGAACACGGTATGCTAATGAGCTGCAACTGGTGAGGGACCTCGCTATTCCCAGAAATGTAGTTCAGGTAGGCGCTGAATCATTCGAGCTTCATGGATTCGCCGACGCCAGCGAGAATGCATATGGAGCATGTGTGTACATAGTATCTGTTAGATATGGACGAAAAACCTCTTCCCGCTTGTTGTGTGCGAAATCTCGGGTTGCACCGGTAAAGTCAACCACCATTCCCCGTCTCGAACTTTGCGCCGCGGTATTACTAGCCGAGTTGTGTGATCGCGTGTGTTCCACCTTAGACACTAAATTTGTGAGACATTATTATTATTCAGATTCTACCATCGTGCTTTCATGGATTAAGTCCGAATCGCGAAAATTCAAAACGTTCGTGGCCAATCGCGTAGGTGAAATCCAGACATTGAGTGACGTTTCCGATTGGTACCACGTCGCGACACATGAAAATCCCGCCGATCTCATTAGCCGCGGATTATCTCCGTCGGATTTAAACCATTCAACGTTGTGGTGGAATGGACCCGCCTTCCTGTTGAGTGAACAAGCCCCTGTCACATTTGTGCCAACTGCTGAACAGCCGGAAGTCAAATGTGGAATTATTTCGATTGAAATTGAGGACGTAATTCCAATCTGCTCATCCTTCCATAAAACAGTACGAGCAATGGCGTACATTCTGCGGTTTAAGGATGCTCTAAGACGCCCTGCTATGAAGAGAAGTGGCCCATTCACCACCGAGGAGTTAGAGGCGGCAACCAACACTATAATCCGCCACCTGCAGCGATGCTCCTTCACAAATGAACTGGACTCGTTAACCAAGGGTGGGACAGTGCGAAAGTCAAGCCGCCTTACCTGCTTAAATCCATTTATCGACATCGATGGAATTTTACGAGTGGGCGGGCGGTTAGTGGAATCGAGAATGCCTTTATCACGTCGGTGCCCGATCGTATTACCAGGCAACCACCAGCTAACGAAGCTAATTATAAGGGACATTCATAATGTGCAATTACATACAGGAACTCAGGGAACCCTCGCCGCCGTCAGAACTAAATACTGGCCACTGAACGGGCAGAAGCGTGACACGTGAAGTGGTTCGGAAATGTATTCGGTGTGTCCCGCGCTCGGCCCCGATTCGACGCTCTGATCATGGGAGCTCTACCTTTATACCGAACACAGCAATTTCGCCCCTTTCTAAAATGCGGCGTTGATTACTGCGGCCTTTTATTATTAAGGATGGTTCTCGTCGGTCTAAAAGAACTACGAAGGTGTATATCTGCGTATTCGTGTGTTTCGCAACAAAAGCCGCGCATATTGAAGTGGTCGCGGATCTCACCACGGAAGCATTCCTCGCAGCCTTCCATAGACTTATATCGCGCCGAGGATGCGTCGCTGAGATTTTTTCCGACAACGCTACCAACTTCGTCGGCGCCCCGAAACCACCTGAGGGAATTAGGAATTTTTCTTCGGGATGCTGAAGACGAGATAAGGACCGCACTCACAACCCAAAATATTAAATGGACTTTTATACCGCCGCGCGCTCCTCACTTCGGAGGCCTGTGGGAGGCCGCGGTCAAAAGTGTAAAACATCATTTACATCGAGTTGTCAGGAATGCTCTTCTGACTTACACTGAGCTACATACTCTCGTAACGCAAATAGAGGCTGTATTGAACTCACGTTCTTTGTGCCAGCTGTCTGAGCTACGCCAACATATCTGGAGTCGTTGGCATCGGGAGTACCTGTCCGAGCTCCACAAAAGGACCAAGTGGCAGAAAAACACCGCCAACATCGAACCTGGACGACTCGTTGTTATCAAGG